>JANBXA010000031.1:20432500-20930000 GCA_030556225.1 Cricetiscus sungorus | reverse complement strand
TACCCTTGCTTGGTTGAGTCTTTTGGCAAATAACAAAGAAACCCCATCACCTTTGAATATGTGATTCCTGTCCTCAGAACCTCCTATGGCTTAGTTTCTCTCCTATGTAATGGTTAACATTGCATGTGGTGACCAAGCAGCTTCTGAAGAATCTGCTTTTCAGTGTTTTGGCTTCATCCATTTGCTGTCCTTAATCAGCAGCAATGATCTGAGTGCTCCTCAAACTCCTCTCATGCAGCCTACGTGAGGAATATTGCACCTTGCTAGTCCAAATGTCTGGAATTGTCTCACCAAATATCCACATGAGAAAATTATAATCCTAAACTCCAAAACTTCTTTGCTCTATCTCTTTTATCAAGCAACTTTTGTTTGCTTAGTGCAGTGTGTACCTCACATACCTAACTCTGCTCAGCAAGTAGTAGGCACTCAAAGAGTAATGCTCAATGAATAGAATGTTGAGAAGCAGCATCATGAAGATGAAAGCATTACAGAAAGCTAAAGCATAACAGTGTTGAAGTAAAGGTTAATTTATTTTTTAAAAAGGCAATTTTAAATAGAGTATTTAGCTAATACCATTTGGTATCTAATGTGTTTGTAACTCACCATTTTTTCTACCAACATGATCCTTAAATGAAATGGCTCTAGATATTTTACAGTAATGCATTTGTAGATCCTTTATACAGACAAGTGAAATTAAAGTTTCATATCTGGAGAGAGTGACTGGTAGTCTGCAGCTCATGCTAGCCAGGTTGTTCCAAGGAATCTTGAGTAATACTCTTTTTTTAGTTGTAGTGTAATACACATTAAATTTAGTTTACTATATTAGACACTTTTTAATATTCAGTTCATTGGTATTAGTATATTCACATTGTTGAAAAGTGGGGTTCCAGAATGTTTTTATTTTGCAGGTCTGAAGCTTTGTACCTACAGAACAACCTCTTTTCAAGATCTACTTGTCTCAATTAGATTGCTTTAGATACTGTGTTAACATTATTCATTCAGTATTTGTCTATGAGTAACTAACTGACTTATTTCACTTACCATTTTAAGATTTTAGTATTCCAAAAGCTCATCTATGTTGTAGCAAATGACAAGATTTTTCAGTTAAAACTACCCTCAGCAAACAGCTAAGTCACAGAGGCAGGCAGTGTGTTCATGTGCATGCATATACTTACAAGTGTGACTGTCGGTTTTTGTTAATATCTTGGGCTTTTGATGAGCATTTGGCTACTTCTGCCTCTTAGATACTATGAATAGAGCTGCTGTGAACATCTTTGTGCAAATGTCACCTTATTTCAAAATACATGTTATAATCTGAACCTGTGTTTCTTAGTAGGTTTTTATCACCTAATGCTATATACATTTACCAAGAATTTGTGATGGTATTAATTAAAGAAATTAAATAGGTTATAAAGTCCACTGAAAAAAAAATTCTATGCATAAACTCAAAAGCAAAATTAAAAAAACTGTAATTTTCCATAGTTTTAAAATCATTGTTACCACAAATTCATCTTTTTCTGACATAAGCTTTCACACTGACCAAATGTCCACAATCCTTTTTTTTTTTTTTTTAAATTAAGCCGGTTATGTAGTGCACACCTTCAATCTCAGCATCTGAGAGGCAAAGATAGGCAGACCAGTGAGTTTGAGGCCATCCTTGTTTCCATAGCAAGCTCCAGGCCAGCCTGGACTACATAGTTAAGACCTTGTCTCAAAAACAAAATGATCACACATACTACACCCAAGGGGGGGAGAAAAAAACTACCTACACTTACATAATATTAACAAATATCTATAAAAAGCTGTGATTAACCAAAACACACAAGAGTAGTGTTCAAATGTTATATGATCATAATGTGTGTAAAGAGTCAATTAGCGATTCCTTTTGTTTGACTTCTTCTTCTGCCCCTCCTTATGCTTCTTCTTTTTTCTCCTGCCACCTTCTTTGAATCCTGCTGAGAAAATAGAAGGATCCTTCTTGCTGGTGACCCAAGGTGTACCTTGTTCATTGTTGTTCACAAGAGTATATTGAGATATATCTGGGGGGCTGTAGGAATTTGGTGAGTAATTGTTGAATGCCTGTCTTCTCCAGTTACGTCTTTCTGCAAAGCCCTCTTCATCTGCCACACTATTTACAAGAAAGGATTTCAACTCACCGTCATCTTCAGCTTCTCTTTCTTGACGGTTCTCAAAAGTTTTCTTTGTGTTGATGCTTCTTCCATTAACAATTTTATCTGAAGGTGTAATGGGTATGTAATTGCCCATCCCAATATCATCAAATGCCAGGGAAGAGAATGAAGGAAGGTTCTCATGCCCCAGTGAAACATAAGACTTATATCCTGTGTCATAAGAAGACAGCCTGGCAAACACTGTGTGGTCACAGGCACGGGAGAAAAGGGATCCTGTGCCTCTGCTTCTGCTTCCATTAGAGCTCCTCGAGCTGCTCAGAAGGTCCTCAAGTGAGTCCTCAAAGAAGTGAAATGAAAACGGGTCCCTTTCACCAAAAATTTCCTTAAAGACATCATCTGCCTTACGGAATGTGAAACTATACTCACATTCATCGTCAAGATGACTTCCACTGCCACCATTTAATCCTTCCTTGCCATATTTGTCGTAAATGTTCCGTTTTTCACCGTTTGATAGTACTTCATATGCCTCAGCGACTTCTTTGAATTTTCGCTCTGCTTCCTCTTTGTTTTCTGGATTTTTATCAGGATGCCATTTAAGTGCCACTTTACGGTAAGCTCTTTTAATGTCCTCAGGTGACGCATATCTCTGCACTCCTAGAACTTCATAGTAGTCCACCATAGTTTGACAGAGTATTAGAAACAAACACCCTTAATAGTGAGCACTGTGTTTTCCTTGCAGCTCAAGCTCTGTTGCTGCTGCTGCTGCTGCTGCTGCTGCTGCTGCTGCTGCTGCTGGTGGTGGTAGAAGTGACTGCAAATAGGCACATTTTTACATTGAAGGTAGTGTTAGTACTGTGGGCCACTGCTGAAAGATTTGAGGGTTCTGATTATGTGGCAAGCAGAGGAACAAGCATATGTCAGAGATGCATTATGGTGTCATACTGAGGTAGAGATAGGGGATTGAATCTTCCAAATACAATTTCCCCAGAGTCACTTTGTGCTGACCACCTCTGCTGTGTCTCTCATATCTTCCTGGAAGCTCTGGATAGTACCTCAGTGTGATCTGTGCTGTTGGCCACAGCATCCCTCTTATATATTCTGACTTCCAGATTACTGAGCCTTAATTATTGCACAGTTCTTCTGGTTTTTGTTGGTTGGTTGATTGATTGATCTGGTTTGTTTGTTTTTTGTTGGTTTTTGTTTGTTTTAAGACAGGGTTTCCCTGTGTAGCTCTAGCTATCATGAAACTCACTTCCTCTGTTAACCAGGCTGGCCTTGAACTTAGATATCCATCTGCCTCTGTCTCCTGGGTGCTGGGATTAAAGACAAGTGACACTACGCCCCAGCTTCTATGTTTTGATTTGGAAAAATAAAGACTTAGAAAACTATGTGGGGGAAGTGTATTCAAGCAGTTGAACTTATTATAATAAAAAGACATACATTCAATAGAAGATATAAATAATTTAATTTTAATTAAAACTATGATGGAAGATAGACCAAGTGGATAAACTAGTAGTGTGAGAGGCACCCTGGGCTATGGTATCCAAGAAGACTTGCTGGAGTCAGTAGCCTACTATTCAGGCTTTCTGCCAGCAATGAGTCATTTGAGATGATAGGGTCTGTGCCTACTTAATGTTTATTATAAAAACACAGAGCCCATGCTATGTTCTGTGCTTCTGTTTCCCAGAAAGAAAAAATCATGAATAGAGCTCTTAGAAGCTGTGTATTTACGTATTCAGTATATAATATATACTTTATACCAGGCAGTTTTAGCTTCTACTGAATAAAACTACTAATTTTCTATTGTAATGGGATACAAAAAGGGTAAGGCAGTTATACATATTGCATAAAATACTGGGCCCACTCAGGGGGTGCATGCCTTTAATCTCAACACTCAGGAGACAGGCAGGTGGATTCCTATGAGTTTGAGGACAGTCTGATCTCGTAATAAGTTCCAAGATGGCTGGGGCTATGTAAAGAGACTCTATCTCAAAGCAACAGCAAACATGCATAAAACAACTTGAGAAAATGTGATGTCTTCAATTATTACCTTTTTGCCCTGACAAGCAAGTGACAAGAATGTAGTGGACAGAGCAGAAGGCTTTTTCACATTGATTATTGATTATGAGAAACTTGGGAGGGGCTATACCCATAACACAGCTAGCTCCTCAGCCCAGCACTGGTGTTGGATGTGAGAGCCTGGCTAAGTGATTAATAAACATACTGAAGGAATATGGCTTCATAGATACCAGAATCTGACCAGATAGAACAGTTTAAGGAATTCCTGGGTACCTACAAGAAACCTGCTTTTTAGACTGTGTTAAAGAGCTAATAACAGGTGAGGTAAAACCTGAAGAGGTTACCTGTTCAGAATATCACTTCAGAAATATTTAAAATGGCACAGAGAATGTCCAGGAGATTGCAGGACTATCATATTGAGCAGAATGAAGCCCTGACAGCCAAAGCAGGACTCCTGGGCCAGCCTGGGTAGAGAAGCCCTGAGACCCAGACTTAGTGAAAAATTGCTAGCAGCTGTTGCACCGGAAATGAGAGTTCATTGGGTAGATCACTTGAAGCAGGAGTGGCGATAAGCCTTCTGTCGTGACTGCCTGACCAATGGAAACTACTGAAAAAACAAAATCACTCTTCACCAGAAAGAACACAGATGACCTTACTGTTGAGTGAAAATTGTGTGATGCAACGTTGTCGAGCTTGGCCTTAAGATTCAGCAGTGTGTTCACCTTGATTACAGAAATAAACTACTGTTCCTTTCTTTGTGACTTAATTTTAAAAGCAAAAGATATGTCCAATAGTATATGGAAAGAAAAAAAATGTATTACTAAAAGTAAGATAAATGAAAATGTCACTGAAAAACAAAAGAAAGAAAGGAAAACTTGGGAGGAGATGGCCTTAGAGTTTTGTCTGTTTAGTGGTCCTGGGGATTGATCCAGATTCTAACATTTGAAAGTTAAGTGCTGTATTTTTGAGTTACAGCCCAATTCAGACTTACTTTTTTGTTTGCTTGGTTTTGGTTTTTGTTTGCTTGTTTTGTTTTGTTTTTGTTTTTGTTTCAAGACAGGGTTTCTCTGTGTGGCCCAGGCTGGCCTTGAACTCAGAGATCCACCTGCCTTTGCTTCCTAAATTCTGGCATTAAAGGCCTGCACTGCCATCATCAGGCTCAGCCTCAGACTTGTGATTTTATTCCTTTTCTTCATACCCCTGTACTCCTTTCACTTCATCAGCATGCTCATACTATCATAAGTCATTCTCTCATGTGTCCTTTCCCTTCTAGGAACTCTAAGGAGCAAACACTGCTATGCTCTGGGGAAGGGTATTTCTCTGGAGGTTTTAAAGGATGTATTTAGGCCTGGCAATGGTGGCTTGCTGTAATGATGTTCATGAACCACTTTTCACTTACCCCCCTTGAGGGGAAGTAACTTGAATGATTTCTGTGGAGAGCAGTCATCACCTTCTGCGGTCTCAAATATCTTTTATGAACAACTCCATGGGCCTCTTCTTGTGATTGTACCCATTGTAAGACGTAACGGTTGCTGTGTTTATGAATCTAGCTCTTTATTATATAGTGTTGTAATGTTTTGTATTGTCTCATCTCCACTATACTTCATTGTGACTCCTAGGGAAAACAGTCTTACTCTTGGTCTTGCTTAGCATGTGTTCCAGTGGTGTCCTAAATAAAATGGTTAAATTAATGCTAACCATGCTTGAATTATATGTCAGTTATTACTAAGCATTTTTTCACACATTATTTTATCAGACTAACATTCCAAGATTGAGTGAAATAGAGAATACTTGTTTTCTTATAGCTAACATAATCTCAGTAAAAATGTTAATTCTGCTTTTCCAAATTTTAGAACATAGCCTCTGGCTATCCCTGAGTTTCTTTCTGACTTTTGTTTGCTTTTACTCATTCCTCCTCCTCCTCATAGTCCCTTATTCATACTGTGTTTGTAGAAAGCACCTTCTAAGGTAGTTTAAAGTCTCTGGGAATAAAGATCTTATCTGTGTTTCTTAGAGCCCAATACAGCCTCTGGCATAGAGAAAGGGCCACAAACATATTGGAAGGAGGAAAGAAATGCTAATATGTATTTTGTAATGATCCAAACTGCTGGGAATAGGTAAAAGTATGCATGCTGTGAAGATGTCCCATTGCATCCTTTGTTTTTTTTTTGTTTTGTTTTGTTTTGTTTTGTTTTTTTCCTTCAGGATGCATGTCATGTTTACATCGAAGGTACTCCCTCCAGCCTGTGCCGAAGAAGATTCCAAACCGGTACTTAGGTCAGCCCAGCCCAGTTACACATCCACACCTCCTCAGACCAGGTAAGGCTTTGACTATAACAACCACCTCTCTGTTTAGATGCTCTGTCTGGAATAATGCTGTGCATTAAAATTCTGCCCCCCCCCCACTAATTGTGTGTCATGATTATACACTGATAGTATTGTTAATGTGTTTGAGGGATTGAAGTTTAGATGAGTCCATGGAGCTGCTAGTACTATATTGACATCCAGACTAGAACAATAAATACAATAAACTATAATTCAGAATAAGCAGTAAGAAGTATATCTTCCAGGATTCTTTTTATAGGTATGGGTATTTTGCCTTCATGTATATCTATGTACTGTTTATGTGCCTTTTGCTCTTGGAGACCAGAAGAAGGCATTGTATCCCCTGGAACTGAAGTTACAGATGGTTGTAAATTGCCATATTGGTGCTGGGGACTGAACTCAGGTCTCTAAAAACTCAACCAGTGCTTTTAACCAGTGACCATCTCTAGCCTTAAATTTCAGGAATTTTTAAATAAAAATTCTAAGTCGTACTTTCTAGAACTATTTTCTGTTGATTTTTTTTTTTCTATTTAAAATGTTAAATGTTCATATGAAATTTTTGTTTAACAGAATTACTTCAATGTGTAGGTTGAACAAATTTTCTGGATGTTTGTCACTGTGAGAAGTTGATAAAGATCATACAAAAGACTGAAGGTTTCTTTTGTTTCTAGAGTTGCTGTTAGAACGGGTTTCATCACAATTGCTTAGATTAAGACTTGAAACTGGTGGGGGGGGCACATGCATTTAATCCTTGTACTCAGGAGGCAGAGACAGGAGGATCTCTGAGTTTGAGACCATCCTGGTCTATTGAGTGAATTCCAGAACAACCTCCAAAGCTACAGAGAAACCCTGTCTCGAAAAAAACAAAGAAAAAAAAAACAAAAAACTTGAAACTGTTTTGTCTTTAGGAAGGCAATGGTACCTTTATAAATAGCGTCCTGGAGTTGGGATAGCAGGGTAAAACCAAATGTTTTGTAGAAAATGTCAGATTTTTAAGAAAAATTACTTAATTCCTTCCACTATGGAAGGGAAGATAAATGTATTTCAGTAAGTTGCTACGACAACACAGGTATTAATAATGTAAATTCCCTTTAGAAATATGTTACTCTTTCACTGTTTCCACTCAGTAAATGATACCAATGTGTCTCTCAGTGAGGACTTCCTTTGGCTGATTGTTCATCAGACTGGAATTCCTGCTGGGAAGTCGGCTGACACTCAGGAAATGCAGCGCACCACTGACACACAAGAAATCAGTTTTTCAAAGCTGTAAGGTAAGCATAATAGTAGTCCAGATGATACTAAAGACATTTTTACCCTACTGACCTACTTTTAGCTTCAGTTTAAAAGAAGAAGAAAGGATAGAATTGGTACTTAAATTTACCAGCTTTGAAATGATTGATTTCTTGTGGTGAAATACTTTATGTGGTAAGCTGCATTTCCTAGGCCTTGAACCTCACAATCATAGGAAGATAAATACCACTTCATGTCTGAATTGCTTTGCTCTTTACATTATGTACATAACGTTTTTTACTTTTGCCTTTGTCACAGATCTGAATGTTGTTCTGAAAAAAATGATTACAACAATTTGAAACATCAATATTAGTCACAGTGTCCATCACATATAGCATGAAAATTTACTTAAGAGAAAAATAGAAGCCTGGGGGTACATGCCTGTAATCCCAGCACTCAGGAGGCAGAGGCAGGTGGATCTTTGTGAGTTTAAGGCCAGCCTCGTCTATGATCTCCAGGACAGCAGGGCTACACAGAGAAATCCTAAATAGAAAAACAAGGGCCGGGAAGGGGGGGGGGGGATACTTTGAGTATTTTTTTGAGAGTGAAGATTCATATTTTATATATTCTCTCCTCTTATTCACAGTTTACATGTCAGAGTCAGAAAGTTTTGTTTTGTTTTGTTTTTCCCACAGTAATATGAGCTCTTATGCTTGGAAGGATGTGGCTGCTCTTCAGTATTATACCAGTACCTGGTCAAAGTATTGTGTTAGGAGCAAAGGTCAGTAGCATAGGAACATACAAGCACATGCATGCATGTGTACGTACATGTATACATAAAACCATGTGTATCGTACAGTTTAAAGGGACCGTCTGCCATGCCATTAAGCATGCAGTTCTTACAGGGAAACAGTATCTAAAGCATAAATCATGTAAACTTACCCACATACACACATTTTTCCCCCCTCTGTTTTAGCCAGTAGTGATAGCATATACCTTTAATCCTAGCACTTAAGAGGCAGAAGGAGAAGGATCTCTGAGTTAGACGATAGCCTGGTCTACATAACAAGCTCCAGCACAGCCAGAGCTACATAAAAACTTGCATATGAGTGGTCAACTTAAAGAATAAATTTTTGTCAGCTGTGACAGTACCCTAAAAGGCCTCACATTTGACATCATTAACCGTAGTACCTATAACTTACAACTTTAGATGTCAATCCTTTTCCTGTTAAGTGAGACATAGAATATAGAATATAGAAGAACATACTTTAGTTACTAATAATCCACTCCTCAGAAAAATACCGTTGAGTTATAAATTCACATTCCCAAATTGTCTCCCCTTAAAAGTTTCTAAATCAGTTCAAACCCATCTTTCAGGTAATTTAAGTAAGTTCTTCCTTAAAGAAGAACATTCTTAAAAAGTAAATTGTGAAAGATAGTAATACCTGAAATGTACTACAGAGAACACTGGATGCTCTTCCAGAGGACCCACGTTTAATTCTCAGCACCCACATGGCGGCCCACACTGTTTGAAACTCAAGTCCCAGAGTGTCTGACTCAATCTACTGGACTCCACAGGCACCAAGCGCACATGTGATACACAGGCATACATACAGACAAAACATTCAAACACATAAAATATAAATACATACATAAATGTGTTTTTAAAAATCTGAAAAGGCCAGGCATGCCTTTAATCCCAGCATAGCATTCAGGAAGCAGAGGCAGGTGGATTTCTGTGAGTTCAAGACTACCCTGGTCTACATAATGAGTTTCAGGACATCTATAGCTACATAGTGAAACCCTGTCTCAAAATATCTGAAAAGTTAAAGATCTTGTGTTGGTGGGATTACATGAGTTGGTTTGTTGTTGTTTTTGCTGCAGCTATTGCTATCTTAATGTTGTTTAAAAGATTTAAATGTTAGCCAGGGATAGTGTGCCTTTAATCCCAGTACTCAGAAGGCAGAAACAGGTGGTTTCCTATGAGTTCAAGGCCATCTTGGTCTACACAGTGAGAAACTGTCTCAAAAAAAAAAAAAGTGAAAAAAGATTAAAATGTTGTGCACAAGAAATGACTAAAAAAAAATTTCAAATGTGTTAAAAAAAAAAATTGGGTGAACTTTTGTCAAAGAAAATGTACATGCCAAGACCCCATAGACCTACTTTATCAAATTTCAGCAAGTCACAAGATTCTTAAGGGTTAGAAAGGAAAGTGGAATGGGAAATAATGGTATTTGCTTTGATAAGAATCTTCTTTGCAGCCCTCTCTGGTCTGGAACTCATGAATGTTTTTCCTATTTCACTTCCCCAAATACTAGGACTACAGGTGTATAACACCACACCCACCTCAATTTGTTTTGTTGTTTTTGTTAGATTTTTTTTTGTTAATGTGTATGAATACTTGGGGGTGTAAATTCTTAATTTTGGTAAAAATTAGAAGCTAGTACTTATATAGTATTCATTGTTGTGGTCTGGTAACTTTTTTCTTTTGACAACTTTGTGAAGTACCTACTATTTTCTATTTGTTTTATAGATGAGGAAATTGAGGTTCTTCCCAAATCACTGAGTGATTTGCTAAAATAAGAATCCAGCACACTAAACTCTTGCCTCTCCCTTCTCCTTTTATGCTGATGCTGAGGTGTTGACCAGGGCCACCTGGTACTGGGCATGATGATATGAGGCAAGTGCTCTGCCTCTGAGCTGCACCCCCAGCCCATATTCTTAACCATACATTAGTACATAACACTAAAGACAGAGAATACTAATCGAGAAGTAGTTTCAGTTTCACATACTACATAAGAAGAAATACAACTTAGTTTGGAGCTGTTGATTTGTGTGTGTGTGTGTGTGTGTGTGTGTGTGTGTGTGTTTTGTTGTTGTTGTTGATGCTGTTGTTTGAGAGGTATATACTGTGGAACAAACTTAGGGCCTTCTATGCTAAGCTCTATCCCCAGTCCTGAAAGAAGTCACCCTTAATATGAAAATTTAGAAAGTGATGTATGTTTTTAATCAGATAAAATTTATGTTCAATGAGTTACACAGATCTGCAATTGAGTAAATTTTGGCAAAGATGGCCTTTAAGTATAACCTAAAAACTTGGTTAAGTTTAACATAGAACATTTTGTTATCTTTTGAAATTTGTACTCAGGAAGATCAGTAGTTCAAGGTCCTTAACTTCACTGTAAGTTTGAGGCCAACCTGGTTAGATGAAGCGTGTCTGAAAAAATGATTCAGTGTTTAAAGTGCTTGCTGCACAGCAGAAGGCCCTAAGATTAAATCCCTTAAACACATGAAAAATCCAGATGCCATACTGCACTGTGTCCCAGCTCATGGACCAACTAGCCTGAGACATGGAGCAGGTAAAGACAAACCCAGAATTGTCCTCTGACCTCTGTGCTCAGGGTGCTCAGATGCACACCTATACATAAAAGGTATAAAACATGCTCAGTGCTCAGGCAGTCCCCTCATTCCCTACTGTGATGCACCCCACTTCCATAGGAAACCATTCCTCTGGCTTCATGTCCATAATGCCTGTTGATATTGCTCTATTAGTTATATGATATGTAACCTTTCTGCCTCTTGTTTTACTGAATATATGCAAATGAAATCAGAAGCCTGTGTTGTCTCACATTATGAAGGAAACACAAAAGAATCTTTCCTCATTCTGTGACCAATACTTCATAAACTGCCTTGCATACAGTAAAAACTACCTAATATTAAATAATTCATTTCAGAATAGACCACCTTAAAGTATCAGTGTAATTAGTTTCAGGAAATAATTAAACTACATACCTAGATTACAGCAAAACTCTCCAGCTTTACATCCATTTTCACTATTTATATTTTTTGGTTGTGAGCCTAGCTTTTAACAGCTGAGCCATCTCTCCAGCCCTCATTTTCAGTATTTATTGACCTTTTCTTTGTGGGTTTTCTGCTTGGGGCTCTATAGCTCAGTTGGGAGAATGTTTGCCTAGCATGCCTAAGAACCCTGAAAACAGTGTGTGGTGATACTGCATGTAATGCCATCACTCTAGAGATGGAGTAGCAGAGGATCAGAAGTGTGGATTATAATTGGCCTCTGCTTTTATGAAAGCACATCTGCAAGGCAGCCCGTTCTCAGGGTGTCTCTCTGCTGCCAGGAGCTGTCAGTAAAACCTTGTTTGCCCTCATTTGCACGCACGCACGCTCACACACACATTTGCTGCTTGGGTAATAGGAAATTTCCAATGTTGAGTAGCAGTGGCAAACTTAGCATGACTAGATCAGAGCATTAAGGGTTAGCTCTGGTAGAAAGTTGAGATTTCTGCCCGAATTATAGGAGACTCAGAGGCTTGGTCTCAGAAGGAGGCAGATGTGGGGATGGGTTCTTTGTTAATTCCACCAAACCAAAGCAAAGACCACCACCCAAATTCTTTGGTCAAAACAAACAAGTTTTATTTTCTGTCAGGCGGAGCTATCTCCCTGAAATGGGGTTTGAGGAAACAGCATTGAATGTAGGAAAAATTGGGGCTTATATAGCCCAGAAAACTTAAAGGCTAGGGGGTTTCCAAGGGTTTTGGGTTACAAAGGAACTTGGCAGAGCATTTCAAACTTATTTGGCAGAACATCTTATCAGGGTGGAGGTTAGTGTAACAAGTGTGGAACATGTCAAATTCCAAAAATATGGGTCAAGATCTAGTCAAATCCAAGTGTTACAGAAAACAGACGTGAACTTATGTTGACCTTTAAGATGGAGTCAAGTTGGTCTGTCATCTTTCTCAGCCCACTGTTGGAACTAACCTTTAGGTTCTAAATTACCTCTTTTTATGTTTTGCCAATTTTGTCAATAAAAAGTGAAAAGGATTTTTATTATACATATTTTAAGTTTTTTCAGATTTTTGTGTTTGTTTGTTTGTTTGTTTTGAGTCAGGGTGTCCTGGCAGTTACTTTGTAGACCAGGCTGGCCTTGAACTCAGAATTCTGTCTGCATCTATCTTCCGAGTGCTGGGATCAAAGACAAGTTCTCCATGCCTGGCCTAAGCATATTTTGTTAATAGAATGCAAACTACAGAATCTGCTGCAATTAGTTCTACACAAGTAAGTAAAAATAGACAGTTCCAAAGTAATTATAAATAATCAAGTTACGTATGCTGAACATGGTTACTAAGAGAACTCCAAGGTTCTGTAGTTTAGCTTATCGCTCTGGGAACAGTGGCAAAGGCAGGAAGAAAACAGAACATGAAATTACCAGGATGTAACACAGTGATATCGTATCGGGGGAAGGGGGAAGGAGTGAAGCTGTATAAATCCCTGCCAATGTATTGCCCAGAAGTGTGGGTCTGTCCACACCAGTGATGTCAGAGAGAGGCCAGCTTCAGGCATTTGTTTTAGCATTCTCCAGGCTTGGTTTTTGTTTTGTTTGGTTTTGGTTGGGTTTGGGTTTGGTTTGGTTTGGTTTTGGTTTTTGGGTTTTTTTGTTTTTGTTTTTTTGCTTTTTGTTTTTGATACAGAATATCTCTGGATTTGGAGCTGGTCAGTTGAGCAAGACTCCTGGGTCTTCTGTCACTTCCTTTCCAGTGCTGGGACAGCTCCCTGGCCCCAGTATCTTTTTTTCTTTTTTCTGATACAGTCTCACAGTGGGCTGGCCTGACCTATACCTCACGGCCTGACCTATACCTCACAAAATCCCCTGCCTCTGCCTATCAGATCCTAATAAAGGTGTGCACCACCATCCCCAACCCAAGGCTTGCTTTTTTAACTGTTTTTCTCTTAGGAAATTAATTATAAAAGTATATACTTGTTAGAATTCATACAGTACAAGAGTGTGTTTAATACAGCTTTTCAATGTGTTCTGATCTCACTCCCATCATGAAAAAAGTCAGCTTATTTTCTAAAATTAGGTCTGTCTGGTTTTGCTCCTTACCCTTTTCACACATCACTTTTCCATAGTTGTCTTGGCATATTACATATGGACACTGGCCACTACAGGGAGATTAATAGCGCCAAAGTCATTGTACAGATTAAATGAGCCAGTATACCATGGTTAGTACCATACATGTAGTGAACACTCAGAAAACATCAGCTGTTTCGTATTATTGGAAAGCTGCCACAAAAAGCAGAGCTCAGGCCATGACCTGAGACCTAGAGTCTGAAGTGTGAATTTAGCAGGAGGTCTGGGAAACCAAAGAGCATAGGAGAATCTAAAAACCCAGAGCCTCTTGCAGTGTGCTTTTAACCATGTGCACAATCAAAGGAAGCCTCTGATGAATAGATCACCAGGTAGAACAAAGAAAGGAAGTGTGGGTAGAAACATACAGGAAGTTAAGATGAGAAGTAGCACATTCCATCGTCCTTGAGATAGAAATGGCTATAGTGCAAATCACTACCCTCTGTCCTTGGTGTGCTGTGGGGCAAAGTGCTCTTGAACAACGAATGTATTTCTTTCCTCAGATGAGCCTTTTAGCAACAGCTGTGAAGGCCAAAAGGATACACTTTGGTAAATTACTCTTTAATTTTTAAGTTTTTATTTGTAGTTGCTGGGCATGTGCACATGAGATTATATTTGGAGGTCAGAGGCATTAGAACCCCTTGAACTCAGTTGTAGGCAGGTATGAATCATCAGACGTAGGAGCTGGAAACTGAACTTTAGTCTTCTACAAGACAGTGAGCACTCTTGACCACTGAGCCATCTATTCAGCCCCTAAATGGTTGCTTTATTAGTTCTTTTACTTTGGAACCCATAATAAAAACAAGCAATTTCCATTTCCTAAAGATTCATTGAGTCATCAACTCATAACCCTTTCTACAGAGCATTTTTAATAAGTAAATAGCTAGTACCTTTTTGCTTGAGAAAGAGAATAATCTAACCCTTTGAACTTTTACCTCAAAAGTTTGTATGTACCCACATGCAATTTAGTAAAGAGAATTAAGATTCCTTAGGGTTTGATCCTTAAGAACTACATGTATGAGGGCTGGAGCAATGGTTTCATACTTTAGAGTACATGTTGCTCTTTCAGAGGACCCAGACAGACGCTTACAAACATCCATAATTTTTATAATTTTTGTTCCAGGGGATCAGATGCTCTCTGTCCTCCGTAGGTACCAGACACATGCATAGTAAACATACATACATACATACATACATACATACATACATACATACATACATACATGCTGGCCAAACACTCATTCAAAAGAAATAACATAAGCCTGGTAGTGGTGGCAGCTGTGCATACCTTTACCTTTAATCCCAGCACTCATGAGGTAGATCTCTTGAGTTCAAGGCCAGCCTTGTCTACAGAGCAAGTTCCAGGACAGCCAGACCTACACAGAAAAACTCTGTCTCAAAATAAAATAAATAATAAAGCCTAAAATGAGAAAAGGACCACATGCTTTGTTTAGTTTCAACAAGATGTCTCAATGGGTTAAGCCAGTTGGTGCCAAGCCTTACAATGCAAACTCAGTCTTTAGGAGCAGCATGGAGGAAGGCCTGACTCTGCAGATTGTCCTCTAAACTCTATTTGCACACTGTGGCATGTGCATGCCTACACTCACACAAGTAAGCTAATGAATGAATAAGTGAATGTAATTAAAACTTAAAAGGAAAAAAGAACTACATGATTTATTTGATTCTCACAATAGCCTCAGCAGATGAATAATATTATAATGGCTTTTAGTAGGTTTGCTTAACTCACTAAGTACAAGATAAAGGGGACAGTTCTTACTGGAAGGATATATTATACCTTAGGGATTCAGAAGAGATATTTTTAAGAGATCTTGAAATTGAAAAAAATTTTTATCAACTATTATAATAAAAACTACATATTATTAGCAACACTTACCAAGAGTATACTATATTCTAATTTTTCTGTATCAGAATATTTAATTTCAATATTTATTTCAATATGTACTTAACATATTGAAATTTCAGGGAAACTTGGACCACATCCTAGCATATAATAATGTTCTATAAGAGGCTAAAGATATGGCTTGACCATTAAGAGCATTGGCTGCTTTTGCAAAAGACCCAGGTATAGTTTCCAGTATACACATGGTGGCTCACAACTATCTGTGATTACAATTCCGGGGGATCTAACACCTTCTTGTGGCCTCTTGAGGGGAGCAGCACACACATGGTACACAAAACACCCATATACAAAAAAATAAATAAAATAAATATTTTTAAAATAATGCTTGAAAAACATGTGATTAGATGAATAAAAGAAGGAAATGATCTGTATAAAGCCTTACAGGGTTATAATCATAATTTTTCAAATGTAGTCACATTTGACTACAGTATGCAGTAAAATGAAAATTCTTTGCATGCTGTGTCATCAATTAAAGAAGTAATCATAGATGTCTCCATCTGATACTGATAATTTTAAGTACTGTGGCAGTGCAGCCATTCAAAGCATCAAGTCTTTTTTTTTTTTTTTCTTTAATGCCATTTCTAGGGGAGGTAACACCAGGACTATCTCAGGTGGAATATGCACTTCGAAGACATAAACTGATGGATCTAATCCACAAGGAAGCACAAGGGCACAGTGGAACAGACCACACAGTGGTGGTACTCTCTAATCCTACATACTACATGAGCAATGACATCCCCTACATATTCCACCAAGACAACAATTTCCTGTATTTGTGTGGATTCCAAGAACCTGATAGCATTCTGATCCTTCAGAGCTGCTCTGGGAAGCAGTTACCGTCCCATAAGGCCATGCTTTTTGTGCCTCGAAGAGACCCTGGTCGAGAACTGTGGGATGGTCCTCGGTCTGGCACAGATGGAGCAATAGCCCTAACTGGGGTGGATGAAGCCTACACCCTGGAAGAATTTCAACACCTAATACCTAAACTGAAAGGTAACCCTAGTAAAGTCAAATCACAGGCCAAGTTGGAAATCCATTCGTCCTTGGCCTGTAGTTCTTAATTTTCTAAAACTCTCCTGGTGGCTTTTCTTTGGGCATCATGAAAAGAGACATGTCTTTTGTGAAAAGCAAAACTATTGCTAAATGTTGTGACACATGTTGTATCCTAACACTCAGGGAAACTGAGACATGGGGATTTCTAAAAGTTTTGTTGGTGGTGGTTGATTGGTTGGTTGGCTGGATTTTCGAGACAGGATTTCTCTGTGTAACAGTCCTGGCTGTCCTGGAACCTGCTTTGTTGACCAGCCTGGCCATAAACTCACAGAGATCCACCTGCCTCTGCCTCCTGAGTGCTTGGATTAAAGGCATTACCAAATTCAGCTTTTCTTTCTTTCTTTCTTTCTTTCTTTCTTTCTTTCTTTCTTTCTTTCTTCCTTCTTAAACCGGGTTTCTGGCATTAAAGGCTTATGCTATCATGCCCAGCTAATCCACTATTCTAAGTGTTAGTAGTTTGATGGGTAAAAGTACCAGATACTAGAAGTATTAATTGATGAATCTAATAAATTTATTTACAGGTTTAAAAACTGCACTGAAATTGTATCTTGATAGTGTATCACTTGCCCAGCATTTATCTGACCTCAGGTTCCAACCTCAGCACTGTCATGTAAAACCAACCCAATAAATGTTGAGCTTTGATTTTATACACTGAAAATAAGTAATAGAAATGCTTTCATTTTTCATATAATTGAGGCAAATACTATTATACTTAAGTACTTCCCATGCAGTGTACATTTAATAGCAATTTTTATTTTAAACTGTTGGGCCTGTAACATAATATAAACCAGTCAGAATTTCCTCAATTCTTCCCTGTTGTATCCCAGTATACTTTTTCTTGTTTGATTTTTGTTGTTGTTGTTGTTTGGTTTTTGTTTTGTTTTCAAGACAGGGCTTCTCTGTATAGCTTTGGCTGTCCTGGAACCCAGTTTGTAGACCAGGCTGATCTTGAACACCTGTCTCTGCCTCCAGGAGTGCTGGGATTAAAGGTGTGCACTACCTTTAAGCCTGGTCCTCTAGCTTCCATCTCCCCGTGCTGCGGTTACAGTAATACATCATCACACCCAGGACAGTGTTAGTTTATTGTAGATTACTAAACACATTCTCTCACTAAGGTATACCTTCAGCCTCTGCTGCTTCCAAGTTTACTTTTTACTTCCCTTTTTAAGCTGAGACAAGCATGGTTTGGTATGACTGGATGAAGCCTTCTCATGCACAGCTTCACTCTGACTACATGCAGCATCTAACTGAAGCCAAAGCCAGAAGCAAGAACAAGGTTCGGAGTGTCCAGCAGCTGATACAGCGCCTCCGGCTAGTTAAATCTCCTGCAGAGATTAAGAGAATGCAAATTGCTGGGAAACTGACATCAGAGGTATGGCTACTATTGAAACTATTCCTTTGTCATATCACAAAACTCAAGTGCTTCATGGTCAAGAGGCCTGTGAAAGTCATATGCCCATGGTAGTGACCTCATAGGTCGAATCTACCCAACTTCTGCAATATGTTTAGTGAATATATCAAGACTTGCTCAATGCCTTGCAAGGCAAACTAAATCTGCCTCTTTGAAGATTGATATTCATTAATGTTAGTTTCTCTTTGGAACAAAAACTTACTTAGACAGTTTTGGTTGCTGTAGAAGGCTCAATATGTCCAATGATGGTGTTTACTAACCTAGTTTTATTTGGTGTTGTTTGTTTACAAGACAGGATCTATCTGTGTAGCCCTGGCCATCCTGGAACTCTGGACCAGGCTGGCCTTTAATTTAGAGATCCACCTGGCCTCTGCCTCCTAGGTGCTGGAAATAAAAGTTTGTGCCACTGCTGCCTAGCCAACACCTTACCTCTTAAGATAAAATAGAAGGAAAAGAGACTTAAGAGACAACTCAGTTAGTATTGCTTGCTGTGTAATCATGAGGACTGGAATTAAAACCCAGCATGTATGTAACAAGCCAGAAATCCCACAAGCATCTGTCATTCCAGCTCTGAGGGATCCACACAGCACAGCTCAAACACCTCACATACCTGTGCACATATACAAACACAAAAAGTTAAAAATGAATAAACTTCTTATTATTTTGAGTGAATGGGTATTTTTCCTGCATATATGTCTGTGCACTGTGTGCATGCAACACCCAAGGAGGTCAGAAAATGAGGATCTTCTGGGACTAGAGTTACAGATATTGTGAGTTGCCTTTGGATTCTGAGGATCAATAGTGAGTACTCTGTAAAAGCAACAAGAGCTCTTGATTGCTGCGTCTTCACGCCAGACCCTAAATAAATAAATGTTAAACAGATCTAGGTGGTGCTGGCATACACCTTTAATCCTAGCACTCAAGAAGCAGGGGCAGGTAGATCTCTTTGAGTTTGAGTTTGAGGAACAGAACAAGTTCCACAACAGCCAGGGATACACACAGAGAAACTCTGTCTCTGAAAAATCAAAAACTAAATTAATAAATGTTAAATGGGAAGAGAGGCCAGGAAACAAAGAGAAAAATATCTGTCTGGCCAGCCAGGCACTGGTGGCAAACACCTTTGATCCTTGCCCTCGGATGGCACAGGCAGAAGTAGTTCTGTTTTAGGTCAGCCTTGTCTACAGAGTGAGTTCCAGGACAGCCAGGGCTGACACAAAGAAACACTGCCTCGAGAGAGAAAGGGAGGAAGGAAGACAGAAGAAGGGAGAAAGAGGGAGGAAGAGTGAGTCAGTCCACCAGGCTTAGGTCATGAGTAATAGTAACACTCAGGATTCAGTTGTAAACAGTCTCCCTGACCATCCACTGTGGACTTTTGAACTATTAAGAATATTTGCCTTCAAGACATAGAGGTAACACTCAAGAGATCTCTGTGAGTTTGAAATCTGCCTGGTCTACATACCAAACTCCAGGACAGCAGGTATACCTGGTGAGACCCTATCTCAAAAAAAAAAGTAAGACTACAGAATTAAATCTCCTAATTCTTTTCTTTGCCAGTGAGCTAAGTCATCTGACTGTTCCTCTTACGTCTGTTTCTCTGCAATAACAAAGCAAATAGCTATTTTACATATATTTCGAGAGAGGGAGGAGAGCAATGAATAATTTATTTTAAATGTTTTTTTGAGACAGTATTTCTCTGTGTAGCCCTGGCCTACAACTAGTCCTGTAGACCAGGCTACCCTTGCGCTGAGATTTCCTTCCTGATTGCTGGGATTAAAGACCTACTCAACCACACCCAGCTGCAACTTTTTGCCATTATATTTTAGCACTTTTACCTAAATCACAATGAATGGCTGGCTGTACGGTGTTTATTCACATTATTGTTAATATTTTTTGGGTATTCCTACCAGCTTCCCAATATATGTCCATCTTAAGAAAATGATCCAAAAAATATGGTCTCATTTTAATTTTTGCATATAGCCAAAACTTGTGTGCCTATCTCTTCCTAAATATTTGTTAGGTTGATGACTCTCTAATGCTCACTTATGACTATTGCATAGAGGAGGGGGCTTGTAAGTCCTTCCCCCAGAAGAGCTTATGAATCACAGCCAGAAAGAATATTGTTCTAATGCAGTAAGCATTTCTTCACGAAAAGCATCTCTTGGGCTTTTATAGCACCCATTAATTGGTTCCCATCATGGCAGCAACAATCTTTCCTTCCTTTTTTTATTATTACTGAATTTACTTTTTCTTTACTTTTAATAACACTTATTGACAGGGCACACATAACGTTGGGCATGTGAGGAGATCAAAGGGCAACTGGTGAGATTTGGTTTTCTCCTCCCACCACATAGATCCAAAAACAAACTCGGGTCCATAGGCTTACTGACAAGCAACTTCACCCTCTGAGTCATCTCACTGGCCTTTATTGTCTATGTTTAACCTGTACAGATGGCTGATGACATATTTGTCAGCCTATAAAGAGTAGCATTATTTATTTGAGAATAGCACATAACAGGGATGTGCAATCTGTGAGTGTATCCAAAGTGTAACAGGCTTTCTTTTGAGCCACCAACCAGCTCCCAACTCATGACACATAGTCTTCTTATTAGTTATGAATGTTCAGCCTTATCTTGTGCTTGTTTCTTGCTAGCTAAAACAACTTAATTTGTCCTGTTTATCTTCATCGATGTTTTGCCTTGGTGCTTTTTACCTTTGTCTCTTCTCTTTCTCCTCTCTTTCTCCTCTCTTTCTCTCTCTTCATCCCCTCCCCCACCCCTGTCTCAGGCTCTATGGCTGGCTGGCTGGTGGCTGCCTGGCTTCTGGCCACTGGCTTGTCCCTCTCCTTCTCCCCTTCTCTTCTCTCTCTCCAGCCTAGATTTCTCCTACTTATTCTTTCTGCCCACCAGCCCTGCCTCTATCTCTTTCCTATCTAGCTATTGGCTGTTCTGCTTTTTATTAAACCTGTCAGTTGCCTTAGGCAGGCAAGGTAAAAAAGCAACACATCTTTACATAATTAAACAAAGGCAACATAAACAAATGTAACACACCCTCACCTAGTTAAAGTAATATTCCACAACATAAACAAATGTAAAACATCTTTACATACTTAAAATAATATTCCAGAACACCAAAGGGAAAGTTTTTAAAAGCAAAAGTGAAGATTGCATAATATTTTGAAACAATAATCCTTGTCTTCAAGAATGACTAACAAGGTTGGTGCAAATCTAAGGTTAAATAGACAAGTTTTGCACAAGTATTTTTTGTATAAGGTCACAGTACCCTTTTGAAAGGTTGTGGTTCTGATAATCTTTTGTGATAGTTACTTTCAGGCAATCAACCATAAATGAGACCCTGAATTACCTTTTTTTATTGTTATGTGTACATGCTATAATATGCTTGTGGGGGGTCAGAACAGTTTGTGACATTGGTTCTCTCCCTTCACCTTTACATGGACTCGAAAGATTGCATTTCAAGCACTGTTACCCACTGGCACCTCACTGTCCTTATTTTTTAGTTAGAATTGAATGGAGTGCTGGGTGGTGGTGGCCCACACCTTTAATCTAAGCACTCAGGAGGCAGAGGCAAGAGGATCACTGAGTTTGAGGCCAGCCTGGTCTACAAAGTGAGTTCCAGGACAGTCAGGCCTACACAGAAAAACCCTGTCTTTGGTGGGGGTGATTGAATCCAATAATTTTGATTCTGATGAAAATATGCATAGTGAAATGGATTACTACAATCAGATATCATCCATTTCTAACCCAGAATTCTCCACTGAAGTTGACATTGTAGTTTTATTACCAAGCTGTTCCACTTCTATCATTGTACAGATTATTTACTTACAGAAAAAATAGGACTCTGCTTTTGGCTTTGGTGCTTTGGTGGGTCTCAGTGCACAATGTCACTAAGCAGCACATTAATATGATATCTGTCCTTCACTGATATCACAGGCCTTGGTTGCCATGTCAAGAGATCAGATAAGCCATGGTTTTGTTGGTTCCAATCTCCTGGAGTCTCTTGACAGAGAATTTCTTTTGTGATTTTCAGCAGCCTTCCACACTGCCAGAGAGGATTCTAAAGAGCAGTTCCCCACATGAAAGGGGTCCTTCCTTTCCTCCCTTTCTCCCTCTCTCCTTTCTTTCTTACTCTTCCTTTTCTTCTTCATGCAAACAACTGTTACTGATTACATGTATTTTCATTTGTTTCATACTTACTGTTGGCTTCGTTAATTCCAGTGAGTACTGGAAGAAGGGAGAGCCTGTGATTATGCATCTTTTTTCTTAATAGTGGTGGATTTCCATTCCAATGTTACAAAAGGAGTTTGTTCTCTACCTCTGGGTTTTTCACCAACATATTTGTCAGAGGTCTTGAGTTCCTTACCAGAATTTGAGTCAAAAAGCCCTGGCCTTCAGAATTTCTTCTTCCATTTCCACATTAATACTCAAAACCAGGCATAGGCTTCCTTAAGTCGTCCTCTTTGTTAATTCCTTTGAGTTCAGATAATATTGAGTGTATCTGTATCTGCCTTGGGATTTTTGTAACCTGAAGAGTTTGATGACAGGCAGATGACAGCATCCTGTACCTTCCTTTAAAAGTCAGGTTTTTATGTTGTTTTTGCATCATCTATGGTTGAAACTCTACACCCCATAGGCAACTTCTTTCCTCCCTCTTTCAACTTGCATTTCACAGTCTGTATCTCAATTTGTCTATTCTAGCTGGTACTTATAAATAGAATCATAAAACATTTGCCTTTGCCTTTGCATGAGCAGGTCATTTCACCTAGCTAGCATAATGTTTTCAGCACATCAGAATTTATTTTGTTATAGCTAAGTAATATATACATACACGTATATGTATCATGTTTTATGTATCCATCTATTTGTCTGTTTGTTGATGGACACATAAATTTCCATATATTGGCTATTGTGAACAATGCTGATATGAACATGATTACTCAGTCAAAAGTAGAATTGCTAGATAATCTAATAATTCTATGATTAATACTGTTTTTGTGGTAGGCTTTTACTCTGTAGCTCATGATAACATTGAGCTTCTCATGGTCTGGGACTACAGGTGTGAAGCAACATTTATTTCCTTTCCTAAAATTGCCATACTGTTTCTGCAGTGATTGGATTATTTTTATTGTTGTTGAACTACATATGACCTTAAATACCCTATATATTAATGTCATATCAGATTGAACTTAGGTTGTCTGGCTTCACGGCAAGCACTTTGCTGGGCTGTCTTACCTATCTGATATTAAGTACCCTTTGGGTTTTTTTTGGGGGGTGGGGTTTGTTTTGTTGTTTCATTTTTATGAAGTCCAGTTTATCTTTTTGTTGTTGTTACCTGCACTTCTGGTGTCCTATCGGGGAAAGAAAATCACTTTTCAAAGTCACTGTTAATAAGCACTTCTTAGAATTTTGTAGTTTTGCTGATATAGTTAAGTTGGTCATCTGTTTTAAGTACATTTTTGTGTATGGCAAGGAGCTAACCTAATTTTTTGTGTGTCTTTTTTTCTTGCCTTTGTTTCCTTTGTAAAGTCTTGAGCTTACTACCACTTTCTTATCTAGGAATTTTTGTTTATTTGTGAAAGGATAAGAAGCTCGGACTGACCTCAAGCCTTCCAAGTGTTAAGATTGCAGATATGTGCCACCATGCCTGACTGATAGAGATCTTAACCTTTTTTTTACGTCTTTCTGAGGTCCCACAGATGACTCATGGTAATCTACTAGAGATGCCTTTTTAAGAGGTGGTCTTTTGTCCTATAGGCATTAGTAGCATTCCTGCATCTTCAATACATATTTATTTGATCAAGGAGGGGCATATTATCACCAATTTCAAGGCATTAGAAGGGATAGCCATTTACTTTCTTTCATGCTTGGTTTTTGAGATGGAGTTTTGCTATATAGACCAGGCTAACTCTGAACTCAAACTGCTACCCAGACACCCAAATGCTGGTCTTAAAGCTATACACCACAGTTCCTGCTTTATCTGTGGGTATGCATGGTAGTATGCTCTCTATCAATTTTAATAAATTAGGTACTTTTCTGTGAATAAGGTTGAGCACATGCTTAGTCTGATCACCTTTGTGTGTGTGGTGATGGTGGTGGGGGGAGTCTTATTCAAGACAGACAGCCCTGGCTGTCCTAGAACTCCCTTTGTAGACCAGGCTGGCCTTGAACTCACAGAGATCCGTGTGCCTCTGCTTCCCAACTGCTGGTATTAAAGGTGCCCATTACTGTTAAAAGCAAGAGATCTCACTCAATATGGAACATGTTGGTACGCATCTCTAACCTAGCACTTGAGAGGCAAAAGCATACAAGGCCAGCCTCATCTACATACCAAGTTCCAGGCCAGCCAGAAATACTTTGTGAGATCTTGTCTAAAAAGTGAAAGAGGAAAAAATGTCACTCCTATCAAACTAAAACTCCCAGGAAACAGTTCCCAGGTTTACAAGGGAACTGTATATGGTAATCTAGAAAGCAGCTCATTTCCTTCATTTACTAACAACTCTTCATTCCATGATCTCACCCTCCAGTAATACCATTTTATCATTTGAATGGTTTCATTTGTAGTTCTTTTGATTAAAGCGCCACCTGTTGACCAAAAAGAGAGACGCTCATCTGCAGGGATCCTTAGCTTAATTTGCTGAAGGTGGTAACTGCACCCCCTGAATATTTAGCAAACCTGTTATCAATTTTCATTTTCCTTCCAAACCATTTGCCAGCTCCATGAGGTTTCCAAATTCCACTGATTGTATCAGTACAATTCAATGTGTATACTACTTCAAGCCAATTGAGGTCTAGTTTAATAAAACTTTTTTTTTTTCCCAAGGCAGGATTTCTCTATGTATCCCTGGCTATCCTAGAACTTTCTCTGTAAGCCAGGATAACCTCAAACTCACAGAGATCCACCTGCCTTCCCCTCCCTGGGATTAAAGATGTGTACCACCACTGCCTGGCTGAAACTTTTAGTAGAGAACATGAGTTGGTCTGTATGGCCCTGAAGTCACCAGTAGAGTTAATTATCCCTAAAGCTCAAGCAACAAAACAGAAAACTTGGACTTCATCAAAATTTAAAATGTTTGGGACTGGAGAAGATGGCTCAGAGGTCAGGAGGGACAGACTGCTCTTCCAGAGGTCCTGGGTTCAGTTCCCAGTATCCACATGGTGGCTCACAACCATCTTTAACTTCAGTTCCCAAGGATTCAACTATCTTTCCTGACCTCCATGGACTGCATCCATGTAATATACAGACATACCTCCTGGCAAAACATACACACACATAAAATAAAACTTTAAAAAAAAAAAACCTCAAAATTTGCAAATTACAAATTTGCAAAGTCAGTGTTTTTATGAGTATTTTGCATGTGTGTATGTGTATATATGTGTGCTATGTGCATGCCTGTTGTCCACAAAGCACAGAAGAGGATACTGGAACCTCTAGTATTTCAGTAGGTGTGCTTGTGAGCCACTATATGAGTGCTAGGAACCAAGCCTGGGTCCTGCAAGAAAAAAATGCTCTTTGGTTACTGAGCCATCTCTCCAACCTCAACAAGTCAATTTCTTCTCCTCCTCCTCATCCTCCTCCACCTCTTTTGCGTGCGTGTGTGTGCGCGTGTGCCTGTGCCTGTGCCTGTGCCTGTGCCTGCCTGTGCCTATGCCTATGCCTATGCTGAGCATGGTGGTGTAGGCATTAGCATTCAGGATGTAGTTCAAGGCCATTCTTTACATAGAGACTTTCAGGCTAAGCAGAGATGCATATTAAGTTATGCATCTAATACATAAATGAGAGAGTGAGAGAATGTGATACAGCGTATGTATATATGTGTGTGAAAGAGAGATAGGCACGTGCCTGAAGAGACAGAATAAGGCATGGATTTCCAGGACCTAGGATTATAGGTGGTTGTGAGCCATTCAGCATGGGTGCTGCAAAGCAAATTCTGGTCCTCTGCAATAGCAGCAAATGCTCTTTGTTCTTGAGCAGTGTCTTTCCAGTCTACAAGTCAATTTACTTTGTTTGTTTGTTATATATATATAATGTGCTATTAAAGGTGTGCAACATCACTGCCTAGCTTTTCATCTACTTCCCTCCTAGGGCACTGCCCTCACATGCACAAACCCAGACAATATACACATAGTTCTAATTAGAAATCTGAAAAATAAGCCAGGCATAGTGGCACTCCTAGCACTTAGGAAGCAATGGCAAGTGAATCTCTGAATTAGAGGACAGCCAGGGCTACACAGAGAAACCCTGTCTCTGTCTCTGTCTCTCTCTCTCTCTCTCTCTCACACACACACACACACACACACACACACACACTCACACACAAGTCTAAAAAACTATAAAGAAAAGAACTTTGTAAGTACTGGTAAGGTGGTAAGGGTGTAGAGAAATTAAAACCCTTTTACTTTGTTAGTGGTGGTGCATGCTAGTTTCCCCAAAATTAGAGAAAGGTAAGGTGGGCTCACTCATAATCCCAGCACTCAGGAAACTGAAACAGGAAGATCTAAATTCCAAGCATACTTTGAGCTACAGATGATCTCAAAACAACCCAGTGTCCATCAGTGGTGAATGAATAACCAGAGTGTGTGGTGTACTATTCAGCTCTGGAAACAATCAAGCTCTGACATAGATCAATAATCCCATGTATAAGCTGGAGAGATGGCTCAGCAGTTAAGAGCACTGGCTGCTCTTCCAGAGGTCCTGAGTTCAATTCCCATTGATCACGTGATTCACAACCATATATAATGAGATCTTGCGCCCTCTTCTGGCACAGAGGAAGACATGCAGACAGAACACTTTATATATAATAATTCTGAGAGCAGGAGGAAGATCAGGAATTCAACTTCATTGATGGTAGCTAGTTTAAGGCTAGCCTTGTCCACATAATATCCTTCCTCAAAATAAAATCAGAGCTGCAGAAATGGCTTAATGGGTAAAGCACTTGCCACACAAGCATGAGGACCTGAATTCAAATACCCAGAACCCACACTAAAGTTGGTTGGGCAGTACAAATATCTGTAATTCTAGCACTCCTTGAGGAAGATGAGAGACAGGGACTAAAGACTCTTCTGTGGCTACAGGCTAGTTCACCGGTAGCTAACTGGCATATGCCACAGGAAAACTTCAAAGACCTTGTCTCAAAATGAAAAGCCAGGACCAATGCCTTGGGTTGTCTTGACTTTCACATGCATGTTATTGCATGCACATATTCTCGTAAATGCACAGACATGCACAGGCACACAAAAGAATGACTGTCAGATATAGAAATCTTGTAGTTAGCCAGGTGTTGGTAGCATGCCTTTAATCCCAGCACATGGCATGCAGAGACAGGTTCATCTAATGAGTTCAAGGCCCGCTTAGTCTACAGTGTGAGTTCTGGGATAGCCAGGGCTACACAGAAACCCTGTCTCAAAACAACCAAAAAAATGAAAATAAAGAGAAGTTTGTAGCTTTCCTTTTTGTCTTGTCATTTTCCTTTTTACATTGGCTACTAAGAAACTAAGATAAATTTGTGGCCCACTTATAAATAGCCATAGTCATCATGACAGTCTTTGTAGTTTAAAATTGTTTTTAAACTACTTTTCGCACCTCAGTGCTTATTTTTAGTCCTAATTTTAGCCTATCATGTCATTTTTGTTTGTTTGTTTTTTAAGATTTGTTTATTATGTATACAGCTTTCTGCCTGCATGTATCCATACAAGCCAGAGGAGGGTACCAGATCTCAATACAGGTGGTTATGAGCCACCATGTGGTTGCTGGGAATTGAATTTGGGTCCTTTGGAAGAGCAGTGCTATTAACCTCTGAGCCATCTATCCAGCCCTCATGTCATGTTTTAAATGTCTGTATGTGAACGGAATTTTCTATTTAGCCTGGTCCCGTCACACTTCAGTCACAAATAAACACACAGAGGCTTATATTAATTATAAACTGTTTGGCTGGTGGCTTAGGCTTCTTACTGGCTAGCTCTCTTAATTATTAACCCAAAACTATTACTCTGTATTTCTACATGGCCTTATCTTACCAGAGAATGCCTGGTGTCCTATCTTCCCTATAGCTATATGGCATCTCTAGTGGCTTCTCCTCACCTTCCTCTTCCCAGAATTCTCCTAGTCTAATGGCCCTACCTATACTTCCTGCCTGGCTACTGGCCAATCAGCATTTATTCATCAGCGATTAAGAGAAACATATAGTCACAGCATACAGGACATTCCCCCATCTGTATAAGCAAATGAAAATATTTTCTGGGGCCCTAGGAGTGTAGCTCACACACTTTCCTGGTTCTTGTGAGGCCCTGGGTTAGTCACCTGCACCATAAATTTTGTGAAACTAGGTCTGGTAGTGAATTGTAAACATATATGCATGTAAAATATAGATATACCCATAAATGTGGCTGTCACAGAGCATCAATCTTCTGGGCCAGTAGTTTTCAGTGGGAGGATATTTTTGTCCCTCTTGTTGTTCACATAGGCGGTGTATGGTGTTTGAACATGCAGGATGCTTTTGACACCCTATGTTGAATTAGACAACTCCCTACAACAAAGCATTTCCTGGGTCCAATACTATTGAGGTTCAGGCTAATGAGATGGTCCAGCAGCAGGCAAAGCACTTGCTGCCAAACATGAGTTTGATCCCTGGGATGCACATAGCAGAAAGAAATAACTGATTCCTGAATATTGTTCTGTGACTTCCACATGCATGCTGTAACACCTACACACACACAAACAAACTTGTGATAAATAAATGCCATTTTATTAGATTTTTTTGTTTTGTTTTTTTTTGAGACAGGGTTTCTCTGTGGCTTTGGAGCCTGTCATGGAACTAGCTCTTGTAGACCAGGCTGGCCTTGAACTTACAGAGATCCATTTGTCTCTCTCTCCTGAGTACTGGGATTAAAAGCATGTGCCACCACCGCCTGACTTATTAGATCTTTTTTTTTTTATGTGAAGTGTTTTGCCTGCGTGTGTGTATGTGTACCACAAGCATGCTTGGTGCACACAGAGGCCAGAAGAGCACATCAGATCTGGGTCTTGAGTTATAGTTGCCTGTGAACTGCCATATGGGTGCTGGGAATCTCACCCAAGACTTCTGGAAGAGCACCCAGTACTCATAACTACTGAGTCATTTCTCCCAGCTCTAATTAAAAAGAAAAAGTTCCTGGCAGTGGTGGCGCACGCCTTTAATTCCAGCACTAGGGAAGCAGAGTCAGGCAGATCTCTGAGTTCAAGGCAGTTCCAGGATAGGCTCCAAAGCAACCCTGTCTTGAAAAACTAAAAAATAAATAAAAGGGCTGAAGTTGTGAAACCCTGCTATAGATTAGGCTATCCAGTC
The DNA here is from genome assembly GCA_030556225.1 of Cricetiscus sungorus. NCBI lineage: Eukaryota > Metazoa > Chordata > Mammalia > Rodentia > Cricetidae > Cricetiscus > Cricetiscus sungorus. The sequence continues at coordinate 20,900,651 of JANBXA010000031.1, read as the reverse complement.
CATAATTTCCCACAGCAGAACTGCAGACACATCTTGTCACATAGTGACACATGTGCAGGTCCCTCTTTTGTTCAGCTCTATCAGAACACCTGAGAGTAATTAGCTCCATCAATGACAGCTGCTTATTTCTTCACACTTCTGGAGAATAGGAAGCCCATGATCCAAGTGACAGCAGGGCCTGTATCTCCATAGGCTATACTGTCTAGAAGTCCTCACAGAGCTGAAGAAACTCAGGATGAGTGTCTCAAAACTTCTAATCTCATCCTTGAGGGGGCAGCCCTTGTGACTCATCACAGGAACCTTGTTCTTCATAGTGTATACAGTGTTCTGTCTGCATGTATCCCTGCAGTCCAGATGAGGGCACCAGATCTCATTATAGATGGCTGTGAGCCATTATACGATTGCTGGGAAATGAACATAGGTCCTCTGGAAGAGCAGCTATTGTTCTTACCCACTAAGCCATCTCTCCAGCCCCCCCCCCTTTTTTTAAAGATAATATTTATTGTGTGCATATACACATATATGTATGCCTGTGTCTGTTACTTTTGTTTGTTTAGCTCATAGAGACCCTCTGCCTCTTGGGTGTTTATATTGAAGACATGCACTGTTGTCTGGTTCAGCATGCATTTTTCAGAAGACATAGGAGTCTCCAGGTTGCTGACTCTCTAACATGCAGTATCTATTCTGAGTGGGAGGGTTGAACACCCTAACACTACTACATCTATCATCAATCAAATACTCCAGAGAACAATATTTCTTTTCCCTCCTGAAATATACTACTTAGTCATAGCATCTGGTTAAGAAAACTCTGCATCTCATTCTGTAGGCTAGGCTGACCTGGAACTCAGAGATCCCCTCCTGGGTGCTGGGATTAAAGGCTGGGATAGGTGCTTTTTATTTGAACCCCAACAATTTGAATGTTTGAGTTATAGATAAAATGAGACTGTTCATTCCCCCTCCATCTCTTTGCAGGCATTCATAGAAACCATGTTTGCCAGTAAAGCGCCGACAGATGAAGCCTTTCTTTATGCAAAGGTGAGCTTCACTAGCAGGAACAAATATCTGCTGAATTAATTTCCTGGTTTACAGATGACATACATTGCCTTGCAGACAGGCAGAGTAGTGACAGCTTATCCTCATTTTACTGTTAATTTAAACGTCTAAAGCTTGCAGTGTCACACTTGAGCAAAGTGCAGAGCACAGCCAGTGAAGAAAGATTGAACATGTGAAAGGAGACCAGCCTTGACCCGTGTAAAGGAAGGAAGGTCTGAGGCAGCACTTAGGTGGAGCCTTCAGGGTGTACTCAAGGTGGCAGAATGTGCAGTATCCCAGCATCCTTTTACACTCAGCCAGAACGTCTAGGTTGGCAACTATTTGCAAGGCTAAAAGTAGCCATTTTAAGGGATTGTTAAAAATATAAGCCATATTTTGTTGTTTAGCTGATGAGAATAGCCTTGCATGTGTTTTTTACTTAGCCTTCTTTATAGATTTTTGTCTGTCATCTTCTGGACTTTGAAAACCATAGGAAGCTTAAATTACAGGAGATTAAATAATAAGATTGAGACCAGATGAATTGGTGCCTGTCAGGTTGCAGCACTGAGGAAAGGCACACATGTGGTTCAGGAGTTCGTGGCCATCCTTCACTATATAGTAAGCTTGGGGTCAATCTGGGCTATATGTGCTATCTCAAAAATACATGTATATGGTAAGGCTGGATTGCAGGATTGATATCAGAGGACATGTATAGACTAGAATGTAGTACATCAGGTAAGAGTCAAAGAAATATACTGAGTTAATGGCATAAAACCAGTGTTCCAGTAGCAACTTTCAGTAAGCACCTCTGTGCTGGCTGAAGACAGGGCTGGGACAGTTCCATGGAAATTGTGAGAGTCAAACTTTGTTGTTTTTCACAGTTTGAATTTGAATGCCGGGCCAGAGGTGCGAACATTTTAGCCTACCCGCCTGTGGTTGCAGGTGGTAATCGTTCCAACACTTTGCACTATGTGAAGAACAATCAGCTCATCAAGGTAATCAGAGTGCCCCCTGCAGTCTGCTCCCCAAGGGTCCCCAAGAGAAAATTCACTGCCCTTCCCTCACTGTCATTTAAAAAGCACTTTATTATTTCTAAAATGGTTTTACAGATAGTATTTCATTAGTCCTTAGAGTAGCCCTGTTAGGTAAGAACAGTTACTAGCATGCTCACTTAGTGGGTGAAAAAGATAATCGCTAAGCATTAGCAAGTCACAGTACACACACAGGGTCTGAGGCAGGGTCTGATGCTGTGTTGAGCCAAAGGGCAGCCTTCAGAGTGCAGACTGGAAAGCATGCCTGTGGAGCTCTCTGAACTGGAATTTTCTTCTGTGGGCTTACTCAGCCCACTAATTCAGTATCTCCCTTTTTCATGAATTTATTGTGGTAGTAATGTCTTTGTTTTATCTTTTTTGGTTGGTTGGTCAGAAGTCACAGTAGAATAACTTAGAGGCTTTGTGACATGATACTCAATAGCTTAAACTCCAAAGCCACTGTAAGACTAGCCACCTTTCCCACTAAGCTAAACAGAAACTCATGAAAATTAGAACATTACATTTTAATTTTTTTATTTAGAAATATAGTTTGTTTCATAAACATGTGACTTAAGTAATAGAGTTTTGGAGGTGGAATTAAAGAGACAAGCCTAATCCTGTGGCTCAGGCTATCTACAAACTCCTAGCCTTAAACTGTCATCCTGTGTCAACCTTCTGAGAGTAGCTGGGACACTAGGCATGTGCAGTATTCTGGGGGTTTTGTATTGTTTGTGGTGCTAGGGATCAGACTTGAGGAACCATGGGTGCTCTACCACTGAGCTATATAGTGAGAATACAATTGATTTGTTTGTTTTGTTTTTTCATTTCATTCAGATTTAATTAGACATCCCATTCTCAGAATTTATTGTAAACAAAAACAGAGTTGCTTGACTATTTATTTAAAGATTTATTTATTATGTACAGTGCTCTGCCTGTATGTTTTGCCTAAATGCCAGAAGAGGGCACCAGATCTCCTTATGGATGGCTGTGAGCCACCATGTGGTTACTGGGAACTGAACTCAGGACCTCTGGAAGAGTAGCCACTACTCTTAAACACTGAGCCATCTCTCCAGCCTTGCAATTTTTTTTTTTTTTAAGATTTTTTTTATTTTTATGTCCATTTTTTTTTTGTTTTGTTTTTGTTTGTTTGCATGTATGTCTGTGTGGGGGCATTAGATCCCCAGAACTAAAGTTACAGATAGTTGTGAACTGCCAGGTGAGTGCTAGGAATTGAACTTTGCTCTTTGGAAGAATAGCTGGTACTCTTAGCCCCTGAGCCATCTCTCCAGCCCCACAAATGTTATTTTTAAGTGACTTTAATGCTATAAATTTTTTTCTTAATTTCTTAGTGTGATAATAGACATTTATGTGTTATTTCCAAATTTACAATATTATAAACTGTGTTCTTTGGGCATTATTGCCTTTGCCCTTGCATATAAAACATCAAGTTTATCCAGGGGATACATAATAGTGGAATTTCTAGGTTGAAAGATTCACATATTTGCATTTTAAATACTTAAGTCATGGTCATGTCTTAATCTGCTTCATAATCATAATTAATATGTCTTCTCAAAAAAGAAATCTAACTGGACAGTTCCTTTAAGAAGTAAACATGGCAACTGGACTTGTATGGTATTCCTTTAATCCCAGCCCTTTGAAGGCAGAGACAGGAAGATCTCTGGTATGATTTTGAGGTCAGCCTGGTCTTCATAGTAAGTTCTAGGCCAGCCAGGGCTATATATAAAGAGACACCCTGTCTCAAAAAAAAAAAAAAAAAAAAAAAAAAACTTGGTTTTTGTGTAAATTAATTTATTTCTGCTTCCCACATCTATAGGTTTGTACATTTAATCTGTTGTCAGTATCTCTGATCTAATTCCTTTTTTTTCCTTTTTTTTTTTTTTTTTTTTTTTTTTTAATTGGCTTTATTTGAGACAGGGTTTTTCTGTATTGCTTTGGAGCCTGTCCTGGAACTATCTCTGTAGACTAGGCTGGCCTGGAACTCACAGAGATCCGCCTGCTCTGTCTCCCAAGTGCAGGGACTAAAGGTGTCTGCCATCAACAACTGTCCTCACATATAATTCTTTAGGTATCATCTCTCCTGTGCCCTATCTATCATTCTTTACTCCTTCAAGGTGTTCAAATAAATGTGTCCTGTACCTTTTCATTCTGTTCTCTGTTTCATATTTCCCCTTGCCTCAACTTTGTCATGTTCTAAGTAATTGTGATAAGTATATCCTCCGCCATTGTTGAGATATGTCTTATGCTCTATTAACTTAGCCCACTATTGCCAGGTCTAGTTTTTTTGTTTCTGAGATAGGGTATTGCTATATAGCACCAGCTAGCTGGAACTCACAGAGATGTCCCAGCCTGTGCCTCCTGAGTGCTACGATTGAAGGTATATATCACCACACCCAACCTAGGGTTGTCTTTTTTTAAGCAAATGTTTTTCCAGTATCTTTTATATAATATGAATATTTTATAAAATTTTTTATACAGGAGGAAGTTGGCTTTTAGTAGGGACTTTATTCCATCCTGTTGCCATTTGTTCTATCTCCCACCCCCAGACCAAGTTTCACTATGTATCCCTTACTGACTTCAGTTGACCAGGCTGGCCTCAAACTCAGAGCCACCTGCCTCTGCCTCCCGAGTGCTGGGATTAAAAGTGTGTACCACCACTGCCTGGCTAAATACCATCATTTTTGTGCCATCGTTTGTTTTTATTTATATATGACAAAGATATGCCCTATCTTTAAGGTCATGAGTAGATTAGGACAAATACATTCTTCAACATTTTCTTCTTTCCTGTATGTATTATGACAGCAGAAGAGGAATGCTAAAATTAAGAGGCTAAGAGTAGTAAATCTGTGTTCATCTTCATAGCAAATTCCAGACCAGCCAGAGCTATACACAGAGTCCATAAGAAAAAGATGCTAGAAGTAGTGTTTCAGTAAGGAGGTGGATTAGCATGTGTAGTTTATGATGATGATGGTGATTGTCAGGCTTATGCAGCAAGCACCCTTACTCAATGAGCCATCCTGCTGGCCCCAAAGCCTCACCCCTCCCCCCCTTAATTTGTGTGTTTGTGAGTGTTTGGTCTGCATGGGCTTATGGAGATCAAACGAGGTCATCAGATCCTCTGGAACTGGATTTTAGGATGGTTGTAAGTCACCTTGTGAGTGCAGGGAACGAAACCCAGCTCCTCTGCAAGCACAAGTGCTCTCAACCACCAAGCCATCTCTCCATCGCCCCTAGAGACATTTAGAGGAGAAAAAAACCACTTGCAATTGTTGAGATCGCTAGATTGCTAACCTCCTTCTCTTCCTATGTTCCAGGATGGTGAAATGGTGCTTCTTGATGGAGGTTGTGAATCTTCCTGCTATGTAAGTGACATCACCCGGACATGGCCTGTCAATGGCAGGTAGGGATTCTACAGAATAACCTGCCCCATGGCATCTTAGTGACTCTTTTATGTCAAATCAGCCTCTTTACAAAGCATTTTACTGTTTTTATTTTTGCTTTTGACTATTTTGTTCATTGTGTAACATAGTAAGGCACATAGAAAGACTTAACATATGAACCACATGTACTTTTGGTGTTTGCATTGTAGTTTTCTTTATATTTTTTTTCCTTCTGATGATAATGTTTTATTCATGATGCAGTAGTATATCTTCATTGGGTTAACACTCCACAAATAATGATTATAAAATCTCAACAAAATATTAAGAACAATTTGAAAGTACTAGAGAGTATCCATTATAGGCAAATCTCCAAATCATTCGTGTGTGTGTGTGTGTGTGTGTGTGTGTGTGTGTGTGTGTGTATAGTTTGTTTGTTTGTATATGGATGTTTTTGCTTGCATATATGGGCACCATATATATGAGTTACCCACAAACCAGAAGAAGGCATTGGACCCCTGAAACTAGAGTTTAAACAGCTAAACAGCTGTGAGCCGGGGCTGGAGAGATAGCTCAGAGGTTGGGAGCACTGGCTGCTCTTCCAGAGGACCCAGGTTCAATTCCCAGCACCCATTTGGCAACTCACAACTGTCTAGAACTCTAGTTCCAGGAGTTCGGACATCCTCACTGAGCTACCTCTCCAGCCCATGTAAATCCTCTTAAAATAACTAGAATAGCCGGGCAGTGGTAGCACATGCCTTTAATCCCATCACTCTGAGGCAGAGGCAGATGGATCTCTTGAGTTCAGGGCCAGCCTGGTCTACAGACTGAGTTCCAAGGCAGCCAGGGCTACACAGAGAAACCGTGTTTCATGGAGAAAAAAAAAAAAAAGGCAGCAGATTTAGGTTCTGGCAAACAAACCAGAAATGTGGGGGAAATTCTTAAAGAGAAGGAGCTCTAGAGAGTAAACCCCCAGATCTTCAGATAAAATATTCAGAAATTATTGACTAATCAAAGAACTTTGCTACAGAGAGACAGACACTAGAGCACTCAGTAAAATACCAACAGCTGGAAGATGAGTAAACTAAGCAGAGAGATTCTGGTTGCTTTGCATTGAGAGCAGTTGTGCTTTGGGTCTAGGCAAGGTGAGAAAATCACTCTTCAGAAAAACATAACCCCTAGAACAATCAGAAAAATAGTACAAATAAGTATACCTAACAAGCCAATAGAGAACTTAAAATGGAATGCTTACCAAAAAAAAGGGGGGGTAGGGGCTGCTGGCAGAATAGCTTTAGTGGGTGAAGGCACTTGCCACCAAGCCTTATGACCTGAATTTGAACCATCCTGGACTCACACAAAGAGAACTGACTTACCCAGGTTATCCTCTATCCTCCAGCCATGGCCTGAATTCATCCACATACATATTCAAACAGAATGAAAATAAAAATTTTACTTCTAAAAGAAATGTTATTGTGGGGGTGGGCATGGGAGGATAAGAGATAACTGGGATTGGTAATGTAAAATAAGATTGTTTCTAATTTAAATTAAAAAAAAATGTTATTGGCCCAAAAGTAGATAAAGAAAAAAAAAAAAAAGCAGACACATAAACACACACACAAAGATGAAGAAAATAGCAAAAATGACAGGACTAAATAGAGCAATATCATTAATAACACCAAAACTGTACTAAACAGATCAATATCATTAATGACACAAAAACTGTTTATAAATGAAGTCCCTTTATTTTTTATATTTGGAAATGGTCTTGATATGTATTCCAGGCTAGCCTCAGACTCACTAACCTCAAAAAACAAACAGCAGAAAGTATAGGCATGCACCATCATTCCTGACAACCCCTCCCCCCTTATAGGTTGGGGATGGTGGTTGAGCAGGGTTTCTCTGTATATCCCTGTCCTAGAACTCACTCTGTAAACCATGCTAGCTCCAAACTCACCTCTGCTCCAGAGTGCTAGGATTAAAGATAGGCACCACTACCTCGCAGCACAAAAAACATTTTAAATAAAGACTTTTAAACTCATGAAAATAAAAAGATGGAGAAAAGGCATTCCCATGAAAACATCATGGCTTCTTGGTCTTTTAGCCAAGATCAAGTATAGAAAACTGAAACAATGACATTAATACAAACAGATATCAGGGCAAGAGTGGTCAGAAGTAAAACAGAGCATTTGTGATAATGAGGTTCCTAAAACAGCCCCAAAGTACACAAAGCAAAACTGGAAGACTGAAGGGAAAGAGAAGTGAACACTCCATACTAATTTATAGGACAAGTGTTCACAGACATAGAAGCTATCTAGCTACAGATGAAATAAACCATAATCATACATGCGCGCGTACACACATACACATACATACATACATACATTTATTTTCCCCTTTTGGGTCTTGAAACAGTGTTTCCCTTTACAGCCCCAGCTCTCCTGGAACTCGCTCTGTGGAGGGCCTTATCTAATTCAGAGATCACCTGTCTCTACCTCTCCTCTCAAGTACTGGGATTAAAGGCATGCACCACTACTCTCAGCTGACATATATTTTAGAGTCTCCAAATGGTAGAGCTGGAGAGATGGCTCAGGGAGAAGAGTTGTAGCTCCAGGGCCTTGTCAGGCACTGTGTTCACATGAACAAACCAGAATGCATATATGCATAACTTAAAATTAATAAAATAAAATCTCTTTTTTAATCTCCAAATGGTTGAGAAACAGTGAATATGAGATAGATGTGGTCCTCTGCTTTTTAAAGCCAGGACTCAGGGAGCTGAAACAGAATGGTAAAGAGTTAAAGGCCAGGGGCTGGAAAGATGGCTCAGCAGTTAGACAAGGACAGCCATGTTTACAGAGTGAGTTCCAGGACAGCCAAGTCACACAGAGAAACCCTGTCTCAGAGAGAGAGAATACCACACCACATATAAATATTAGGGGAATACAGCTTAAGGAAAAAATTTTTGTTTTCAGCATAGTCTCTTTAGTAACCCAAACTATTGCACACTTACTGTGTAGTCCAGGCTGGCCTCAAACTTATAGAGTCCTGCTGCCTCAGTTAATGAGGATTACTGAGTCCTATACAACCATGCCCAGTTTAGGAATTATAAACTTTAAATGTTTAAACTGGAAAGGAAAGTGGTATGTACATACCTATCATTCACAAAGTTTTGGGCTCAAACTGCAGCACCAGAAAGAAATATAAAGGAAGAAAGGTTTAAATCAGTAATGTAAACTTCTGCCTTAAACTATTGAAGGGCCAGCAAAATGACTGGCTGCTAAAACATCTGCTGCCTGGCCTGCCTACCAGATACCTAACTGGCATTCCTTGGCTTTCCTGTACCTAGATTCACCGCACCTCAGGCAGAGCTATACGAAGCTGTTCTAGAGATCCAGAGAGCGTGTTTGACACTGTGCACCCCTGGGACAAGCTTGGAGAATATCTACAGCATGATGATAACACTGATGGGACAGAGGCTTAAAGATCTGGGGATCCTGAAGAGTAGCAACGAAAGCGCCTTCAAGGTAGTGCCTCCTTCTTCACCCAGTTCTTAAGAAAGCCAACATGCTGCTTGATTTTAATAAAGCTAAATAGACTTAGACACTGTCTTTGCAGTTCTTGGTAAAATGGATTTTGCTTTAACATGAATTAAAACAAAGGTAATTGGTACTTACTTTTGCCAGAAGATGGCAGCACATTCTGATTCATTGCGGGCTATAGCACCAGTGTAGTACTCAGAAAACAAAAGTGAAGTCTGTACAGGCAGAGTGGGAAGGAACACAAACAAGGAGAGAAGGTTAACTCCTAAGCCTTCCTGGGGACTATGGAGAGCCGAGAGGAGGCTATTTATTGGTTCAGTTGCATTACTGAGACTTGGAAAAATGCCCAAGAACTACATCTTTAATGAGTTTTGTCTATATCTAAATGTGATGTTATCCATTATAATTGCAAAAACCTGAGCCACGCAAACATTTGGCATCTTCCATCTCCAAGTTTAGACTGCCAGGACTCCTATTAGCACAAAAAAGAAGTTACAAATTCCCTGTGCCAAGCCAGCAAATATTTAACTGATAGAAATATCTAAGCCAGTGAATATACAATCGTGCCTATTCCACAATTTGATGTGAGATACTTAAGTTTCCAGAGTAGGCTACCCAAGGGAGATTTGTGAGCTATATCTTTTTTATTATTTCATTGATGGCAGGGGCAAGATCTCATAACCCAGGCTGGTCTTGAACTCCTCACTTTGCTGTCTCCACCCACCAAGAGCTAGGATTCCAAGTATGTGCTCATAGTTTGTACTTTCCTCTTTTTGTTTAGTTGGTTAGTTGGTTGGTTTTCAAGACAGGGTTTCTATGTGTAACAGCCCTGCCTGTCCTAGAACTTGCTCTGTAGACCAGGCTGGCCTCAAATTCAAAGATCCACCTGCCTCTGCTTCCCAGTTGCTGGAATTAAAGGTGTGCACCACCACTGTTCTGCATATTTCCCTTGTATGACTTGAAAGGATAACAACATTGCTGACCTCCCTTTCCCCCAAAAAAGGAGCCCGCGCTGCACACCCAGTGCCCTACCCCCTCCCCAGGGATTAAACTGAAGACCTTGCATATGGTAGGCAAATACCACTGAGCTCATCCCAAAATGGTTTTGTTTAGTTAGTTATTACTGGAAATCTTTAGCCTATGTATAAAGTTAACAGTAGATGGAAGGCAGTATAGTAAGTATATGCTAATGGCACAGTTGCATAAAGGAAGTAACAGTTTGTTTGCTAGACATTGACCTGGCTTAGTGATTAAGTGTTAATACAAGCATGAGGGCCTGAGTGCGGGTCCCCAGCATCCACATAAAAGAGTAGGTGTGGAGGCTGAAGAGATGACCCAGAGGTTGGGAGCACTGGCTGCTCTTCCAGAGGACCCAGGTTCCCATAACATAGAGGCTCAAGAACATCTGTAACTACAGTTCCAAGGGATCCGATACTCTCTTCAAGCCTCTGAGGGTACTAGGTGAGTACAAATCTACATAATATATATGCAGGCAAACACTCATACTGGTAAAATTAAGTAAACCTTTAAAAAAAAAAAAAAAAGCCTGGGCAGGAATGGTGCACATCTTTAATCCTAGCACTCCAAAGCAGAAAGGAGCTGGTGGGTCTAGTGAGTTCCAGGACAGCCAGGGCTACACAAAGAAACCCTATGTCTTTTCTTTAAAAAAGCTAAGCACAGCAGCCTGTTCCCATAATCCCAGCACTGGGTAGTGGAGACCCGGAGAAACCTCTGGGGACTTACCTCCTAATCTAACCAGCCAATGAGCTACAAGTTCATCTGGGGAAAAAAAGGAAAAAAAGTACAGAAACAGCAAGATAGTTCCGTGTATAAAGTCACATGCCACCAAACCTGATGGCCTGGCTTCATTCCCCAGAACCTACATGGTAGGAAAGAAAGGTTGTGCTCTTACCTCCACACACACATTAGGCATGTACACCCACACAAAAAACACAGCAGGTCAATCAAGAAACAAGGTGAAATTCTGTAGAGAAAGACAGCCACTGTCAACTCTAGCTTCAGTGGGCATGTTCATGAGCCTGTGTACCTGCACACAAGTGTACACGCTGGCATCCCACACACTCAGGCACACTCCACACCACACTACACACCCCCAAAAAACTGTTGTTAGGTCTTAAATATTAGTCCAAGGATAGAATAAATAGAGATGGAAGAAACTGGTAGTTATTAACACCATATCTCACTGATTTATCCATGCCAATTTTCCCTGAAAGAGCTTATTGCCCTAGTAATACTGTGGTAATTATCTTTTCCAGGCTGCTCGGAAATACTGCCCTCATCATGTTGGCCATTACCTTGGAATGGATGTCCATGACACTCCAGACATGCCTCGTTCACTCCCTCTCCAGCCTGGTATGGTGATCACAATTGAACCAGGTGAGGTATGGGTTAACCCCAAGTATTCATTGCTTATATTTATTTACAGAATACAAAATATTTAGGTTTGTCTTGAGTTTTCTTATTTAAGATCACATGGTTTGTTTAATTTGACTCCTCCAATAAACAACAGATGGCAAATACTTTCTGTAAGTTGATCCTAAAAAATAAATCTTTTTTTAATCCTGCCTTTTCCAAAGCCAACTTGTGATAAGTCTCACAGTTAGTAGTAGTGGGTTGCAACATCCCACTACCTACAGTGAGCTACACACCATCATCCTGCAGTTACCTGACTCAAGAGTGTGCCTATCGGGAAGAGTAGGAAAGTGAACCAGTGACCACAGTGAGATGCAAAGGCTGTTAGGAGAACTGACTGTTAAAAATGATACTGCCTGCATTGTCAGATCAAAGTTCAAAATTAGGTGTGTTATGCCTGATTAATGAAGGTCTTTTTACATTTTTATGTTTTTCAAGGCAGGGTTTCTCTGTGTAACAGCTCTGCCTGTTCTGGAACTCTGTAGACCGGACTGGTCTTGAACTCACAGAGATCCACCTGCCTGTGCCTCCGTAGTGCTGGGATTGAAGGCATGGGCCACCACCAACCAGCAATGAATGTCTTTTTAGTCGCATTGTGCTCTGCAGCATTGATGCTTTTCTGGTTAGTAGTGGCTGCTACTGTTGCCAGTGTTTGTGTCAGAGAATATCTGATGAAGTTTGTAGTTTTATTTTTTGTTGGTTTTTTTGTTTGTTTGTTTGTTTGTTTGTAGGCTTTTTGTTATTGTTGTTGTTATTGTTGTTGTTTTGGTTGGTTTTTTGAGACAGGGTTTCTCTGTGTAACAGCTCTGGCTGTCCTAGAACTACCACTGTAGACCAAGTTGACCTCAAACTCACAGAGTGCTGGGATTAAAGATGAGCGCCACTATAGAGAAATCCACCATAGGATTTCTCTGTGTAATAGTTGTGGCTGTCCTGGAACTCCCTTTGTAGTCCAGGCTGGCCTCAAACTCACACAAATCCATCTACCTCTACCTCCCAGGTGCTGGCATTAAAGGTGTGTATCACCACCCCACCCTACCCATGGCTTAAATAGGTTTTAATACATTTTATCTTTTTTTAAACTTCATTTTTGGGTTCTCTTTTGTTGTTTTGAGACAGGACTTAACTGTTTATTGTAGGCTGGTCTTAAACTCATCTAGTCCAGATACTCCACCTCAGCCTCCTGAGTGTATGTGTGTGCTAGCACTGCTGACTCCATACTATATTTTAACCAAATACCCTTTCATCAGAGGATTTTTAGGCAAGGAAAGATATGCATTTATATAATCTGGTTCCTAGTGTAAATAACATTTTTCTAAATTAGTGACTTTTTAAATATTTATTTATTATATATGCAATATTCTGCTTGCACACCAGAAAAGGGCACCAGATCTTCATTATAGATGGTTGTGAGCTGCCATGGGGTTACTGGGAATTGAACTCAGGATCTCTGGAAGAGCAGATGGTGCTCTTAACCGCTGAGCCATCTCTCCAACCTTTTTGGGGTTTTTATTTGTTTTTAAATATTTAGTGACTTTCTTAAACCACTAGACCATAACAGAATTGTGATTGGTATTATTGTAGTTGCATATAGTCTGTAATCTACTACACAAAATGGCTGTAACAGTAGTAGTAGCTAATGAGAACCACCTTGACTGAGCTTCATGTACACAGTTGTGCTATGTGCTGTAGTTCATTTAATCCTCACAGCTCTGAGGTAAGTGCAGTGAAGATCTGTCAGGGACAGATGAGGGAACTTGCTTCTGATCCATTGGTACTGTCACTGGTCATAGCCTATCTCTCTGTCCTTTAGGCATTTATATTCCAGAAGATGACAGAGATGCACCAGAGAAGTTTCGAGGTCTCGGAGTACGGATTGAGGATGATGTAGTGGTGACTCAGGACTCACCTCTTATCCTCTCTGCAGACTGTCCCAGAGAAATGAGTGACATTGAACGTGTCTGCAACAGGACTTCCTGACCACCACTGTGGCTGATACCTCTCAGATCCTAGACTGGCATCTGTGCCTATGCATGTAGTCAGTGTCTGTGGAGGGTTAGACACAGGTTCCATGGGGAGTGTATAGCTCTATGAGTGGATGTCCCTGTATATGAGGATATTTTTTATGTTAAGTAGATGTAAATCTGGAACAATCTGTTACTAGAACTTTAGCAACATTAATCTGAAAAATTAATGACCCAGAGGGATTTTTTGTTTTGTTTTGTTTTTCAAGACAGAGTTTCTCTGTATTGCTTTGGAGCCTGTTCTGGAACGAGCTCTATAGACTAGGCTGGCTTCAAACTCATAGAGATTCGCTTGCCTCTGCCTCCCAAGTGCTGAGATCAAAGGCATGCATCACCAATGCCCGGCTTGACCTAGAAGGTTTAACATGTGGATGTAAAGTATGGTTTTGGTTGTGTGTGCCCATGCATTCCATTTAACCCATTTCAGCAAAACCTTCTCTTTGATTTCTTCCCTTCCTACATTTCCGCTGAGACCTACTTAATAGCCTAAGATGCTTGTGTGATGCCTGTATCTTCACTCTTAACCAAAGTCTGTGCCAGTACTTACCTTCCATGATCTCTGGCACATCTCCTGGAACCTCTCAGGCTCAGGGAACACCGTGTCCTACAGTCTCTCCATTCGGCCACAGAACAGCAGCACCAGCCAGCAAACAAAAGAGTCTTCAATCTTTCTTGCCATTTGGTTGCCCAGCACTTAGAAAGTGTCTAGGTTCTTCCAAGGAAGAAAATGAAAAATAAGGGAAAGTATCTATGTGTCCCCACAGATCCAAGCCTTGAGCTGTGTTTTCTTCAATTTAACGGAGATTCTTTTTCAAATGTCCACCCTCCTGTCCTTCATAGGTTCTTTGACAGAATGTCACTGTGTGCCTCAGCTCCCTCATAGGTTGCTTTCCTTTGTGACAGGCTCTTATGTAGCTCAGGCTGGCCTCAAACTATTAATCTTCCTGCACCCTGTCCACCTTTATAGGTTTTTTGTGGGTTTTTGTTTGGTTGGTTGGTTTTTTAAGACAGAGTTTCTCTGTGTACCTCTGACTGTCCTGGAACTCACTCTGTAGACCAGACTGGCCTCCAACTCAGAGATCTACCCATCTCTGCCTCTGGAGTGCCGGGGTTAAAGGTGTGCACCAAGTGGTCCCCTTCTTACTCTAAGCTAGGGAAGCCATGGCACTGGTAAAAAGTCATACAACACATCATCAGGTTCAGTTGTTCAACCCAGCCTGCATGGTGAGCAGGGCAGGACTTCATTCATACAAATGCTTTATTCAAAAGTGTATGTGACAGAGGGAAGCCCTAAGAGCTAGTGTGTTGATTTCTTTTAAATCTGAGCATATGCATAATACAGACAGACTGCACCCAGGCATAATAGTTCACACCTATCATCCTAGCACAAGGCTGAAGTAGGAGGATTGCTATGACTTCAAGACTAGCCTAGGCTAGTAGTAGTGATACAGAGAAAGAAGAAAGTACAGGTCCTGCCTGCCCTCTTGTGTTCCTTCAGATCATAAGTAAAGCATAGTGAACTCCACTAGCCTCCTTTATAACTGTGTGCCCAGAAACTCCTGCCAATTAAACTGAGTTGTGATTTGAGTTGGATCCATCACCACCACTGACTAGCAGACAATAAATGAAAGCATCACTTATTAAACCAGGCAATGGTAGCACACACCTTTAATCACAGCACTCAGGAAATAGCATTAAGTGGATCTCTGAGTTTGAGGATAGCCTGGTCTGTATAGCAATGAGTTCCAGGACAGCCAGAGTTACATAGAGAGGCCCTATCTCAAAAAAGGAAGAGAGAGATGGGGGGGTGGGGAGGATATTTAAATGGTTGCCCAAACTGCTGGTGTCATAAAGAACACTGTCCACAGAGGTTTTTACAATGTGGCTAGTATTTTTTATTTTTTTTACTTTCCGAAGTAGCATTTAAGGCCCAAATTGAGTAGATCATGGAAGTTTTAGACCTTGGTAAATCTTTAAATTGATGTGTTTTCAAATGCTCCTGGGGTGATGAAAAGGCAATGGTGATGACATCATTAACTCCCAACACTGTGATAGATTGCTATGGTCACAAGCCTCATGGGTTCTGGGTGTCTTCCTCCTATAGCCACTGAGGAGCTTTGATTGTCAGTATTGTATGGGTCAGGGTTTACCACTGGACTTCAGGCCCATAGGACATGCACCCACCAGAATCCAAAAACTGTGATCCTGGTCAACATTTCTTAATGCTTTGTATGACTTTTGTGCAATTATAAGTTCTGTTCAGTCAAAACGCTGTTACTCTTTAAGGCCCTATTCAATGACAACGGGTGTATCAAGGGGAATGCATCGGTTACTGTCATTTTTGAATATACTATAAAACAATACAGAATTGTATAGCATATATATTTACTTTAGCCTTGTGAAAGTTTAAATGAGTTGCCACCATAGGTTCATGCATTTTAACTCCTAGTCACCAGCTAATGGTGCCCTTTGGGAACCTGTGGAACCTTTAGGAGGTGGAGCCTTGCTGGAAGAAGTGTGCCCCGGAGTCAGACTGTCTTACCTCATCTTATTTCATGTTCTCTCCTTGCTTCCTGTGTGGAAATAACTTAAAATCAACCAGCAGCTTCCTGCCACTCTGCCATCACCACCACCTGGACTCTTGTCTGAAAATGTAAGCAAAAGTATCCATCTGCCTCCCAAGTGCTGAGATAAATGTGTGTGCCAAATAAACTCTTCTATAAATTGCTTTCAGTCATAGTATTTCACACCAGAGCAACAGAAAAATGACTAATACATGGCAGTATTTGTAGATATAAATGTAAGAACATTTTGATTTACAAAATAAATTCAGTGAGTTCATTGTTTGAAGGGAGGAAAAAGCAATGGACTTGATCCAGACTAACTCCACAAAACTGATCCATAGGGTTCCAGACAGTCCCTGTCAGTGCCAGCATGGTGCCGCACAGCTGTTACTCCAGCGGCAGGAAAGATGGGGCAGGAGGATCACTTGTTTGAGCTCCAGGACACTGTGTGTGTTCATAACATGTTATGAACACTTGTGTGTTTATAGCATGATTAATGCAACCTCAGGAGGAAGGAAGAGAGCCTTGTAAACCCTCATGCCAGGGAAATACGTAGAGCTCTGTGAGTTCAAGGTCAGCCTTGGCAACATGGGGCTGTGCCTCAAAAAAACAAAACCAGGGGGCTGGAGAAACAGCTCAGGGGTTAAGAGCAATGGCTGCTCTTCCAGAGGTCCCAAGTTCAATCCCCAGAAACCACATGGTGGCTCACAACCATCTGTAATGGATCTGGCACCTTCTTCTGGCCTGCATGTGCAGGCAGAACACTGTATACATAATAAATGTATGAATCTTTTTTAAAACTCTGCATCTGGAAATACAGCCCAATGGTAGAGCAATTTGCATAGCACACACAACAATCCAGGCTAAAACATACAACCTATGAAAAACCATAACAGGCTTTTTCTTTTGGGCCACCAAGCAAATCATGACACAGAGACTTATTATTAGTTGTGAATGCCTGCCTTTATCTTATGCTCACTTCTTACTAATTCTTATAGCTTAATCTGTACCTCTTCATCTACATTTTACATCAGGGCTTTTTACCTTTCTTTAATTCTTTTTTTTTTTTTTTTTTTTTTTTTTAAGATTATTATATATTCACACACCAGAAGAGGGCACCAGATCTCATTATAGAAGGTTTTGAGCCACCATGTGGTTGCTGGGAATTGAACTCAGGATCTCTGGAACAGCAGGCAGTTCTCTTAACCCCTGAGCCATCTCTCCAGCCCCTTTCTTTAATTCTTTATGTTCTTTCCTGCTTTTTGTGACTTCTGGCCCTGCAAGTGTCCCTTCTCTTTCTCCCTTGTTCTTTCCTTCTTCTCTCTAAAATTTCTCGTATTCTCTCTGCCTATCAGCCCCACCTATCTCTCTTCTATTGGCTATTGGGTTTTTTAGTAGAACAATCAGGTGCCTTAGGCAGGCAAGATGAAATGGCAACACATGTTTACTTAATTAAACAAATGAAGCAGAAACTAATGTAACACATCCTTATATAGTTAAGCATTCCACAACACCATACCATAATGGGAAAAGAAAAACATTGTGATAAATTGAAAACTTTTAACATTTTACTTTTTAAAATTCATTCATGTGTGTGATGTGATGTGGGACACATGCCGCAGTATATGTGAGGGTCAGAATACAACTTGTGTAGGCATGGTTCTGGAAATTAACTCAGGCCCTCAGGCTTGCATAGCAAGCAGTTTACACACTGGCCCTAAAAAGCATTTTTATAATCTTGCAGAACTTTCCTGTCCAGGAGCTGGGGATGCAAATCAGTTGCCACCAAGCTTGCCTAACATGAACTTTATTCAGTTCTTAATGATCATGAAATGGATCAGAATGGTATAATGGGGAAGTGGAGGCAAAGGACCAGAAGTTCAAGGTCATCTGTGGCTATATAGCAAGCTTGAGACCAAGCTTATAATCCATGAGAGACCCTTTCTGAAAATTATCGAACCAATGAGTGGATCAGTGGGTCAACCTGGTGTGTTCATAACATGATAATATTAAGTATGGATAAACTTTGAAAGCATGCTCAGTTAAAGAAATGAGACGCAAGACATACTGTATAATTCCACTCACATCAAATGTTAAAGCAATCCCATAGGGTATAGGAAAAGACTACATATAGTGTAGGATATGAGAGTGATAACTAATCTTTATCAGTACAAAATTGGGAGTCAAATATTGGGGTAAGAACCTGAAAGATCAGAGAACAGGGAATACTCCAGTTGCTTCTTACCTCTTCAGGTCCTCCATCCAAAAAAGGACTGAGATCCTCTTTGTACCCCACCTTACTACTTCCTGTCTCCTCTCTCTACAGTCTTCTAAACCTCTGGTTAACTAATGGCTGGCTCTGCCCTCTGACTCCAAGCAACCTCTATTTGTTAGAACACAAACAAAATGTCCCACATTTTCCCCTTCTATCCAAATAAAA
Source organism: Cricetiscus sungorus (assembly GCA_030556225.1). NCBI lineage: Eukaryota > Metazoa > Chordata > Mammalia > Rodentia > Cricetidae > Cricetiscus > Cricetiscus sungorus. The sequence continues at coordinate 20,882,196 of JANBXA010000031.1, read as the reverse complement.
AACAAGAGTTTAAACTAACATTGTAAAACTATATATAATAAATATAATAATCATATATATACAGGCAAAAATTACATTAACAATGTCTAGTCGGTTTGCATTTGACAAATTCTGAGAAAATACTCTATCTATGCCATCTTTCTAATTCACTTTCTAACCTAACTAGTATTACCAATCCAAAACTATCTTTTTACATCTTTCAACCTTACACACTTTACACCTCTTTTTTGAGATTCTTTTCTGAATTTGTTAACAAGGAAAACCGTAACTGTCTACTCTTCAATCAAAATATCACACAACAGAGACATATTGCCTCTGAGTCCTAAATGCTAGGATTAAAAAGCAAGTGCCACCACTCGGACATTAGGATTTCTTCTATTTAAGGATAACGTGTTCTTGAATAGCGCTGACAATTATACAACCAAGTATACCAAACACTGTTATGCGATACACTCTTAGAAATTAAGAATTTGATGTAGCCAGGCGGTAGTGGTGTACACCTTTAATCCCGGCACTTGGGAGGCAAAGGCAGGAAGATCTCTGTGAGTTTGAGACCAGCCTGGTCTACAAGAGCTAGAGTTCCAGGTCAGGCTCCAAAGCTACACAGGGAAACCCTGTCTTGAAAAACAAGTAAATAAATAAATGAAATTCAATATCATTTTGGGCTGGAGAGATGGCTGGGTGGTTAAGAGTATTTGCTCAGGCCCTGTCAGAGAAACAGTACGTGGTGATTGAAGTTCAAGGTATCAGTCCACCTGGAGGAAACTCTACTGGATCAATCTCAGTTAGGCAAGGCTCCAAGACCACAGAATGTCTTTTGCTTCTGTTGTGCCTTTACATGTTTTCTCTGGTGTCTGGCATGATGTGAATGGGTGCCTGTAGTGTAGAGTGCTTATCTTATAGAAACATCCTATTCTACTGGGCACTTTTACCTATGCATTAATATGAAGATGATTCCTCCCTAAGTTGTACTAATCTAATTGATAATAAAAATGAATGCAAGGAAATGCTACAAAGCTAGGAGCTTTAAGTTTCACCTAAGGAGCTACATACATTGTAGCTCAAGTTAATGATTTAGGAAAACAATTGAATCCCCAGGAGCCAGGCTGGCTCTAATTCTCTCTTAATGCTGAAAGATGCAGTCACAGGTTTCAGTGTGCATCATTAGCTGAAACAAAGCTATAGAATAATTTCATGTTAGAGCAGATGCTTTGATATTAGCTTTGAAATGAAAAACCCTAGAAAACAATTTAAAGCTCACAAGGACAGGTTAAAAAAAAATACAAAACAGCCAATTGTTATTAGCTGACATACTTCCCTTGCTAGGGTGGGTTGATGATCAAAGGTGATGATTAATTTTTTTATACCCATTTTTGCTCTTAGTCTCCTTATATAAAAAACTGATGAGCTGGGCAGTGATGCCACATGCACACCTTTAATCCCATCACTAAGAGGCAGAGGTAGGTGGATCTCTATAAGTTCGAGACCAGCCTGGTCTACAGAGTGAGTTCCAGGAAGAAGCTCCAAAGCTACACAGAGAAACCCTGTCTTGAAAAACAAACTTGATGAGTGGGTATGTACCCTAAAGGTTTAAAGTAGAGCTGACTGATTTTTTTTTTCATCTATAAAAGTTTAGGTTTATGATTCCTTATAAGATTACCTTTCAAGATAAGCAATAAAGTAGTTGGCCCTTTCTTTGTAACTCCAAAACACAGCCTGCCAGTAAAAGACCTGACTAAAAAGAATACCTTCTTGCCCACATGGTTAATCTGCATAACAAGTTACTTGTGTATGAATGTACATGGGTTCTTGGGATAATTTGTTTTTCAACTATAATATGTAAAATGTAAGGAATATGGAAAACATGCTGTTTTTTTTACTATTTGTTTTATATTCATTATAATTGTTCACTTGAAAAACAAAGTAACCACGTTGTAATTCCTACATTGCCTGAAAAACTTTGTTGGTGTATATAAACTACAGGAAAAAGTATACAGTAGAAAGAATACTAGCCAGGCAGTGATGGCAGGCACCTTTGATCCCAGCACTCGGGAGGCAGAGACTAGCAGATCTCTATGAGTTCAAGGCCAGCCTGGTGTACAGAGTAAATTCTAGGACAGGTTCCAAAGCTACATAGAAACCCTGTCTAAGAAGGAAGGAAGCAAGCAAGGAAGGAAGGAAAACAGAAGGAGAAAAATAAAGGATAAAGAAGGAAATTATCAAGAGAAAGTATAGTCTTTTCCACCAACCCCCTCATATAGAAAAGTATAGTACATGCCAACACTATGGATTCCTTTTGAGCCCTGTGCTGGCTAGAGACTGGCGTCCCAGGCAGTAATAAATACTGTTCTTCCAGAGAGGACCTGGGTTTGATTCCAAGCACCTACATAACAGCTCACAACCATTTGTAACTCCTGTTTCAGGGGACCCAACACCCCCTTTTGGCCTTTGCTGGCCAGGCATGCATGTACTTTGAGCACAGACATACATGCAGACAAAATGCCCATATACATTTTTTAAAAAATACTTTATTAATATGTTTTTTAATAATGTAATTATTGTGGTATAGGAGTGTAACCCTAACATTCAGGCAGTGGGGGTAAGAGGATCAGACATTTAAAGTGCAAAGCAATGGTGGCACAAATTAACTCTTTAAAAAAATATTCAAGCTAATTTTTGGCTACCTAGAAAATTCAAGGCCAGGCTGAGCTACATGATACCCTGTATCAATAAAGAAGTGTTGCAGGGCAGGAAAGACATCAGAAGTTTCAAAAGCCCTTGCCAGACCCAGTATCTCTCTGCCTGCTGCCTGCAGATCAGGTCCTAAAACTCTGCTTCATACCATGATGAAAATGGACTAACCTTTTTAGTATTCAGACATCTGTACTGGCCTGCCCTTGGGGTTCTGACAGGATACGCCCTCAGCTACAACCACTATGAGCACCACCTGTAGGCCAGTGAGTTCTAGGCCAGTCTGGTCTACAAAGAAATACAGAGAAACCCTGTCTCAAGAAAAAAAAAAAAAAAAGGAAAACATTTAATTGAGGATGGCTTACAGTTTAGGCTTAGTCCATTATCATCCTGGAGGGAAGCGGGGCAAGTATACAAGGTTCTGGAGGAGCTGAGACTTCTCCATCTGGATTGGCAGGCAGCAGGAAGAGACTGACACACTGGTCAGACTTGAGCATCTCAGACCTGAAAGCCTGCCCTCAGTATACACTTCCTCCAACAAGGCCATACCTCCTAATCTTGCCACTGTATTGGCTTATGGGAACCATTTTTATGCAAACTACCACACCGTGCTCAACTTACTATGTAGTTAAACTTTTAATACTCTTACTTTCACCCCGAGTGCTAGGACTACAGATATATAGTACTAAATTTTGTTTTTGTAGTACTGAGGATTGAATGAAGGGCTTTGTTGTTTTTTTTTGTGTTTTTATTTATTTGGGTTTTCGGGACAGGGTTTCTTTGGTGAAATTTTTGCTGTCCTGCAACTCTCAACCAGTCTGGCAAGCCTCAAACCAAGAGATCCTCCTGCCTCCACCTCCCAAGTGCTGGAATTATAGGTGTTTGCCACAGGAGGCAGAATTCCAATCAGTGTCTGTCTGACTCCAAAGCTGACACCAAGCCTGTCATGAGTGTGCTGACTCCACCTCACCCCACTCTTACACCCTGAAGTGACTTCATCAACAATCCAGATTTTAGACTGTAGCCAGATATTCCCTGTCCATTTCTTTTCTCCCCTAAAAGGGGAGGGAGTAAGGGCACAGCAGCCTGTCATTGTTTTCAGTTTGCTCATTTCTCTACTTTGTATTTAGAACCCCAGTTCTTAATACATAGAACTTCAGAGTTGAATGTCCAAGTCAACAAGAATAAGGCACTTCATTAATCTAGGGAGTAGTGGAATGGCCAAGCGCTTGATCCCTAACACTGAGGAAAACAAAGCAAAAAATAAAAAAATAAAACCCACTAGGCAGTGGTGGCATTTGAGGCCAGCCTGGTTTACAGAGCAAGTTTATGACAGCCAGGGCTACACAGTGAAACCCTGTCTCTAGAAAGGAAAGTCAAGGCCAAGCAGTGATAACACACACCTGGCTCTGGGAATTCCAGGACAGGTTTCAAATCTACACAGAGAAACCCTGTCTCAAAAGGCCAAAATAAAAATTAAACTAAAAAATAAACAGATGAGCCCTAAGATCATCCAAGTCCCATTCTAGTGCAATCAAAGCAAAAGACTTGCTAATTAATGCTGCTCCCTTTATCTCCAGTATTCACAAATATTACAAACTGAAAACTAAAATAAAGCTGGATGTGGTGGTGCATGCCTGCAATCCCATTGCTTGTGAGGGTAAGACAGGAAGATCAGATACCCAGAATTCCAGATCAACATTTAACCACATAGCAAGACCTCATCTTCTTTAATCCCAGCACTTGGGAGACAGAGGCACACAGATCTCTTGAGTTCAAGGTGAGCCTGTAGCATGTTCCAAGATAGCCAGAGCTACATAGGCCTTGAATCAAAAAGGGCAGTCTTATAAGCATGAACATTGTACGTGCCTACCTCGGCCAGCAAGAAAACACGACCACGATTCTTCTTCAAGCAGTTTATTCAGGAATCTTGTACATCAGCTTCCGCCTCTCCCAGTCCCAATAGGGGATGTTAAAGCCTCCAGACTGCAGCCAGACTGCCTCCACCAGGGGCTATGTCACGTCCTTAAATACTGACTTACAGCACAGTGGAAAACAATCAAGGGTCAAGCATGCAAGTTCTCGGGCTTAGTTCCTCCCCAGCAGATGTGTGTTAGCAAATCAAGAAGAGTACCAAGTGTTGTTCTTTTGATTCAACTATTGCCTAAGAAACACAAACACGAGACTCAACGCCCACGCGGAGTTTATTGAGAGAGGGGAGAGAAAGGGGGTAGCTGGTGGCCACCCGAAAGCAGGGGAGAGAGAGAGTGGCGTGTGGGGCCCTTGCTTTAAAAGGGGGCTTGCGCATGCATAACCGGGTCCCCTGGGCAGCCAGGTAAAAGCTTGAACACCAAGAACTACTCTGGTGCAAGATGTTCCAGCCAATAGCTTCAGGCTTGCTCAAGGCGCCTCGTGGTTCATGCAGTGCCCTACAGAACATGAGTTCAAACCCCATAACCAAATGCAATGAAGCTGGGGCTCACTGCCCAGTCAGCCTAGCCTTCAAGGCCAGTGAGAGACCTTGTCTCAAAAAACCAAGTGGATGCCTCCCTTCCCTATAGCCCAGTCATGTACACATGCACACACACTTGCATACACACTCTACAGCACTTACACACCCAAATGAAATAATAATAAATGAAATTAAGAAGAAATACAAGAATGGGGAAAGTAGCTAAGTTGGTAGAGTGTTTGCCTAAATTCAATATCCAGCCAAACTGATCTTTAACCCAGCCTTTAATCCTATCACAAGGGCACTTGATCATTAACAGACCACATGAAACATGGTCCCCTAAGTGAGTATGCCTCTGGCCTAGTGAATATACAGGAGGGAGCGAAAATCTAGACAAAGACATATAGGGTGAGGACCCAAAAGTGAAAGTAATAATCAACTGGTTTGTTCCTGACAAGGGCTTTTCTAGTTCAGACTTTAGACAAAGAGGTTGAAAAGGATGAGTTTTAAAGATCCTTTTGATTCAGGTGAGTTTTTGGAAGATGTCAATGGGATAAAGGTGTGGCACCATTGGTAAAGTGACATTCCACATGCACAAGGCAGAATGACAACCCCTAACACTGCATAACAAAGCACAGTGGTGCTTGCCTCTGATCCTAGCTCAAGGGATTAGTACATGGATAAGAAGTTCAAGGTCCATTTTAGCTACATAAGGAGTTGCAGGCCATCCTTGAATACCTGAGACTCTGCCTCAGAAAGACACTAACAAAACCAAAGTCAGACAGTATAATAGCACTACGAGGATTACAGGAGTGACAATACTCGGCAGCTTCACGTTAGCACACCCGCTCACCCAGCTCCCCTTCTTGCATACTTTTTTCATGATAGATGCCCTATACACATATGTTCTGTGTCTTCTTAATTCATTTAAAGAGCTACTTTTATTTTGTGTGTGTGTGTGTGTGTGTGTGTGTGTGTGTGTGTGTGTGTGTGTGTGTGTGTGTTTTCATTTTGAGACAGGTCTTGCTATGTATCCCTGACTGGCCTAGACCTCTGTGTAAAAGAGGCTGAACTTAAATTCATAGAGACCCTGAAATAATTAGAAAAAAACATCCTGAGTGAGGTAACACAGACCCAGAAAGATAAATATAGAATGTACTCACTCATGAGTGAATACCAGACATAAACCAAATGTATAACCAGCCTACAGTCCCCAACCCCATAGAAGCTAGATCCCTCTTCCAGAAATGGATGAAAGCAGATGCAGAGATCCACAACTAACCATTGGGCCAACCTCCTGGAGTACAGTTGAAGTGAGGGAGGAGCTATAGTATGAACAATGAGTCAAGACTAGGATGAGGAAACTCACAGAATCAGCTGACCAGAGCTAGTGACAGATCACTGACTCCACACTGACAACTGGGGAATTGGCATAAGACCAAACTAGGCCCTCTGGATACAGGTGACAATGGTGTGTGTGCCTTGGGCAGTATATGAGACCACTGGCAGTACATAAATGACATAGTGAAGCCCATTTCGATGGAGAGACACCTTGCTCAGCCTAGACATTGGGGGGGGGGTTGTTGGTCCTGCCTCAACAAGGTGATGGGACAGACTTAGTTGACAACCTAGGGGAGGCCTTATCCTCTCTGAGGAGCTGATGGGAGGTAGGGTGGGGGGAAGGAGTTGGAAGTGGGAAGAGAAAGGGGGGACTGAGATTGGAATGTAATAAATAAATAAATAAATAAATAAATAAATAAATAAATAAATAAATAAATAATCAGGTGTTCAAGCCAGGCGGTGGTGGCACACACCTCTAGTCCCAGCACTCAGGAGGCAGACCTCTGTGAATTCAAGACCAGCCTTGTCTACAAGAGCTAGTTCCAGGACAGCCTCCAAAGCCTCAGAGAAACCCTGTCACAAAACAAAACAAATCAGGTGTTCAAAATACATTCATAGAGGGCCACTAGTCTCTGGCTCTTGAGGACTTGGGACTAAAAGTGTATACCACACACCTGGATATTTTTATTATTTATATGTATGTGTGTCACTGCATGTGTGCCATGTGTTTGTGGGTGTCCTTAGGAGCCAGAAGACGATGTCAGACCCTTCAGACCTGAAGTGTCAGGTGGTTGTGAGCTGTCCAACATAGATGCTAGTAGTCAAACTCAGAGAGTAGCAAAGGGCTCTTAACTACTGAACCACTTCTTCAGCCCTCCATGTTACTATTGTGTGCATGAATAACACATGTATGGCACGTATACACCTCAGTACACATGTGGGGTTCAGAGGACAATGTGCTGGAATCAGCTCCTTTTACCACATGGATCCTGAGGGTTAAAGTCAGGCACTGAACTAGGCCAGCAAGTGCTTTTACCTGCTAAGCCATCTTGCTAGCCTTTGTGTCTTCCTCTCTGTAAAATTCACTTATTTTATATGTATGGGTATTTTTGTTGTTGTTATTTTGTTTTGTTTTTTGTTTGTTTGTTTGTTTTTGAGACAGGATTTGTCTGTAACAGTTCTGGCTGTCCTGGAACTTGCTCTATAAACCAGGTTTGTCTTGAACTCACAGAGATCCTCCTGCCTCTGCCTCCCAAGTGCTGGGATTAAAAGCATGCCCCATACCACCCAGCATGTATGGGTATTTTGTGTGCACAGATTTGTGCATGACATGCATGCCTGGTGGAATGGATCCCCTGGAACTGGAGTTACAGACAGTTGTGAGCTGCCATGTGAATACTGGGAATTGAACCTGGGTCATCTGGAGGAGCAGCCAGTGCTCTTAACTGCTGAGCCATCTCTCCAATCCCACCCATCATTTTTTACAGTGCTGAAAGTATAATGAAGAGGTTTATGTGCCCTACAAGTGAGTTACATCTACAGGGAACACTTTTTTTATTCCTTTATTTTATAATTTGTTTTTGTTTTTTGTGCATTGGTGTTTTGCACAGTGATAAAGTCAACTCTTTGTAAGGAAACAAAACACAAATCAACTATTACAGGAAGTCTCAGGTAGCAATGCATGTTATACAAGACAAGATGATGAGATTGAAGGGAGCAGTCAACAATATGTCTTGAGTACTATGCATACATTTTAAGAAAGGCATTGAGCAATTTTGTTATTGTTTGAACATTATATATGGTAATTACACAAACCTAGATGGGATAGTCTGTTCTGTTACACACTGAAGCTATATGGTTAGCTTACTACTCCCAGTCTCCAAATCTGCACATATTGTTACTGTGCTGAAAACCATAAGCAAGTTTAACACAATAGTATCCATAGCTGTAAACACAGAAAGTGTACATTAAAAATATGCTATATTTGGACCTGGAGAGGTGTATCCATTAAGAGCCCTGGCTGCTCTTCTAGAGGATACAGGTTTCAATTCCCAGCACCCACATGGCAGCTCACAACTGTCTTTAACAATTCAGGGGATGTGACCCTTTCACACCAACATACATACAATAAAGTTAAAGTATTCTTAAAAAATAAATAAAAATATGCTATAACAATGCTAGTTGAAAGGAAAAAAATGCTGGGTGGTGGTAGTACAGGCCTCTAGTCCCAGCACTCAGGAGGCAGAGGCATGCAGACCTCTGTGAGTTTCAGGACAGCCGAGGTTATGCAGAGAAATCATGTCTTGAAACACAAAAACCAAAAACAAAATAAACAAAAAGTGCTGGCTGGACTAGAGAGATGTCTCAACTGTAAAGAGCACTGGCTACTCTTCTAGAGGTCCTGGGTTCAGTTCCCAGCACCCAGACAGTAGCTCACAATTGTCTGTAACTCCAGTTCCAGGGCTTCTGGCATGCAAGCAGAGTACTGAATCCATAATAAGTAAATAAATCTTTAAAAAAAAAAAAAAGAATAAACCAAAATTTAAAAGACCTGATACATACTCAAGATATTTGTTGCATAATGAATAAGTGTGTCCTCTATCTTAATTAACTCTGGATTTCTAGCATCCCATAGGGGATCTGTTAACATATAATGACTGGCAGTTTTAACATGCAGGCAGAACATGGGCAGACACACAGACCCAAGCAAGGCTCAAACACATTTTCTTTGTGCAAGTTAAAGCTGTGGTGTTGTTTCTGAATGTATTGCTTTGTTCAGCAATGACATCAACAACACACTCCATTACTCTTCAATAAGTATCCCTTTTAAAAAGATATATATGGCTGGGCAGTGGTGATGCATGTCTTTAATCCTAGCACTTGGGAGGCAGAGGCATGCGAATCTCTGAGAGTTCGAGGCCAGCATGGTCGATAAAAATGTTTCCAGGACAGCCTCCAAAAACAGCCACAGAGAAACCCTGTCTTGAAAATAATAAATAAATAAAAGGATATGTGACATTTCACGTATAGAACTCTTTTGTTGTCCTGTTGTGGGGACTGGAGCACAACAGCCTCCTGCTTCTGCCTCCCAAGTCCTAAGATTAAAAGAAATTCAAGGTGATGTATTCCAGTCATGCCTCTGCTAGTTTAGGAAATAAAACCATGGAGGCCTGGACTAAGCACGGGAGCATGATGTAAAGAACATGTTGTTTAACTCTATGGGAATAAACCGTAAGATTATCTGAATTCCTCACCAAATTCAAGTTCAGCCACCAGTTTAACTGTAGTACAAGTAGCCAAATTCGGATAGGAAATGGGGCAAAAGAGAGGAAATTTAGGACTGGCTGGTTAGGGGAGGTAACATGGCATCTCCCAGGCGTTCTCCATCTCTTTCCGGTGAGAAAGAAGGCAGAGCTGCAGAATGTCTGCTGTTAGGTCTAGGGCAGAACATTCAGGCCTCTTGTCTCCCCATCAAATAATTTCTCAAACTCATTGGACTCGGCCGGTTCCGGAGCTCTGGGAAGCCTGGCCACAGGCCTCCAGGACATTGCCATACTGCCTAGCTCCAAAGCAGGCTACTACAAGAGGAAGGCCCGTGTGGAGTCTCAGATTTTCACAGCCCCTTCCATCGGAGGGCAGCGCTGAGAGAATGGACCAGGTTTAAGTAGGGGCAAAGAAGAGGAGAGCAGCCGCCGCCCCATATGAAGGAATCAGGTCAAGGGGCTTCCCTGAAGGCGAGCACCGTGAAACCTCACAGGCTTTCCCACCGGCTGGATCACGTAGCCCGGCCCCGCCCGGCCCCGCCCGGCCCCTCCCGGCCCCGCACGGCCCCGCCTCAATCGCTCCAACTCCCCAGCTGAGAGCAAAGGAGAACACATGACTGCGCCTTTAAGGGGCGTGGTCAAGGCTCCTCCCCTTCTGCCCGCGCGCGCCAATAAGAGGAGGGGTGAGGGAGGAGGAGCCTGGTGTGGGGAGCAGGGGCGACGCGTGAGCCGGTGCGCAAGCGCAGTGGCCGGGTGAGAGACAGTGTGTTTCCAAAATGGCGGCAGCGATGGATGTGGATACCCCCAGCGGCACCAACAGCGGCGCGGGCAAGAAGCGCTTTGAAGTGAAAAAGGTTGGGTCTCGCCAGCACCTTCCTCAGGGAAGCTAGAGAGGCGTGGATATGGCTGGCAGGCCCCAGGACGAGCGAGGCGCGAGGGGAAAGAGCTTCATTTCAGAGCGTTCTTGGGACCGGGTACCACGAAAGGAACCTGGGGGGCGGGCTTTAGGATTGATCGGCATGATGGTGACCCACTCTCTGAGGCCATATTAGTTTCGCTGGGCAGCTAAGGGGCCAATCGCAGAGCTACTTACTGAAATACCCAGAGTCGATTTCGTTGCGGGAGCCAAGCGCTTGAGCTGTCACTGAATTGACTGAGAGGTGGGGGAAGGACAGGGTGGGGTGGGTGGAATGGAGACTCGTGGAGGAGACTGCGGCGGGTGGAGGATGGGGCAGTACGGAGAAAGCCGGGAACGTGAGCTCTTACCGCAGAGGAGGCTCTAAGGAACCCAGTCGGTGTTCTTGCCCCGCCCCTTCCTGGATCCTTGAGTCTAGTGATTCCCGAGAGACCTGGTATGGGTCCTCGATTGTATGGAGGCCTCCATTAGCTTCTGAAGCCCTAGTCTCGAGTGGAAGACTTGGTTCTTCCGAAATGTCTACTGCTTGTCACATAGGTTCCGCCAGTCCCATAGTTCTGTAATGTCCAGATACCATTCTAACAAAAATCAGTAATTCAAAAGCTTCGTGGGCTTTGTTTTAAAAGCAAGCCCAGAACTTCTGGCATTGAGGAAAGTGAAGTAATAATTGTTAATGATTTGGGAGCAGGGAAGCAAAAATATCTAACGTCTTTTCGCATGTTTTCCTCCTTCATTGTTTGCCAACAGTTTGGGAGAAAGGTGTCAGTTTCTTCTTGAGAGTACATAAATCTGTAGAGATGAAGATCTTGTAGTAGGGAAGATGTTTTCTTGTATATTTTTGGGACACTCTCCACCCCACCCCCTTTTCCGGCATCTCATTGTGGCCATTGCTGCTCAGTTACAGCCAGCAGCCATATTGAAGAATAGAAGTAATCATGTGTGTGCTCCCCCCCCCCAGTAGTGTAGAAGTTACTAAACTTCTGAGACTTGAATTTGAAAGAGATGAAGAGTTGAGAAGTCACATCAAAATCGTCCTTGAAAGGGGTGTCTGTCAATATGTATGTATAATTGCAGAAGCCAGTTAAACTACTTTAGATCTATTTGCTTACTAGAATTAATAGTTTGGACATATAAAAGTTGAGAACATAAGTTTCCAGGATAAGAGGAAGAGAAAATTGTAGTGGATTCTACTTTGCCATGATTTAATCTGGTTAAATTTAAGTGATGACCTTGTTCTGTGTACTGACACTAGGTAGGTAACTAGCTATCCAGCTTATCCCACGATTATCCACTTTATGATCCATCATCATCTTAGTCCATTCTGTTCACCTCCTTGTTTGTGTATCCAAAACTGCTGGATGAGCAGAGACTTCTGCAGATTTCAAGTCCTTCCACAACTGCCAGGGAAAGCTGCACACTAACTCAAGTTTGTACTTATTTAAATCTAAAACAGGTGTTTAAAAAAAAAAATCTCTAACTTGTTTACATTGATTTGACTATCTAAATTATTTTACACTATAGACAGAAAATTGAAATGTTCCATGTTTATATACTCACATGTTTATATAATGAGGAAGCATACATGTGGATTGCTGTTGTGCTCTGATGTAGTACAAATAGTATAATCCAAAAAAATTCCTTCTTTTATAGTCCCTATGGCTGGGGAGTTGGTAGCTGGAGCTGAAACCTGAAATCCTAATGAGTCTGTTACATTACAAGGAAAAACATGTTGTTTCCCCCTTTGTCTTTGCAGTGGAATGCAGTAGCCCTCTGGGCCTGGGATATTGTGGTTGATAACTGTGCCATCTGCAGGAACCACATTATGGATCTTTGTAAGTAACTCAGGGAGGATGAGGAGAAGTGGAAAAGGTTACAGAAATGGTGGTTGTCCTGATGTGACCAATATTCTTTTTCACAAGTAGATACAAAGTAAAGTCAAAACACTTGGACACAAGTGTGTGTCATCCATTGGTGTGTTTAAAATAGATTCTTTTGTTCTTTGAGACAATTTCTCTTTGTAGCCTTAGCTGTACTGGAAATCACTTTGTAGACCAGCTGGCCTCAAACTCAGATCTATCTTCTTCTGCCTCCTGAGGTCTGGGATTAAATGCCTGAGCCACCACCACTCAACTCTGTTCATAATTATTTTTATTATTAAGTTAAATAGTTAAAACTAATTTGCCCAAAGTAGCTATCAGCCATTTCAAATAGTAAAATTGTTTTTGTTTTGTTTTTTTGTTTGTTTGTTTGTTTTTTAATGATGTCTTGGAGGTATCCCCAGCTCTCAGAATAAATTATTCATTGTAAAGCCAACAAGATCTCATTTAGAATGAGTTGTAGGAAGAGTTGCTGTTTCTTCCCATCTTACACAGACACAAAGGCAAAAATAGTGAAAGATAATGACCTTTGAAGGTAGATATAGCCGTGCATGTCTGTAATCCCAGCATTTGGGAGGCAGTGACAGGAGTATTATGGCAAATTACAGGCCAGCCTGGGCTAAAGTTTGAGCTTCAGCACTCTCACCTGAGCTAGGTTTTGTGGCAAGATTTCCAGTCACAGGCTGGAGGGATGGTTCAGCAGTTAAGAGCACTGGCTACTTTTCCAGAGGTCCCAGGTTTATTTCTCAGCAGTCACATGGAGGCATAACAAGGTCTATCACTTCAGTCTCAGGGTATTCAATGTCCGCAGATATACTCTGGTGCAGGCTAAACACCCATACACATTAAATAAGTGAATAAATTATAAAGTAAATTTACAGTCAGCATGTTTTCTAAAATTCTGTACTTGCTGGTCCAAACAGCATCTTTGTGTGTGTGTGTTGTGTGTGTATGGTATATGTGTGTATATTCCCCCACACACCTTCACATTTACATGTGTACATGCTACTGGCAACTCACAGATATTCCTAACAATATTCCATAGTACCTGTTACAGCAGGTTCCCCTTTATGTTTATCTTTTAATGAGGTGGTTCTTTTTTTTACCATGTTATTTACTGCTCTAACATGTTGTCAATACATAATAAAATTGCATTGAGTATTTGCTAGATGAATAACAAAAAACAAATGGTGTAACACCCTGTGGTCACTGCAACTTGGAAAGCATGAATCAAAAGATTTCTGTTGAAAAGCACATGTGCCATGTGTTCGTAGTTCTTGATGACTCAGGGTTTCTTTGAACTTTGACCTTTTCTTTATTTATGCTACAGTGAAAGCAGATAGCAGCTGCCATGGTTTATATGGATGGGAGGAGCCCATCACTGAAACTGGGCAGCTTTAATACAAGTGGAGTCTCTGCTTATGTAAATGCCAGTCTCTGTCCCTTGTATTTTCATAAGTTGTACTAGAGAAGATCTTACTTCCTTGGAACTCTCATCCTTTTTACCTTCCTTATTTATGTCTCTACATTCCAGATAACATACTTCTTAGAGGGACAAAGGCGCTCTAGCATGTTCTTCTCCCCCCTCCCCCAGATACTTAGGCTAATAATGTGGGGTATGTGTTTTGTTTGTGTTTCTCTGAAGCTTTGGAGCTTGTTCTGGAACTCGATCTGCGTGCCACCACCTTCCCCAGTTTGTTTAGAAATTTTTATTTTAGCCGGGTGGTAGTGGTGGTGCACACTTTTAATCCCAGCACTCAGGAGACAGAGGTAGGTGGATCTTTGTGATTTCGAGACCAGCCTGGTCTACAAGAACAAGAGCCAGTTCCAGGACAGCCTCCAGTGCTCCGTCTTGAAAAACCAAAAAAAAAAAAGAAAAGGAAAGAAAGAAATTTTGTGTGTGTGAGTGCGCGCGCGTGCGGGTGCTATCTGCATGTATGCCTTTATGCCAGAAGAAGACATCAGATCCCATTAGAGATGGTTGTGAGCCTTTATATGAGTTCTAAATAATTGAACTCAGGACCTCTGGAAGAGCAGCCAATGTTCTTAATCCCTGAGCCATCTCTTCAGCCCCTTGTTTTTGTTCTGTGTAGCCCTGGCTATCCTGAAACTTGCTGTATAGACCAGGGTGGCCTTGAACTCATATCCTCCTGCCTCTGGGGTTAAGTGCCCTGTTTATTTATTTTATTATTATTGTTTTTTTTTTTTTTTGGATTTTTGTTGTTTTGTTTTGAGTTTTTGCTTTCTTTTGAAATTGTGCTTAGCCAGGCTGACTTCAAATTCATGATTCTCCTGTCTCTGCTTCCCTCATTATGTTCAAAAAATGTCACATGAGATAAAATGTTGACTTATATAACAAAAACCTGTGACATATCAGAGTATAATGGTATTTACTTGGAATCCCAGTGCTCTTATGGATTGTCTAAGTTATGGTTTCTATTGCTGTGAAGAGATAACCATGACAGTAACTCTTTTTTTTTTTTCCTCTCAAGTCAGGGTTTCTCTGTGTAATGGTTATGGGTGTCCTGGAACTCATTCTGTAGACCAGACTAGCCTCAAACTCATAGAGATCCACCAGCCTCTGTCTCTCAATTACTAGGATTAAAGGCAAGCACCACCACCATTCAGCTATGGCCATAGCAACTCTTCTAAGGAAAACACTTGATTGGGGTGGCTGGCTTATAGTTTCAGAGCTTCCGTCCATTATCATGTCAGGGAACATGGCTGCAGGCTGGCATATACGGTGCTGGAAGAGTAGCTGAGAGTCCTACATCTTGCAGGCAACAGGAAGTTGACTCAGACACTGGATGATATCCATACATAGGAGTCCTCAAAGCCCACTCCAGCAGTGACACACTTCCTCCAGCAAGGCCATACCCACTCCAACCAAACCACACCTCCTAATAATGCCACACCCTAAAAGAGTATGGGGACCAATTACATTCAAACTACCATAGTGGTAGAACCAGGAGGATAAGAGTTCAAAGTCATCCGTGGCTACAGAACACATTCAAGGCAGCTTGATTATATATAATGTATATATAATTGTGTATGTATGTGTGTGAGAGAGAGACTGAGACTGTCTTTCAAGTCATGTTGGTGAGTGGCTTGGTGGCTCCTGCCTTCACCTCTGAACTACTGGGATAAAAGGTATGCACCACTCTCAATCTTCATGGAAGGGTTGTTTGGTTTTGCTTGAGACAGGGTCTCACCATACAGTCCAGGCTGACCAGGGACTCAACAGATATCTGACTGCCTTTGCCTCGTGAGTACTTGGATTTCCGGCATGAGCCCCAGGCCTAGCCCCAGTGAATTATTGACTGGCTATGCTGTTGTAGTGACTGAACAGCAGCAGTCCTGTGATTTTAGAACCTTGGCCTCTTGTGTCTCTGAGGAGTGGGGGGAAAGACCAGCCTTAAGACCAGATATACCAGTAATGCCTTGGGGTTTCTGCTTATCACCTGCTAGCCTGATAGAAATGTTAGAATAAATAGTCTCTCCTAAACTTTTTGTTTTTCAGAAGGGAGACTTCATAAATAGGGTACCATCATCAATAGCACTTCATAAATGCAATGCCACTTTTCCTGCTTTGCCCATCTTGAAAATTACTAGGGGGAACAAATGAGTAGCCTCACGCTCCTTAAGAGCCTCTGCCTCCCTAGTCCTGGGATTATAGGTGTGAGCCACCATGCAGCCCTCTCCATGTTTTTCACATTCATTGAAGATGAATCAGTTATCCACTTCAGGACCTGGCTGACTGGGTTGGAACCTGCTGCCCGCAGGTCTAGTGATGCTTTTGCTCTTCTTCCCACAGGCATTGAATGTCAGGCCAACCAGGCGTCTGCTACTTCTGAAGAGTGTACTGTTGCGTGGGGCGTCTGTAATGTAAGGAAACATGTTACCTATCTGAATGGCTTGTCCTTGCTTTGCCAGTCTTGAAAATATTAGGGAAAAAAAAATGAGTAGCCCACCTTTCTCCCAAAAGATATACAAATAATAAAAACAGATTTTAAATCCTTATAGTATTTACCTTTAACCAGATAAACAGTAATTATTATAAAGAAAAACTAGTGTGTCTTAGTTATTATTAAATCAGCCTGATTTCCTATGTAGTGTTTGAGTACTCAGCCACCTTTAGGGCTGAGTTATTTTCAAAGTCAAAAACAGTCTTAAGAGAGTATCTGCACCTCCTCAACAGACCTTTTAAGAGAAGTGTCTGGGATGAGGTTTGGTGAATGAGTTGAGTGTGTAGGTGTCAGTTCTCTGTGTTTGAGTTAGATTTTGTGCACTGTTTTGTGTGTGCTTTATGGCTCCGGCCAGAAATATTTAACTCCGCAATATTGGACTGGACATACAGCCTTTGCAGAGTGTGACAGCTGTGAAGAAGAGACAACAAATCTATTCTAGCATGTCAAAATTCATCTATAGAACCATAGTCTTAGTTACATGAGTTAATATTGCCCTGACTAGAGAGTCACAGATTCTGTGTTCAAATCTTCCTGATTCTGTCTTACTAGCTAAGTGACTTTGTCAGAACATTTAACATCTCTAATCCTGGGTTCCCTCAGGTAAAATGAGGCTAATAAATGAAAGTGTAACAGGCTTGAGCGATGTTTAAAAGTGCTTAAAGGGCCAGTGAGATGGCTCAGTGGATAAGGGCCTTGCTGCCAAGCTGTGCCCTCAACTTGAGTTCTAGGACACATAAGGTAGAAGGGGAGAACTGACTCCCACAAGTTGTCCTAACTTACATGTACCACCCAAAGCATATAGCATATAAATGGTTTTTGTTTATTATTTTCAGACAGGGTTTCTCTGTGTAGTTTTGGAGCCTGTCCTAGAATTCACTTTGTAAACCAGGCTAGTCTCAAATTTTATTTTTTAAAAGTTCTATTTATTTAATGTACATTGGGGTTTCACCTGCATGTATATCTGTATGAGGGTGTCAGATCCCCTGGAACTTGGGTCACAGACAATTGTGACCTGCCATGTGGGAGCTGGGAATTGAACAAAATCCTTTGGAAGAACAGCCAGTGCTCTTATTCTCTTGAGCTATCTCTTTAGCCCCCTCAAACAAATGTACTTAGAATGGCTCCCAGTACATAGTAAGAAGAAATATTTGTTAAGAAAGCTATAGAGGTGGGCTGGAGAGATGGCTCAGAGGTTGAGAGCACTGGTTACTCGTCCAGAGGACACAAGTTCAACTCCCAGCACCCAAGTGGTAGCTCTACAGAGGCTCTTTCCAGATCTCTCTCTCAGCTCTCCTCTCCACTCTTTTTCCAGCTCTTCCTGCTGTTCAGGACTTTTCCTGCCTCCCTCTCTCTTTTCTTCTGTCCTCTCTGTCTGTTTCTCTGTCTCTTTACCTCTTTTCTCTTTCCTTCCCCCTCCCTCCCCTTTCTAATAAAACTTCTCACAAAAAAAAAAAAAAAGAAGCTACAGAGAAGTGGCGATATACACCTTTAATTCCAGCACTCGAGGCAGAGTCAGGCCAGCCTCTGAGTTCAAGGCCAACCTGGTCTACACAGCAAGTTCCAGGTCTATATAGAGAAACCCAGACTCAACAACAAACAAAAAAGAAAAGAAAGCTAAATGAGGGGTCAGGAGTTAAGGGCACATACTGCTCTTTCAGAACTCAAGTCACAGTTCCCAACTTTCCCCCCCCCATGCCTCCCCATTGCAGGCTGCTCAAGATCATCTGTGATTCCAGCTGGGGGAACTGGGCACCTCTGGCCTCTGCAGGCACGTGCACATATAATTAAAAATAATGATCTTTAAAAGAAAGCTAAATAAATATAGATTTGGGGGTGGCCTTTACTATTACTCCATGCTTCACTTTGGCCACTTTACAGACCTCATTAGCCAAAGAGGATGTTAAATATTCATGGAGATAGAGGAAACACACCAGGTGCTTTGCCCTTTCCACCTTGAGACTAAAGGTGATATTCTTCCGTATGAAGGGCAGGGTGAGCCTGCTGAGGTGGTTCACTGGCTAAGGTGCTTAGCGACAAGCTTGACAATCAAAGTTCAAGCTGTGGAGCCCTCATAGTAGGAGAGAAGCCGCTCCACAAGTTACCTTCTGATCTCCATGTGAGTGCCATGCATACTTGTGCCCACAAACATAAACACAAATAAATGTAATTTTACATTTTTATTTATCTAGACACTCAATTTGTAGCCCCATATGGTCTGGAACTCATATCTGCCTATGTCTGCCTGTGCTGGAATTAAAGGCATGTGCCACCACACTGGGCTTTTATCTAAATTTAAGAATTTTTGAACCAGATATAATGGTCTATGCCTTTAACCCATCACTCAGGAGGTAGAGACAAGTAGATCCCCAAGTTTGAAGATCCCCAAGTTTGTGATCATGGCTACACGGAGAAACCCTGTCTTGAAAAAAACTAAAATTTTCTTTCTTTTGTTTTGTTGTTGTTGTTGTTGTTGTTTCTCCAGATAGGGTTTCTCTGTATTGTTTTGGAACCTGTCCTGGAACTCGATCTGTAGACCAGGCTGCCCTTGAATTCACAGAGATCTGCCTGCCTCTGCCTCTGCCTCTGCCTCTGCCTCTGCCTCTGCCTCTGCCTCTGCCTCTGCCTCTGCCTCTGCCTCTGCCTCTGCCTCTGCCTCTGCCTCCTGAGTGCTGGGACTTAAGGCGTGCGCTACCAACAGCAGAACATTTCTTTAATGAAAATTTTAGATAAAGATGTGTTTATTCAGCTAGCTTGCCATAAAGGAGAGCCTGGTCATGATCTACCACTGAGTCTTGTATGAACCAGCTCTGAATTAGACAAGTCATTTTTCTGGAGTCCAGTTTCCTGTCTGTACAATGCAGATAGTAATATCTGTCATGCCTGCTTGACCGGGTTGCAGTGGGCTTGAATGAGGTAATAGATGTCAACTTCTATAAACCTGGGCTATATATGTGCCCTTGTAAATTATGCCTACTTCTAAATACATTCTTTACTGCATTTTAAATTAAGAGCAAGAAAGATGGGGTCCATTTGCATTGAAACCTCATTTATAGCCACCTTGCCCTTGAGCTCTTGCTGGTCTGAGGGGTTAAGCCCCATTTTGTAGGATACTTAGCAGGGTACTATCTTTGGATGAACTCTCCCCAATACCTAGATGTTTGGGGAAGTGTCTTGGAAATTCTGAGGAGGCTTTTACTTTTGTTGCCTTGTTTGTTTTAGTTTAGGGTCTCCTGCAGCTCAGGCAAGTCTTGAAGTGGGTGTTTAACTTGAGTGTGTGACCTTGGACTCTTGGTTCTCCCTACTCCTTACAAGTCCTGGGGTTATGCAGAATGCTGGTTGGTTTGGATTTTGAGTTTTCTGTTTGGCTGGTTTTTCATGATGAATCATATTAAGAGGCTGAATGGACAGAATCTTCTAGAAAGTTGTTTCTCTGAAAGAGTAGTTGTCTTTTCTCACATTTGAAGTGTGTGGTCTTGACCTCCTTTCTCAGAGATGTACGAGTATCCTGTCAACAGCTAACTGGCACAGGAAGCACATTCCCTTAAAGAGACAGACCTCACTGTCGGAACTTTACTGTGCACCCTGATGCTTCATTTCTTTAGCAGAAGGGCATGCCATGTGTTTTTGTTGGAAATATCCTTATCCATAAGAAGGGTTCCAAGATGTTCTGTGGGATGTTGGCCTCATCCAAGGTGGCCTTGTCCCCTGTAGCCTTTCCCCACTTACCAGCCAGTGATTGGTCATGGCTGCAGTGATGTGTAACATCTTGTCTTCTCTTTCAGCATGCTTTTCATTTCCACTGCATCTCTCGATGGCTCAAAACCAGACAGGTGTGTCCCTTGGACAACAGAGAGTGGGAATTCCAAAAGTAGGTGTTTCTCTTGTTTGGGCTTCTAAGTCTGGGTCTTGTAATGTCATTTTATTGGGCTCAAGCTGAAAGCAGCTGGGGTAGGGGAGCATGCTTTTTTTTTTTTTTTTTTTTTTTTTTTTTGAGACGAAGTCTCTCTAAGTTAGGCTGTACAGCAACTCACTCTGTAGACCAGGCTGGCCTCAAACTCAGAAATCCACTTGCCTCTACCTCCTGAGTGATAGGATTAAAGGCATATACCACTACACCTTATTTTTAAACCAGGGTTTGAGAAATAAACAGGGATTAGCCAGCATTTTATAAGAGTTTTGATGAGAGATGTCATTCTGTAAATATGTTTCTCGTATTTGTTAATGAATAAAGCACTGTTGGCCTATAGGAAAGCAAGATAGGCTGGACTAGGAGACTAGGAGGAGAGAGGAGGAAATAGGGAGGAGATTCAAGATGGAGGACCTACAGGGTAGTACACCAGGCTTTCTCTCCAGTAAAATAAGACCATGTGGAAATACTTAGATTAATAGAAATGGGTTAATATTTAAGACAGAGCTAACCGATAAATGCTAATAACAGGCCAACAGTGCTTTATTCATTAACCAATATGAGAAACATATTTACAGAATGACATCTACCATCAGAGTTTTTTTCAATCTGCTATGTCTATCAAAGTGAAAAATATGGGAATCAAAAATGATGGTCAAGTATTCCCAGGGCTAGGGGGTCAAAGCACAGTGGTAGCATGTGCACGGTCCTGGATTCAGTCCCTAGTATCACTGAAATGAGTTAGTAAATCTCCATAATCCAATCCTGATAGTTCCATTATGCAAACTTTCATTGTCCACCTGTTGTTACCTGTCTTTGGGTATGGAGGGAGGAATGGTCTAGTGATGTTTGGAGTCTCTTGGTGTAGCCCTGACCAGCCTAGGACTTTTGGAATTCCTCCTGTCTCTGCCTACCCAGTACAGGGGTCACAGATGTACCCACCAAAACCACTTTTGTTATTTGGGGCTGTTGATTTTTTCCTTGAGACAGCATCTCATTCTGTAATTCAGACTGGCCTCAAATTCATTAGGACCCTCCCGCCTCAGGTGCCAAGTTAGTTAAGCTGAGTGGCTTAACTCAGCAGATGCTGACACCCAGCTTAAAGCTATTTGATCACATTTTTATTATTAAATAAACCTAAGTCAGTCATGGTAGGGAATGCTCTTGGTCCCAGAACTTGAGTCTTGAGGCCAGCCTGGTCTACAGAATGAGTTCCAGAACAGCCAGAGCTACACAGAGAAACACTGTCTGGAAAAAGAAACTAACAAAAACAAGTGTGTTTTAGGGATTTATTCTCCAGCATTCTCATGAGGTCCTTTGTTTTGTCTTTCAGGTATGGGCACTAGAAATGACTCTCCCTAAAGCTCACCCATTTGTTACTGGTGTAGTGACTCACCTTCCTGTTAATTATAAATTAGATAGAACCGTGGTTTTTTTTCTTTCCTTTGTTTTTGGAGTTTACTGTTCCCACAGCCATATTGTATTTTGTGTCAAATAAAGTGGTTAAGTTCAAGAATGGTTGCTGTCTCGTGTATAAGGAAAAAGTGACCTGAGAAGGGGGCTCTTCAGTGCCAGAAACCACCTCAGAAAGTGCACTGTCATCACCAGAACGAAGGTGTCCTGCAGGTGTATCATCATCACAGGGTCACAGGACCTGTACAGGCTGGAGTTGTAGGTCACTCACACCCAGACACATAGAGGGCCCTATCTTCCTTCTGAAATAGCACCAGGCAGCTGAACGAGGAAGGACACGGAACTCAGCAGCTCAGTCCTAGCCCATAGCCTCAGTGGCAGCCTTGGACCAAACCAGGTCTGCCTAAGAATGTGCAAATGGGCTTGGTAAACTCTGAAACACTACAGGGTCAGTGCTGGTTGTGTACAGCATGTTGCATTCTCTAGTTTGGAACAAAACTTTAAAAAATAATCCTACTATGTAATCTTGTGATTTTTAAACTAAAGTTAAAAATTGATGTTTTGAGTATATGCCTGTAATCCCACATACTTGGAAACCAAGAAGGATCCCTGCAATCTGGGAGACTTTGTTTTCAAAACAAATTCCAGTTTGGGGGCTGGGGGAGATGGGAGGGGTATGGCTCAACAGTATGGCGTTTGCCCAAGGCCTAAATAAGTAAGTAAAAAATGTTCAAATTGTGTTAACAAGAACTCAAGTTTCCTTTAAACATGCTAGCCATGGAAGTAGTTGTCATTCTGATGCTGCCAGTGGCTGTAGTCTCTACTGAGAAAGGTTGTTTGCTGTGGCTTTTAGTGGCTAATGGTTCTGCAGGGATTCTAAAATCCTTCTTTGCAGCTCCAGGTGAAAGCACGCTTCATTTACTGCAAAGCACTGCTCAAATGAAGCAGATCTCAGACTCCAGCTGCCGCCTTCTGTTGTCAGAAAAAGGCTGCAAAAATGTGAAACTGCTGACTTTTTTTTTTCAAAATTAATTTTAATAAAAATATTTATGTTAATATGTGATGTTTCTGGTTTTTTAAATATCATTTTCAACATTAAATTCTGCTTTTTTGTTCTTTCTCTGTGTAGGCCTATCTGACCTGGAACTTTGTAGATCAGGCTGGCCTCAAACTCACAGAGATCCGCCTGCCTCTGCCTCCCAAGTGCAGGGATTAAAGACCTGTGTCACCACAATCCAGTTTACATTTCTGCTTTTTAGAAAATACTTTTTCTTGAGACATGGTTTCTCTGTGTAACAGTCCTAGCTGTCCTGGAACTATCTCTGTAGACCAGGCTGTCTTTGAACTCAGAGATCTGCCTGTCTCTGTCTCCAAGCGCTGGGATTAGTATTCGCCACCACTGTTTGTCTCTCTCTCTCTCTCTCTTTTTTTTTTTTTTTTTTTTTTTTTTTTTCCTTTTAAACATTTATTATGGGGGGATAGAGAGATGACTCAGAGGTTAAGTGCACTGGCTGCTCTTCCAGAGGTCCTGAGTTCAATTCCCAACAACCACACGGTGGCTGACAACCATCTATAATGGGATCTGGTGCCCTCTTCTGGTGTGCAGGCATACATGGAGCCAAAATAGTGTATACATAATAAAGGCTATTTTTTTTAAAAAGACCACTTATTATTCATACACTGTTATGCCTTCATGTTTGCCTGTAGGCCATGAAGGTACCAGATCTCATTAAGGAGGGTTGTGAGTCACCATGTGGTTACTGAGAATTGGACTCAGGACTTCTGGAGGTGCAGCCAGTGCTCTTAACCACTGAGCCATCTCCTTTCTTATTCTTTTTGTGGGTGGCAGTGTAGATGCTCATGAGTGTGCCTGTGGAAGTTGCCATTGGTGTCCTCTTATCCTCTCATTACTCTCGACGTTTTCCGTACAAGGCCTCACACTGAACAGGGAGCTTGCCAATTGGTCAGACTGCCTTGGGTCCTCCTACATCTGCCACCCATCGCTACAACTGATTACATGGGTCTTGGAGATTAAACTCAGATTTTCCAGGCAGCCACTTTACTGACAGCCATCTCCATCTCCATAACCTCTGCTTTCACAGTTTGTGATCAATTGTGGTATATATAGTATAGAATTCTGTCCTCTGAACGGTGGCCACCATTTCCCTCAAGCTCATCAGCTGGCAGCATTTACATTCCCTTCTAGAAGCAGATGGGGAGGGGGCCAATGAGATTCCAGCCATGCCTTCCAGGCATCAGTATACAATTCTGCTCTAATTGCCAGTGGCCTGGGGATCTCTGGAACTTTCTGTACAGGATGCTTAGCTGGAAGCTGGCATCCTTACTGGGTGGAGAACTTCCAGTCTGTTCTGTGGTCATCCTCACTTCTGACCCTGTGTCCTTTAAGTAAGCCCAATAAGCTCACTGGTTCCCCAGAGTGAACTTGGATGGAATTGGACTTTGGTTTGTCATTAGGACCTTATGAGTGTGGGGTGGATGCCTGTCGCCCCAGGAAGGAATTCTCCCATCATACAGATAACCCAACTAAAAATTTGGATTTCAACTTTTAGAATCTTGCTCTTTGGTTGGATTTCTTGTTGTTACTTTGGTTTTTTGTTTTTTTTATTTTTCAAGACAGGGTTTCTCTGTGGGCATTGGTGGCACACACCTTTAATCCCAGCACTCAGGAGGCAGAAGCAGGCAGATCACTGTGAGTTTGAGGCCAGCCTGGTCTACAGAGCAAGTTGCAGGACAGGCTCCAAAGCTACACAGAGAAACCCTGCCTCAAAAAAAAAAAAAAAAAAAAAAAAAAAAAAAGTTTCACTGTTGCTTTGAGCCTGTCATGGACCTCGCTCAGTAGACAAGGCTGGCCTTGATTACTTTTGTTATTTTTAAACAGTCTCACTATATAGCCCTGACTGGTCTGGAACTTACTATGTTAACCTAGCTGGTCTCAAACTTACTTGCACAGATTTTAAATTTTTTTAGGATCATAAAAGCGATAATGGAAACTAGAAATTATGCAAACCCCTAGTAATGAGAACCTTTAAGGTGTAGCTTGGATTAAACCTCACTTTCCCACTTAGCTGTCTCTGAGTGTCAGGAACACAGTAATCATGCAGTTACATTTTAGGGCTCCCACCTTCACCTTGACACCTCCTTAACTTCTTTTCAGATGAAGTTCAAGCTGCATAAGTAATTCCTTGGGTGAACATGTTGCTTGCTATTCACCCAGGTAACACATTTGGAATATTCTCTTGTCTAGCCTAAGCAACTGGGTTGGAGAGATGATCAAACAAGTTGAAATTTAAAAAAAAAAAAAATTTAGTTCCAGCACTCAGGAGGCAGAGGCAGGCGGATCTCTGTGAGTTTGAGGCCAGCCTGGTCTACAGAGCAAGTTCCAGGACAGTCTCCAAAAGCACAGGGAAACCCTGTCTTGAAAAAAAAAAAAAAAAAAAAAAAACCATAAAAATAAAAAATTTAAGCCCAGCACTTGGAATTTAGAAGCAAAAGAATCATTTTTGACTTCATAATTATGGCTAGTCTAACTACAAGAGACCCTGTCTTAAAAAAAAAAAAAAAAAAAAAACAAATTCCAACACCAGATTATAAATTGGTCTGGGGTAGGACCCAAACATCTACGTTTCTGTCCCTTATTTCAGAGTTATTTCAGAGTTATTTCAGAGGATTGTTTACTCAGCCAACTATGTAGACTTAGAACTAAATTAGGGGAGATTGCAAGAGGATGGAAAAATGAATAGTTGAATATACTGATTCTGCAGAGATACACAGGACCAGAGCCTGGATTTGATAATCAAGGAACCCCGACTCCCCTGCGTCCTTCTGACAGTGGTACCTGTGGACTCTTCCTCCAGCAGCCTTCTGCCATGAGGGCAGACATCATGTTTATTTCCTTACTTGGCCTAGGAGACCCTGTCTTTCTCCATAGCCACAGCAGTGTCCTGGATCACATAAGCCCCTGCCCAAAACTCAGTGAATATAGACTATGCTGCCCTTGGATTCACCATGTAGTCCAGACTAAATTCAAATTCACAGCACTTCCTTCACCTCAAAAGCTGGGATTATAGGCCCAATTCAACACGGTTGGCTCCTGGACCTTTGGGTGACTATAAACTACACATGAGCAGAACAAGCCATTGAGTTTACATTCCCAGTAATCCCACTCCCACCCATTGCTTTGCTGAGTACAGGGTATCAAGTTAATCCTGAGTTTGCCAAGGTAGGCCTTGAATTTGGGATCCTCCTGCTTCAGCCTCCGTGAGTGCTGGGATTATGCCCAGCTGCCCCAACCTTTCATTTTAGCATTCAGGAGGCAGAGGCAGGTAGATCTCTGTGAAGTCCCTGGTCTACTTTGACAAACTGAGGTGGCAGTTTAAAATTTCCTGCTTCACTGAGAAGTCTGTCAGACACACTATGGCCTATGGGCTGAAGATGGAAGCCCCAACATTACAGAAGAACTTTGAGTGACTGTCCAGGCAGCGAGATGTCTCAATTCTGGAGTTTGTATATTATCCTTCTGTGGTCTTTAATGGAGTTGAAGACAGATATTGTTATGGTTTCCCTTAGTTATGATAAAAGATAAGTTACATATAAAACTCTGGACTCAGAAAGATAGGATAGATGAAAGAATATTTTCTTTAAATTTTGCCAAATGTTAATGGACTAAATATTGCTAACTGTAGTTCTTGCTTGATAACTGTTTTGTTACATATAAATTTACTATGTTAATGATAAAACCTTTCTTTTTATTTAGACGGAAAAGAGGAGATGATGGGGGATGTCCATATATAGTTCTCTCATTGGTTGATGAATAAAACTCTGTTTGGTGAATAGAGGCAGGAAGATAGGTGGGGCAAGGAACAAAGGAGAATTCTGGGAAAGGTAGGCAGAGGGAGCCAACCAAAAAGAGGGTCGCCATGTAGCCAGCAAAGAAGTAACAGGTCTGAACATTCTCCGGTAAGCCTAGACCACATGGAAACATATAGATTTATAGAAATAGATTAATAATTAAAACAGAGCTACCCAATAAGAAGCCCTAGCCATTGGCCAACAGTTTAATAGTTAATATAATGTCCATGTGTTTATTTGGGACTTAAGCAGCAGTGGGACCTGGTGGGACAAGAGAAAATGCCAGCAACACTACTTGATGACAACTCTGTCTCAAAAAACAAATGAATGAACAAAAACAACAATCAGGGATGGGTAAGATGACTTGGTAGTTAAAAATACAAATACATCCAGAGGACCCAGGTTTGATTCCCAACACCCACATACTGGCTCACAACAATCTCTATCTCCAATTTCAGGGATCTGAAGCCCTCTTCTGACTTCCAAGGACACATGGTGGTGCACATAAATACTACAAGCCAAACACCCATATAAATATAAATAAAATTTAAAAAATAAATAACCATTTAACTTTGAACAAAATCACAAAGAACTGTTTACACCCAGCACTCTGGAGCCTGAGGCAGGAGTGCCAGGAGCTGAAATTTTCATTTGCATCATAGTAAATTTGAGGGAAATGATGCTACTTGAGTCGTGTCCTAAAGAAAAGAAAGAAGCCAGGCATTGGTGTCTCATGCCTTTAATCCCAGTAGGTGGGAGGCAGTGGCAGGTAGATCTCTGTGAGTTCCAGGCCAGCCTGGTCCACAAAGCTACATAGAGAAACCCTGTCTCGAATAACAAAAGAAAGGAAGGAAGGAAGAAAGAAAAGAGAGGAGAACCTTGGCAGATTCCATGGCAGGAGAGGGTGAAAGAGGCAGCAACAAACATGCCAGCCAGCCAGAGCTTAAATGAGAAGTTTTATTAGAAAGGGAAGTGGGAAAAGAGAGAAAAGAGGTAAAGAGAAGAGAGAGACAGGAAAAATCATGTCTAGCCCAGAGGAACAGGGGGAAAAGGGAGATCAGGAAAGAGAGGAGCGGGAAAGAGGAGAACAGAGATTATAAGTGGGGTGGAGCTCTGTCTTTTAAAGGGGTCCTTTGCACCTGTATGCAGACTAAGCACTCATGGAACCCTGGGCTGACCAGGGTACTGCTTGAGTTCATTCTGCCAGCATAATGCCTGAATCCTCATAGGAAGGAAAGAAGGAAGGAAGGGAGGAAGGGAGGAAGGAAGGGAGGAAGGGAGGGAGGGAGGGAGGAAGGGAGGGAGGGAGGGAGGAAGGAAGGAAGGAAGGAAGGAAGGAAGGAAGGAAGGAAGGAAGGAAGGAAGGAAGGAAAATAATAATCAGATTTAAAAGATGGCTGAGCGCCTGACACCACCAAGCTTCACAATCTGAGCTGGATTCACATGGTGATCTGGCAGTTGTCCTTTCACCTCCATACATATGCCATGGCACGGATACATTACCTGCCTCAATAAGAATGTAATTTTAAAACATTTAATTTTAGCAGGGCGTTGGTGGTGCTCGGCTTTAGTCCCAACTCAGGAGGCAGAGGCAGGTGGATCTCTGTGAGTTCAAGGCCAGCCTGGTCTACAGAGTGAGTTCCAGGACAGGTTCCAAAGCAATACAGAGAAACCCTGTCTCAAAAAAACAATAATAATAATAATAGTAATAGTAATAGTAATAGTAATAATAATTTTGAAAAAGAAAATAACTCTCAATGAGGGACTGCGGTCAAGTGATCTAGATAGGGCCATATGCTCCATAGCAGGCGTGGACTTTAGACCCAGGTTATCTACTTCCAGGATTGCCCACTTCACCAGCCATGAGAGCTAGTGAGAACCACAGGGGATAACTGAGGTAAAGCCTATCTTATTAATCAAGAACTTGCCCATTCCTCCAACCTCCAGTTGAACAAAGTGCCTTATTCTTGTTGACTTGAACATTCAACTTTTACCTTTTGTGTATTAAGAACTGGGGTTCTAAATACAAAGTAGAGAAATGAGCAAACTGAAAACAATGACAGGCTGCTGTGCCCTTACTCCCTCCCCTTTTAGGGGAAAAAAGAAATGGACAGGGAATATCTGGCTACAGTCTAACTAAAATCTGGATTGTTGATGAAGTCACTTCAGGGTGTAAGAGTGGGGTGAGGTGGAGTCAGCACACTCATGACAGGCTTGGTGTCAGCTTTGGAGTCAGGCAGACACTGATTGGAATTCTGCCTCCTGTGGCAAACATCTATAATCCCAGCACTTGGGAGGTGGAGATAGGAGGATTAAAGTTTAAGGTCACCCTCACCCTAAGCTACACAGTCACTTGAGACAAATTGGGATACATGAGACCCCGTCTCCAAAAAGTAAAGCTGGGGGGAAGACAAGACTGCAGAGTTGGCTACACCACTAAAAACAATGTCCAGCCAAATGTGGCGGTGCACAACTTTAATCCCAGCACTGGAAAGGCAGGAGACAGAGGCAGGCAGATCTCTGTGAGTTTGAAGCCAGCCTGGTCTACACAGGACAACTAGGGCTTTACACAGAGAAGTCCTGTCTCTAAAAACAACACAAAACAAAAAACAAAAAGCGAAGGCTGCTCATGCCAGAACCTGTGTTTGATTCCCTGCACCTACACAGTGGCTCAGAGTCTGCTTGTAACTCCAGTTCCTGGAAGTCTAACACCCTCTTCTGCCCCTCACAGGCACTGCATAGTACACATACAACATACACATATTCAGGCAAACACGCTACACATTAAATAAATATAAGTGAATCTAAGCCAGGAGTTGGTTGTGTAAGCCTTTAGTCCCAGCACTTGGGAAACAGAGGTAGGAGATCTCTGTGAGTTCGAGGCCAGCCTGATCTTCAGAGCTAGTCCCAGGACAGGCTCCAAAGCTACACAGAGAAACCCTGTCTCAAAAAAAAAAAAAAAAAAAATGTGAATCTAACGATCTAACGAAGAAAAAAATTCTGTCAGGTGGTGGTGCTCACCTTTAAATCCAGCAAAGGCAGAGGGATTTCTATGAATTCTAGGTCAGCCTGTTCTCCAGAGTGAGTTTCAGGACAGCCTGAAACCCTGTCTTGGAAAACTAATCCAAAAAATAAAAAAGCTGGGATGTTTCTTTTTGTCTTCTTTCCTTTCTTTAGTTTTTCGAGTCAAAATTTCTCTGTGTAGCTTTGTAGACCAGGCTGGCCTGGAACTCACAGAGATCTGTCTGCATCTGCCTCCTGAGAGCTGGGATTAAAGGTGTGCACCATCACTGCTGGCTCTGTTCCTTTTTTTGGCTGCTATTCTTCTCCTTCTGTTATGGGAAGCCAACACAACTCACATGCCAAGTCAATGCATATATAATCAAGCTGATACTGATCTATCAGGGTTACAGAACAGACCACAAACATCTGTGCCAATTACAGTTACATTTCCCACCAATCAGGACGCAGGGATTGGGGACTTTCCTAAGAACTCTGTTCTATGGTACTGTTTCTTGTTCTCCTTGGTTGGATTACTCTAGTGTGGTGTCATTTGTGTGTCACCTTGCCAACCAGGATGCCAATGATGGCAGTTACCCAGGGAAGGTCTTGAGACTTAAACTCTAATTGACCCTTACTCAAAATGGAAGTTTTATCCAAAATGGCTTCCGTCTGGTTCCTTCCAGGTCAGAGTCAAGTACTGCCTCCCACTGACAACAGGGAATGGTAATATGCACCCAACTCCTTTCTCCCAAAATCGGAAAGTGAAAGGAGGCAGGTCCAAAAAAACCTGAGACAAGTCCCACACTGTCCTGTAGCTCCTCCCAGCTCTTCTCATCAGCCCGAAATGTTTCCAGCCCAGAGCTGGGCTTCCTTCCCTTGCTTCTGATCCCTCTAGAATCGGCCACTCACTCTCTTGGCTCCCAGGCACTCCCTGGACTCTTGGTCTCTTAGTTTGAGGCTCGGCTCTTGCCCCGCCTCTCTCTTCTCCTTCCATCACTCACCGCCTCTCCCTCTCTCGTCTCATGGCCTAGTGCAGTCTGAACCCTTCCAGACGCCTGTGGTCACATTCTCCCTCGAAGTACAATAAAACCCTTCTCCTCAACCATATCTGAGATGGAGCATGTCCTCATTTTCATTCAAAAGAAATATAGGTGCCCAAGCCTGCTTCATTATTCCAGTTAGAAGCAAATAAGACTTTATTTGAGACAGGGTCTTCATATGTCTCCAGCTGGCTTTAAAGTTACTTTGTAACCAAGGATGGCCTTGAACTCCTGATCTTCCTGCTTCTATTGTGATAATTAAGCACTCTACCAACTGAGCTACATTTCCGACCTTTTATTTGTTTATTGGGTTTTATTTTGTTTTGTGTAGTTTTTTTTTTTTTTTTTTTTTTTGAGAGTTTTCCTGTATGGCTCTAGCTGGCCAAGGTCTTGCTCTGTAGGCCAGGTAGGCCTTAAACACAGAGATCTGCCTGTCTCTGCCTCCTGAGTGCTGGGATTAAAAGCATGTGCCACTACCCCCCCCAGGCTATTTGTTTGTATTTGTTTATTTATTTATTGCAGTAGAGGCACATGGCATGGAAAGCAGAAAGATATCCCTGTCTTTAAAAAGTGCATACCAGCCTGCACAGTAGTAACTCAGGCTTTTAATGCAGGCACTCAAAGGTTGAAGAAGATCAATCTCTATGATTAGAGGTCAGCCTGGCCTATATAGTGAGTTCTGGGGCATCCTAAGCTACATAATTGAGAGACTCTGTCCTTAAAAAGAGGAAAAAAGAAAGGAAGGAAGAAAGGACAGAACAGAAAGGAGAAGAAATGCACATATTTAGCATGGTGTAGAGAAACACATGCTGTCTGCCCGCCCACAAGTAGCATCAATAATAAGTTCACTGGCAGCTTTCCTTGCTCTTAACTCAGAAGACTAATTACCACAGGGAGAATTGGAATTGCTGGAGCAGGAATATATAAATTCAGGTTTTTACTTTCAGAGTGAGCTCTTGAGGCCCATATAAGAAGAAAACATAAATAAAACCATCCCGATGCATATCTGTTTATTCCCCAAATATTTGTGCAGCCCCTCCTATGAGCTGGGAGCAGTTAGAAGGCTGGGACTCAATCTGTGTGAAGGTGGCTCTTTGCTGAGTCTCCCATGGAACCAGGGAGGGAAGAGGGAGGGAAGAGAAGCATGGAGTCGAAGAGTAAAGGAAATGAGCAGAGTGAGGCAGAGGGGAGCAGGGCTGGCATAGGCAGGACTTTCGGAACAGGCCTGTTCCTGGAGAAGATGACATTAGAACAGACCTTTGAGGGAGGGCAATGGCCTGGATCTGGTCACAAGTTGAGGATGGAAAGAACACTGACAAATAACTCCAGTGAAACCTGGAGCTGTGTTGGGCCCCAAGTAGTTATTACACAAGAGACCTGGCATGTGGCATTGGGTTGGCTCAAGTTGATAAAGGAAATAGATGTTTTTAGAGTGAGTTCTTAGCGTTTGTCCTAAGCAACAGGGGGAATGGTGGGGCGAGGTATTTGGAGATGGGCAGCAGGTTGGATAATGTCACCACATACCTGCAGATGTCCACTGCACTAGTCAGAGCACTATGGGCTTGGGAGAACTGCAAGTGAAGAGAACGCCTGTCAGAAAGTATTCTAAGTATGGCACGATGTTGGGTCACCTGCAGAAGAGTGTTCCTAGGTATGGTAGTTTCGATAGGTTTGACCCCCATAGACTCATGTGTTTAAGTTCTTAGCCTATAGGGACTGACACTTTTAGACACTATTAGTGTCCTTGTTGGAGGAAGTCTGCCACTGGGGTGGCTTTGAAGTCTTATGTGCTCAAGCTATGCCCAATGTGGCACAGTCTCTTCTGCTGCTGCCTGTGGATCAAGATGTAGAATTCTTAGCTCCTTCTCCAGTAGAACATCTGCCTGCAAGCCCCCTTGCTTCTCATCATAATGATAATGGACTGAACCTCTGACACTGTAAGCCAACCACAATTAAACATTTTCTTTTATAGGAATTGCTTGGTC
The DNA here is from genome assembly GCA_030556225.1 of Cricetiscus sungorus. NCBI lineage: Eukaryota > Metazoa > Chordata > Mammalia > Rodentia > Cricetidae > Cricetiscus > Cricetiscus sungorus. Next base: position 20,849,471 of record JANBXA010000031.1, on the reverse strand, counting down.
ATGGTGTCTCCTCATAGCAATAGAAATAGAACTCTAACTAAAACACTAAGGACCCAACGGACTGGAGCTCATTTCCTTCCACACTGCCCCAAACCTAGATGGCTTTTTCCTGTTTGTTTTGTTTTTCAAGTCAAGGTTTTCTGTAGCTTTGGAGCCTGTCCTGGAACTCACTCTGTAGATCAGGGCTTGCCACAAACTCAAAGAGATCCTCCTGCCTCTGCCTTCTAGGTGCTGGGACTAATGGCGTGTGCCATCGCCACCTGGCCCAAACCTACATTTTTAGAGATTACCTGTACTACCTATTTGCCCATCCCTGTAGGTCCTGTTCATCCCTTAATCTCACCCCTCCAAATCTGCCACATGCTTCTACTGCCATGTTCCCACTGCCCAAAGCCTTCCATCAACAAAAAACCTGAATTCCTCTTACCTGCTGACTCAGCTTTCAACCCTTCAGTGGGGACCTGGTGTAGCAGAGCCTGGGGTTAGAAGGCTGTGCTGTGACCCTCATTGCCTCAATTATTGCCCTTGTCACCCTCACAGTCCCATGTGGTGTTAGTGCACTGACCCTTGCATATGGTGACTTCCCCGGTTAGGGTCATCCCTCTTTCTCACTGGATCACTCCTGCCCCGCCCCACACAGGTGCACTTTTCTGCCCCTGAAATCTCAGCATCCAGAGAGACAAGCCAGCCTATGCCTCGGATCTCAGCCTCCACCTGCCCTTTGGCCCCCTGCTGTCTTCATTATAGACAGTATAGACCCTGTCATTCCTACAACAGTGCCATGGCAAATGTGCCTCGGAACACACTGCTATGACCTCTCTTGTTTTAGTTTTTCTTTCCTTGACTAAATTTTTTTTTTTTTGAGACAGGGTTTCTCTGTGTAGCTTTGGAGCCTTTGTTTTGCTTTTTAAAGTTTTATTTTATGTCAGGTGGTAGTGGTGCATGCCTGCCTTTAATTCTAGCACTCAGGGGTTTTTGAGGCTGGGTTTCTCTGTCTAACAGTCCTAGCTGTCCTGGAACTCACTTTGTAGACCAGGCTAGCCTGGAACTCACAGTGATCTGCTGGCCTCTGCCTCCCGAGTGCTGGAAAAAGGCATGTGTTACCACCACCAGGTTTGTTTACTTATTTATTTATTTATTTACTTTGAGAATATCCTTTCATTTATTCCTTGACAATTTCAAACTTCTTTTCTTTCTTTCTTTTTTTCTTTCTTTCTTTTTTTGGTTTTTTGAGACAGGATTTCTCTGAGGCTTTGGAGGCTGTCCTGGAACTAGACCAGGCTGGTCTCAAACTCATAGAGATCTGCCTCCTGAGTTCTGGGACTAGAGGCATATGCCACCACCGCCCAGCTGACAACTTCATACTTCTTACACAATATATCTTGATCATACCTACCTTCAACTCCCTCTCATTTTCCCCAGTGTTGTAATACAGCAGCACAAAGGTGAATAGTGGCCTGGGAAGCTTGGTGGCTGGGACCATGGCCCTTGAGAAACAACTGATAGGTGGGAAACAAGGACCTGCAGATGTAATTTATATGAAAGTTTATTGTGGGGGGATGTGAGAAAATAAGGGAAGGAAAGGAAGGATAGAGACAGAGAGAGAGAAAAGATATGCCTCCTTAGAGGACAGAAGACAGAGTGGGTGGAGTTTTCCTCTTAAAGCGCCATGAGCAGGTGAGCCAAGTTCCTGAGAGGCGAGGCTATATTTGCCTGATTATAATACCCAGACACCTCCAAAGATGTACCCCTGCCCTTTGAAAAGTTTCTTACAAGTGGTGGTGAGCCACTCCATGTGGGTTCTTCTGGGAATTGAACCATTAGATCATCTCTCACCCTGGGGCTTTTGTTTTGAAACAAGATCTAAACTCTGCACCCGAGGCTGGCCTCCTGCTAGGCAATCTTCCTGTCTCAGCTTCCCCATGCCCAGCCCAGCTTGACATTTCAACATGATATTCTGTGACCTCTGAACTCTGTGTGTGTGTGCGTGTGTGCGTGTGTGTGTGTGTGTGTGTGTGTGTGTGTGTGTGTGTGTGTGTGTGTGTGTGTGTGTGGGTGTGTGTGTGTGTTCATGTGTGTCTGTTTCTCTCCCCTTTCTTCCTCTGCTATTTATTTCTCTGTGTGTGTTCTTTGTTTTGTTTTTCAAGAGAGGGTTTCTCCTATTGCTTTGGAACCTGTCCTGGAACTCTCGAACTCACTCTGCTCCCAAGTACATATACTCGGTATGTGTTCTTTAAAGACAGTTTAAATGTATTATGTTGCGTTTGTGTAGGTGTATGACCTGCATGTGAGCACAGGTGCATTTGTGCCACAGCACACCTGTGGAAGGGCTTTTCAGAATCAGTTCGACTATCTCTGTGGGTCAGTGTCTTCAGGAGACAGAACTCAGGTCAACTGAGCTGCCCCTGGCCTTAATGAAGCCAGGGAGACTAAAGGCTAACACTCTTTTCACAATCCTGGAATTTCATCTTCTTTTGTTTTCCGAAACTGTCCTGTGTTTTGGGGTGCCCTCAGATTCCCAGATTCCCTGCTTTTAAAAAACAAAAACAAACAAACAAAAACTAGGATAAATTCATCATGCCATGAACTTTAAAAAAACTCATTAGGAGGTTGTTGACAAGGTGGCCCATGCCCATGAGCCTATTCAAAAGAGAAAAAGGACACACACACACACACACACACACACACACACACACACACACACACACACACACACACACACGGCCACCACCACCAGGAAATCTCAGTAGAACTTCAGGGTGGCTTAGCTACTCAGCCCTCCTCCTCCTTCCCAGTGATTCCCTAGGCAGTTCGTGTGGCTGAATCAGGGAAGCTGCCGGCAATGTCCTCAGATGGACAGCAGTTATAAGCACCGCCCCTCAGCCCAGTGTAGGGGATGCTAAAGCAAAGAGCCAGAGCCAGAGGTTGGATTCTTAGAAGCTCACTTGCTGCCTTGTACACCAGACCTGCCTATCCCTCTCTAGGCATCCAGGCTGGTGGGGGATAGATAGCTCTAGAGATGTGAAGGACAAGATATCACCTATCAGCAATGCCTAGCTAAGAGTTAAAGTATGGGGGAGGGGTTATGTTTGGTGACATGGAGGAAAGAGCCTCAAAGTTTGATGAGACCTTCTTGATGGAGGAGGAGAGCAGAAGTCAGAACCTCTCCTGGCACAAGCTGTCTGCAGAACACCTGGGTAAGCTCCTGGACCCATCAAAGATCTGCTGCTTGCTTACATGAGGGCTATGTCTGAGCCTTTCAAGGTGCCAGAGTTACAGCACGCTCTTGTCCTCACATGAGGGCCTCTGGTGACAGTCTGTCTGCCTATCACTTGCTGGCTGGTGTCCTTCTGCCCTGAAGTTTACTCAGACCATCCAAACAAGGAGCAAGTGCCAGTGTGACAACCAGGAAGCACCCCAGGAGCCACACAGGCACTCCTTACAGTGAGGGGCGCCTTACCCGGAGTATTCATTGTAAGGAGGACCACATATGCACTAAGAAAGATCTATAGATCTATGTCTCCCTGGATGAACAAAGAAATAAAAAGAAAGGACATGACTGCTCCTGGGTATGGTGGAGGAAAACATTTATTGTACATAAAAAAAAGAGAGCATGGGGCTGGAGAGATGTCTCAGCAGTTAAGAGCACTTGCTGTTCTCCCAGAGGTCCTGGGTTCAATTCCCAACACTCATATGGAGGCTCACAACTGTCTCTGACTCTAGTTCCTAGAGAATTTTTTTCTTGCCTCTCCACAATGCACACACACAGTGTGCAGACATGTGCAGGCAAATACTCATACACATAAAATAAAATAAAAATAAAGAGAGCATAACTCAAAGTAGAGACATCTCGTAGAGTTCAGAGTGGACATGACCTTGAGTCATGTGAGGAGAGGAAGAGAGGCGAAACAGGTGCAGCAGTCAAGAGGGCAAAGGGTAAACAAAGGGTTGGTGGGGGGAGCAGTAACCAAAATGGTTGGCTATGTACAGATGAGCCTCTGATGGAAGGGCAGCCCAACCCTGGGCTGGAGAGTTCAAGGTAGAGGGCAGGGTATGCTAGCCATTTCCTGTAACAGATAGGGACGGAAGGATGCTAGAAGAACCTGTTGCCAGGTCCTCTTAGAGATGTTAAACAGGCACCTCAGCCATTTGTCCCAGGGTTTGAGACTTCCAAGACTCCTTTCAGGGGCCACGATGCGCTCTTTTCCCTAGCACTATTCATAGACTAGAGAGATGAAGATCAGTGCACCCACATTAGGCAGTTCACAAACCCCCGTGACTCCAGCTCCAAGGGATCTGATGGCCTCTTCTGGCCTGTGCAGGCATCTGTACACACGTGATAAAAACTCAGACACATAGGTAGGCACACATAAAAATACATCTTCAAAAGATATGAGTTTATTGTTTATCAGGATGCAATCATATCACAAGCAGCTACAAGGAGCAGCTACAATATAACTTAGTATATGGTATTAGAGGCCCAGGTATGGCTGGTTGATATCTATGCATGGATGACCCCAATGTAATGGCAATGTGGCTTCATCCATGAGAGCTCAGGACCCATGTTCAGCTAAGGACGGTCAGATTGTCTCTGAACTGTGGTTCCCTGGTAGCTGAGCAGATATGGGTAGAGAGAAGACAGGAAGTTGGCTAGAGAGTGGTCACATGAGAAATTGTGCAATGCACATGGCCAGGAGGGCAAAGCCACACAGAAGGGAATTCAAAGAACATCTTACTGTGACAGAGAACAGACACATGTAAGTGACACACAAGTATATGGAAAGGAGAAGGTCACTAAGGCAAGAAGCACGGCCCATATTCAAGAGATCAGAGGCAACATGCAAAGGTTCAGGGTTTGGCCCTGGGCTTGTAGAAGAGAAGGAGGGAGATGAAGTGAGTCAGGGGGAGGCTGTCAAGGCCAGACTAGGCCCAAGGCCGGGTGGGCTGTTGTATGTCACCCGTGACATATACCACACAGGTTATGGGTAACCTGTGACACCAAGAGCACCAGAACACGGGCAGGGGTAGACTATGAAGACAGGAGCTGAAACTACAGTTGCCAGTGAATGATTACAGCCGGGCAAACAACTTAATGAAGATAAAGCTTTAAAAGGCAGGATGGGGCTGGAGCAATGGCTTAGTGATTAAGAGCATGTGCTGTTTGTAGAGGCCTGGAATTTGGTTTGCCAGCAACCCCAACAAACTATATACAACCACCTGTAACTCTAACTTCAAAGGGATTTCATCTCTTTGGCCTCTATAGACACCTGCACACAGGTTCACATGTACACACACACAATTTAAGAACACAGATAAGGGGCTAGAGAGATGGCTCAGTGGTTAAGGGCACTGCCTGCTCTTTCAAAGGTCCTGAGTTCAATTCCCAGCAATCATGGTGGCACAAAACCATCTATAATGAGACCTGGCTATCAGACATGCAAGCAGAACATTGTGGACATAATAAACAAACAAACAAACAAACAAACATTTTTTTAAAAAAGAACACAGATAAAAAGAAGCACACAGGACTTGGGGGCACACACCTTTGATCCTAGCACTGCAGAGGCAGGCAGAGGCAAGAGGGTTTCTGTGAGTTCAAGGCCAGCCTGGTCTACATAGCAAGTTCTAGGCTAGCTATGTAGGCCTGTTTCAACCATCCAACCAATCCACTCTCTGACAAAAAAGAGTTAGCTAAGAATGTTTCAGAATCTTCAGGGTTGGCTGCAGAGAGCAGGGAAGCAGGAAGGAAGACCAGCCTGCTGTGGGAGGGAAGCACGCTCCCAGGAAGGAGTTTTGTTAAAACAGAACCTAAACTGTTGGTTCAGAAGCCAAACCACAGTTTGATTTTTGCTTGCTCAGAAGTTAAGCCAGTGGAAAAATATATCTGGATATTTCTCATAAATATTCATATTTCTGTCTCATTTCCTTTCTTCCTTCTTTCCTTTTTTCATACCCATTTATTTATTGACGGTCTTCCTTTTTTAAATTGTCTATGGCACAGATTAGCCACAAACTCGATATCTTCTTGCCTCAGGCATTTAAGAATAAGATTGCCAACCTGCCCCACCATAATTAATTCTTAAATTTATTTATTTTTTTAAATATATTTCTTTCTTCTTTCCTTTCTTTCTTCCTTTTATAGTATTATTAAAGCTGCCTGTCCCAGCTCTACCTAAAAGCCGGCATGGTGATTTAAGTCTGTCATCATCACAGAACCTGAAGGGAGAGGGTGAATTATTGATGTTTAATAAGGATCAGGAGAAACAAATAGGTAGATGTTTATTCAGGGAGAAATAACTTACAGATGAACACCGGCAGGTTCCTGGTTCCAATGATGCCTCCGGATGTTTTCCTGTTCCTGTGCTGCAAGCAAGAGAGCTCTCAGAGCCCTCTCCTCAGACTTAGTTTCCCCCAGGTAACATCCATCCTAGTCTCCACTCCCAATGGGCATGGTCTGTGCCACAGGTGCAGACAATTCCCCTTTTAGTCTAAAGAAAAGATTTAGGCTTGATACAAAACTATATACAAAACAGTGAATAACAAATGTGCTCTAAGAAAAGGAAAATCAAGAACATACAAACTTAAGACCTAACTATCTAGTCCTAGGGTGAAGTCAAAACAGGGTTTACAATAGAGTTGTCCTAAGCTGGAAAGCTTAAGTCTAGTACCTAATATATCTAACTAGGAAGAGAGAATAATAGTTGTGATAGTTTAATCTTCAACCTCATCAAAGACCTGAGAAGGAAAATAACAATAGTAGGGTCAGCAGGAAGTGCGGAGGGGCAACTTCTGAATGGTACAGCAAGGACAGGAACAGCAGGCAACCTGGACAGTCACCCAAGGTCTCACAGCAACGTTGGTACAGCCAGTTTTGGCTAAGGCCTAGAGTACCTGACAGACCACAACAAAAGCAGGGAGATAGAAAGGCTGTCTACTCTGACTTGGCAGGGTTCAGCAGTCTTCTATGTTTGTCTCCTGCAAGCACATAGGACCGCACATCCAAATCAGTGGTCAAGGTGGGGGCAGTTCTTTGCCCAAAAGGCCATAGCTGAAGCAAGGATGGACTCCAGAAGGAGTGACAACAGTGTCCAACATTTTTTGGGAAGGTGCACGGTGCTGTCAGGAGCAATAGTGCCTCATGTCTACGGAGTACTAATATTAAAACATTTAAATGCCATGTTCTGCAGGTCGATGAAGTCTTTGAGGATTAAGCATCTATGTCTGACTAATCTCATAGGTATAGGAAACATGGGTGAAGATAATCTGTAATACTCAGGAAACTAGCTATAACCCTGATTTAAACTTCCCTGAGTAAAGCAGGGACAAATACCTAAGCAATATAACTATGTATGTATATATACATGTAAATCCCTAAAACAGAGGTAGAGTAGAAGTGTCTAGACCAGAGGTAGAACTATAAAGTGCAGCATGATAAAATGTCCTAAATTGTATCAATATACAAAATGTCTTGAACATATGTAAAAGCGTACATACATGGAATATGGTAAGGCAAAAAACATCATAACTGGAAAGATTTTTACAATATGACAAAATATACAATTTATATACAATTGCAAAACAGTCTCAAACCGATTTTAGGGTGATGTTTGTAGTCCAGATGCATCAGGTTGAGTCAAGTGGAAATGACAAAGTGGGGCCCCATCTTCTTTCTGGAGAGTTCAAAGATTGCTGTTAGGAATTGTTATTATTCCTTATGGAAAACTTAAACATCAATATCAATGTAAAATTTTCAAGTTTTAAGGTATGCATATAGGGAAAGGCAACAATAAGCATTAAAATGTATATGAGAAAATTAGGATTTCAGAGAGAAAATTGCATATAAGCAAATGAGTCCCCAGAATTTGTTTTCTTCTGCCTTACACCAATCAGCTTCTTGATGTAAGGCAGAAACTGTGAATTTAATCTTAACAACATGCTTGAATTTAGAGAAGGAAAGCCAAATCCAACTCCAAAACCAGCATTGGTTTACATGAATTGGGACTAGAGGAATACTAGATAGTAAAGAGGAATAGATTTCTGTATGGAAACAGTTTACTAGAATTAAATATTTTTACCATAAATCAGATTCCTCTTCATTAAGTGATTCTTTCTGGAGAGCTGTCTTCTCTTCTGTGGGTACCTACATGTTTAGTGTCTTTTGGCTGTTTGAAGATGGGTGTTCTCTGTTTTCCTGTAGAGACAAGAACAGACATATCCCTTAACTTTGAGAGGTTTCCGCACATCTCATGAGAACTAATTTGTTGGATGACTTGTCATTTCTTTTCATTAAGATGTTTCTCTTGTTCAATTCAGATCTTGATCAACTTAGATAGTATCCATAGCTTTTCTTCCCCTGTAGATAGAAAGGCAAAACCCCTATCCCAACGTAACACATATCCTGGTTCCCATTCTGAGGTCAATACAGTACACTGGCTGATTTAGTTCAGAAGTTTTTTCTATTGTCCATTGTCTTTCTGCAGCTGTTTTTTCTTTTTTCATTAGCATTAAGAAAGTTTAATGTTAATAAAGCATTATGTAATCTATGTTTAGGTGTCTTGGTTCCTCCTGCATGTTTATGGAGCATTTCCTTTAAAGTACGATTGGATTTCTCAACTACTGCTTGTCCTGTAGGATTGTGTGGTATACAGTTATGTGCTTTATGTTATAATATTCAAAAAACTGTCTCAATTTGCTGGAGACATATGCTGGAGCATTGTCAGTTTTTATTTGTGCAGGTATGCCCATAATGGCCATTACCTCTAATAGGTGTGTGATAACAGATTCAGCCTTTTCAGAGCTCAGAGCCCATTGAAACCCTGAAAATGTATCAATAGTGTGTTGCATGTATTTTAATTTTCCAAGTTCTGTAAAGTGAAACACATTCATTTGCCATATTTCATTTTTATTTATACCTTTAGGGTTACTGCCTGGTGGTAAAGGAATTTGGTTATAGAATGAGCAAGTAGGACATTTCCTTGCAATTCTTTAGCTTGTTGCCAAGTGATAGAAAAATCCTTTTTTAAAACTTTGCTGTTCACGTGGTTTTTCTTATGAAACTCCAAGGCTTCTAGCACACTTCCTATTAATAACTGATCAATTTCATCATTACCTTGTGCTAGAAGACCTGGCAGACCCGTATGGGATCTGATGTGTGTGATTTTATATATATATGGTGAGTCCTATTTCTGATAGTATCTTGTAACTCTATAAATAATGAAGTTAATTCTGTATCATCGGGAATAAGTTCTTCAGTCCTCAATGTGTAAGACAACTCTCTCTGCATATTGAGAGTCAGTAACTAAATTGAGGGGTCCTGTAAAATCCATAAATACCATGAGAATGGTGTACAATTCTGCATTTTGTACAGAATTGTAAGAGCTTTGAACTACTTTACTTATTTTTCCTGATTTATATCCTGCCTTACCAAATTTGTAGGAGCTCCAAAGATAGGTGTTTTTCTTACAATGCATGGAAGGATCAAAATCATTTTCTTTATGAATTTTATTCTTTCACTTTTGGGATAATTGTTGCTAATCATTCCTAAAAAATTACTGCATGTTCTCTGCCAATATTCATTATCTTTCCATAAGAGAAAATTTTATTAGTTAAAGGTACTATAATTTCTGTTGGGTCTCTTCCTGTCAGTTGACAAAGTCTTAATCTTTTATAATCAAGTCAGAGATATTTTCTATATATGTTTTCAGTTTTTTATTTTGTTTATGTGGTAGAAATATCCATTCTAATATGATACCTTCCCTCTGCATCAAAATCCCTGAAGGATATTCTCTAGATGGTAATATAACCAGAATACAGTCTAGTTTTAGATCCACATGGTCCACATGTGCTTCTAATATCCTCTTTTTTACCCATTCTAATTCCTTTTCAGCTTCAGATGATAGTATTCATGGACTATTCAAGTCCTTGTCCCCTTTCAGGGTCATTTTAAAGTTTTTCAAATCATGCCCTTCTACTCCAATAATGGTTTGTAGTTGAGAAATCTCTCCTAGTAATTTTTGAAGCTCATTAAAGAGTCTGGTATTGATCTCTCCTGACCTGTACTTTTTGTGGTCTAATCTTTGTAGACCTATTTTATATCCTAAGTAGTTGATAGAATCTCCTTTTTGTACTTTTTTGGGTGCAATTTGTAATCCCCAGCAAGGTAAAACTTTCTTTACATTCTCAAACCTTTTTTCTAATATTTCTACTTTAGAATCAGCTAACAACATATCATCCATGTCATGGTAAATTATGAATTGTGGAAACTGTTTAAAATTATTTTCAGTGGTTTTTGCACAAAATATTGGCACAGGGTGGGGATACTTAGCATTCCCTGTGGCAAAACCTTTCATCGATATCTCTTCACTAGTTGAGAATTATTACAATTAGGTACCGTGAAGGCAAATTTTTCTTTATCTTGTTCTTGTAAAGGTATAGTGAAGAAGCAATTCTTTAAATCAATAACTATAATAGGCCGTTCTTTAGGTATCAAAGAAGACAAGGGCATTCCAGGCTGTAGAGAACCCATTGGATGAATAACTTTATTGATGACTCTCAGGTCTGTAAGCATTTTCCATTTACCAGATTTCTTTCTGACAACAAATACAGGAGAGTTCCAAGGGCTGGTAGATTCCTCGATATGTCCAGCATTTAGCTATTCCTGAACCAGGTTTTCTAAAGCCTCTAACTTCTCAGAGGTTATAGGCCATGGTCCTACCCAGACAGGTTCATCTGTTAGCCATTTTAAGGGTAGGGTTTTGGTTCCTTTGTTTGTTTGGCACCTGTATTCTGTTTTTGTACAGCCTGGATATTTGGTACTTTATAATATTTATAATATTTTTCCACAATCATAATATCATTTATGGTTTATATCTAATATTGGAGGAATATTAATCTGTGCATTCCATTGCTGTAATAAATCAGCAATAGGTTTATTGCTATATCAGCCACATATGGTCTCAACCTTCCTCTTTGTCCTTCTGATCCTATACATTTAATCCATCTGGTGCTCTGTTTTACCTGAGACAGGGATCCAATCTCTAAGAATTGAACATTTACCTCTTGCAGGGGCCATCTTGGAGGCCAAGATTTATTAGTTATGATAGTTACATCAGCTCCCATGTCCACTATCCCTCCAAACAGTCTATTATTCATTTTGACTATCAATCTAGGCCTATGAGTATTTATAGAGGTTTGCCAAAATATACATTTTTTGTTTCCTTCTTTCATGTTTGATTCAACTTCCATCACTAGTTTGTCATCCAGAGCGGTATGAGTTTTTACAATAGGACTGGGTTTTCTTTCTTCCTTCCTTTCTTTCTTTTTTTTTAAATCAGTTCTTTTTTTTTAACATTCATTTATTATGTATACAGTGTTCTTTTGCCTGCACACCAGGAGAGGGCACCAGATCTCATTATAGATGGTTGTGAGCCACCATGTGGTTGCTGGGAGTTGTACTCGGGACCTCTGGAAAAGACCTCTAGAAGAGCAGCCAATGCTCTTAACCTCTGAGCCATTTCCCCAGCCTAGCACTGGATTTTCTAATCGTCCTGTGGGAGATTGCCCTCCACTGTGACTGGGAATGTCTGGACCACCTTTGACATGGGCGCGTTCAAGAGACCCCGCCCCCCCCCAAGGAATTTCCCGATCGTAAAGGGTTTCCTTGCTTGTCTCTGGTCGCTCTACACTCATTGGTCCAGTGTTGGCCTTTGCCACACCTTCTACATAATCCAGAAGGCTGAGGCCTTCTGTTTGATTTATTCCTGGGAGTGTTATTTTTAGAAATGAATTGCCTACAATTTGTTTTTAGATGTCTTATCCTACCAGTTAAAACATCTGACATTTTGATATCTTTTCAAAACTTTGGAGATGGCTTCTCCTACCCAAGCTTCTATGTCACCATAGTTATGACTTCTGTTATCTTGATGTCTTCTCAGACCTTTAGATATGACTTCTCCTACCCAAGCTTCATTGTTATTGTCATTATACTCAATATTGTCTGTATATAGGACCCATTCATCCAAGGTTGCTGATCTGATTTTTAAAGGCCAAAGCACCTATGGATTCTCATTCTCATAAGCTAATGATTCTATGAGTATTCACCTAGAATCTGTGTCTGTTACCTCTAATTGTATTGCCCTAGACAACCTTCTTAGGAATACACTAAAGTGTTCTCTTGGTCCTTGTCTTGGCTTGGCTTAGGATTTTATCCTCTCCCCTAGTTCATGAACCTTATCCCAAGCATGCAATGCTGGTGTACTGCATAGAGACAAGATGTGTTCATCATAGGCAGCTTGAGTTTCTAGGTCAGCATAAAGACCCTCACCAAGAACTGTATCTTAGGGAGCTTTATAACCTTTCTTTAAGCACTGAAGTTCAAGAGCTTTTTTGCTTCCTCTCTCCATAAAGCCCTTCATTCTAATTGAGAGGAGTTTTCAAGGACAGCTGATATTAATTGATCCCAATCCTTAGAGGTTACCTTGTTATTCCTTGCCCATGATTCTATGAATTGCTTCACATATGACAAATGACAAGTGCATGTTATAAGAGACTACTGCTTCCTTTATACCTCTTAAATCTTTCATATGTATTGGTTCCCACTGATATGCAACGACACCTTTTGGGTGTTTTTTCGTTGCTGGTTTTTCACTAATAGATACAGGGAAAACTCCCCTGACCCTAAATGGTGTAGAAAATTTTAAGTCTCTTTCATGCCCTGTTACCTTGGTTAGGCAAGGGTCCCTGCCTGTTAGGGGATGGTGGGAAAAGGAAGCAGCATCTGCCACCTGGGTGAAAACTAGGTCTGGTGAAAATCCGGATCCCGCTTCTGACACCAGATATTGATGTTTAATAAGGATCAGGAAAAATAAATAAGCCAAATAGATGTTTATTCAGGGAGAAATAACTTACAACACAGACAGACGAACACCAGCAGGTTCCTGGTCCCAAGGATGCCTCCAGATGTTTTCCTGTCCCTGTGCTGCAAGCAAGAGAGCTCTCAGAGTCCCCTCTTCAGACTTAGTTCCCCCAGGTAACGTCTGCCCCCCCCAGTGGGTGTGGTCTGTGCCATAGGTGCAAATAAAGTAAATGTCTAACTACAGTGAAGCATCAGGAATGCAAAGCCATCCCCACCATGCCACTTTGAATGTGCAAAATTGGATCACAAACTCAAAGTTCAGAGTCATTCTTCATTACATAAAGTTTGGAGCCAGCCTAGACTACACAAGACCCTCTCAAAAACAAAAACCAAGCAAAAAGTCCCTGGCCAACTACATTCTCTTTCTTCCTTCCTTTCTTCCTTTCTTTCTTTCTTTCTTTATTTTTTGTGTGGGGGTAGGTGGGAGTGGGTGGGTGTTGTTTTTGAGACAGGTTTCTCTGTCTTGGAACTCACTCTGTAAACTAGGCTGCCTTCAAACTCAAAGATACTCCTGCTTCAGCCTCCTGAGTGCTGAGGTTAGAGGTATTAACTACCACCACTCAGTTTCTAATCTTTCTAGCTCCCACTAAATAATTATTATTTTTAAAACATTGTACCTCGGGCCTGGTATGGTAATCCCAGCTCTAGGAAGGCAATTAATGTGGGTTATTCCCCCCCTCTTTTTTTTTTTTTTCTAAGATAGAACCTCTCTGTATAGCCCTGGCTGTCCTGGAACTCACAGAGATCTGCCTGCTCTGCCTACCAAGTGCTGGGATTAAAGATGTGCATCGCTAGTGCCGGGCTGACGTGGTTTTATTTAATTATTATTACTAGTGTTTGTCCTGAATTGCCTATAGCTGTTATCTAAAAGTTCAGTGACCATGGCAACTATGTGAGCATCCTACGATGTGTGTTAATGAAAGACCCAGAGAACAGGGACCCTCTCCCCCCCCGACTCAGGAAAGTCCCCCCCCCCAAATCACTCACGAGAAGCAGACTTGATGCAAAAGCATGAGGTCTTTTATATTCCAAGTGCACTGGGGTCAACAGCCATACGCCACACGGGTAGAGAACTGAGGACCCTGGGTACAGAATTGAGACAGCTTTTATAGGGTTACAACAAAGCCCGCACATCTTAAACCAATCATCTCATAGCATCTAGAGCCCGTGCGGTGTGGACCAATCAATTTAAACCATCCAAGCCAGTGCTTAGCCCCAGAGGTCTGCATTTACGTGGGCTCCTGTGTGTGGGGTGACAAAGCTCATTTCCTGTGTTCACTCACTCACAGGTGCTGTCTTAAACAACCCTGTCATAAACAGCAACGAATGTGACCTTTTGCCTACTTACTGCCAGGGGACAGGGTCTGGGATTTAAACTTGTAGCTTCCTGGGGTCAGTGGAGAGTTAGGCTAAATTTTTCCATCCTTACATTCCAGATAGAGGTGTGGTTGTGTAGAAATAGCTTGGCTTGACTGTTCAGTGTTACATTAATTGTTTTTTTTTTTTTTTTCTTTTCTTCTTTTTGCTACTTATTTTGGACAATGTTTCACCTATCCCAAGATGGCCTAAAATTCATAACAGAACTGAAAATGACCTTTAATTTCTGGTCCTCTTGTCTCTGCTTCCCCCGTACTGGAATTATAAGTGTATAGGATCATGGCTAGTTGGGGTTTTTTGTTTATTTTGGTTTTTGTTTTGACAGGGTTTCTCTTTGTAGCTTTGGAGCCTGTCCTGGAACTCACTTTGTAGATCAGGCTAATCTTGAACTCACAGAGATCTTCCTGCCTCTGCATCCCAAGTGCTGGGATTAAAAGTGTGTGCCACTATCGTCCTGAGACCTAGTGATGTAACTACACAGCTAGTTTCCTTCCTTCCTTCCTTCCTTCCTTCCTTCCTTCCTTCCTTCCTTCCTTTCTTCCTTTTTTCCTTTCCTTCCTTCTTCCCTTCCTTCTTTCTTTCGTTTTATCAAGACAGGGTTTCCTCTGTGTACTCCTGGCTGTCCTTGAACTCTGTCTGTAGACCAGGCTGGTCTTAAACTCAGAGATCTGCCTGCCTTTGCCGTGGAGTGCTGACAGGGGCTTTCAATGTAATACCTGCTTACCTTGAACTTGGAGCTGTGTCCTCTCTGTTTCTGCAGCCTTCACTCACTTGACTGGAGTTTATATCATGCCCAACTTTAATGGCCTCAAAATTCCCCTCCAGGGCTGGGGCTGGGGCTCAGCGTCGAGAACCTGCCTAAAACACAAGGGGTGCCAGGTTCCATGGCAGCACTTCAAAGTGTATAACGAAATAAACTCCCTCCCAGATCTGAGATCCCGATCCTGACAGGTTAAACACATGATCTTAGAGGCATTTTCCTTTCTAGACCCAGAAGTACAGGTTCTCTGATGACAACAACCCCCAGCAAGGTTTTCCTGGGCAGGGCTAAATTCAGCTTCGACTTCCAGCCTTGTCAGACCAGATTTCCTGGTTTGGGGTTTGGGAAATCTAGTTGCCCTCAAGTAGCCTTGCAGGGGACAAGTCCCGCTGCCTCCCTGTCCTTGCTCTGTTCCTGAGGCTGAGGCACCTGTAAAGCCAGCCACAGACCAGCTGAGAGATTTATGAAGCACAGTGGGAAGCACATGGAGTGCTGGGGCTCAGAAGACTGGACAGCGTTCTTCACAAAGGCTTCCTCTTCCAACACCCATGCTTGCTTGTTGCTTTTAGTATGTAGCCTACTTGTCCTGGAATTCACTATATAGACCAGGCTGACTTCCAATTCACAGAGAACTGCCTGCTTCTGCCCCCAAAGATCTGAGATCAAAGATGCACACTACTGTGTCAGACTCTTAATATTTGTATTTATTTATTTATTTGTGTGTTTGTTTGTTTTTAGAAACAGGTTTTTCTCTTACTGTTCTGGAACTGGCCTAGAACTCACCTGCCTCAGTCTCCCAGTTGGAATTAAAGGTGTGAGCCACCAAGCAAGGCTTCTATTGAATTTTTAAAGATTTATTTGGGACTGTAAAGAGTGTTGGCCACTCTTCCAGAAGATCTGACACCCTTTTCTGCCCCCTCAGGCACCAGGCACACAGTGCACAGACCTACACATAAAATATTTTTTAAAAAGTTTAAAGCCTTTGCCCATGCCTTGAATCCCAGCACCTGGGAGGCAGAGACAGGCAGATCTCTGTGAGTTCGAGGCCAGCCTGGTCTACAAATTGAGTGCCAGGATAGGCTCCAAATCTATACAGAGAAACCCTGTCTCGAAAAACCAAAATAATAATAATAATAATAATAATAATAATAATAATAATAATAACAACAATTTTTAGGTAGATGGTGGTGGTGCATGCCTTTGATCCCAGCTCTCTGCAGGCAGAGGCAAAGGCAAGTAGATCTCGAGGAGTTTGAGGCCAGATTGATCTACAGAGTGAGTTCCAGGACAGCCAGGGCTACACAGAAAAACCCTGTCCAAAAAAAAAAAAAAAAGAAGAAGAAGAAGAAGAAGTGAAACGCACCGACA
The DNA here is from genome assembly GCA_030556225.1 of Cricetiscus sungorus. Classification (NCBI taxonomy): domain Eukaryota; kingdom Metazoa; phylum Chordata; class Mammalia; order Rodentia; family Cricetidae; genus Cricetiscus; species Cricetiscus sungorus. The sequence continues at coordinate 20,833,053 of JANBXA010000031.1, read as the reverse complement.
CACCACAAGCAGCTGCAGGAACTTTGTCAAAAGCCTCAGGGCAGCCAGAAGGGACAAGGGGTTAGGGGTGGAGCTGGGGGGAGGGGAGAGGATGGAGCGTGGGAGTCTGTAGAGGAGGAGGCCTTTCTATCCTATCCGGTTAGGCGGGGCTGGGGTGAGGCAGGCTGGTTGCAACCTTGGAGGTCTTGCTGGCCCAAGTCCTCCGCTTTTGGTAATGCGCCCCCTGGCCTAGGCTTCAGCCTCTGCTTGTCTCTGCTGCGTCTCTTCAGGCTTGAGTACCAGTGCTGGGTGTGATCTGCCTACCTCTATTAGCCTAGAGAAGCTGCCATGACTCATCTTCAGTCCTTAGCTGCTGGCGGACCCTGACAGTGGGGCTACTGGAAGGAAGCTCCTTCTAATTCGGTTACACAGCCCTCAGAGACACTGTTCTTCAGGCCCTAGAACATAAACTCTTACAGGGTAAGGTCCATGACCTACTAACCAAGGTATGAGTCCCCAGTTAAGAGGCACAGGACCTGGAATCCTTGTAGGGAGGGGTAGGAACGCTTGCAAAATATTTACTGAATAAGGAATGAGTGAGTGAGCTGTGGAGGCCAGAAAGCAAGGTAGAAAAAGTGTCTAGAATCCCAAAGTCAGGCAGGCCAACCTGAGTTCCCATCCTAAAACTCTGAACCTCAAGTTTCTCAACTGTAAAAAGAAACGAAAAAAATTCTACCTGGCCCAGGGCATTGACCTGGGATGTTTGTGTGTATGGGACATGGTAGATATACCAAGTATACTCAGTACTGTTGACTAGTGCAACAGACAATTGTGAGGGGATCTGTGTGGATACCAGTAGACCAGTCAAGGGAAAGTTTATTCAATGTAGCCACACTTGGAAGAGGAACAAAGAGGTCCAGTGACTCCCCCAGATCCTTCTGGGGTGTTCTAACATGAGGTGTAGGGTTATGTTTCGCTTAGCAGTCTTAGTCATGGCAACATTCTGACATGGGAGATGATGCGGTAAGTTTTTTTGAGGCAAGTTCCTTCATCAGACATCAGCCTTCTCCTTCTTCCAGAACCAGATTGCACACACACACACACACACACACACACACACACACACACACATGCTCATACCATGTAGTTGTCAGGCTTGGTGGCCAGTGCTTTGACCCACTGAGTCATCTAGATGGTCCTGAGTTTTTGTTTGTTTTGTTTTGTTTGAAACAGGATCCCAGTACATAGCCCTGGCTAGCTTACTTTATAGACCAAAATGGCCTCTAAGTCAGGGGTCCACCTGTTTCTGCCTCCTGAATGCTGGAATTAAAGACCTGCTCTATCACCACTTGGCCTGTTTTGTGTTTTGAGCCAGGGTCTTTTGTAGCTCACTATGTAGCTGAAGCTGGCCATCAACTCCTGATCTCTTTTCCTACCTCTGCCTCCCAAAGGCTAGGATTACGAATGTATGCCCCACATCCAGCTGGTACTTTTTGAGATGGAGGTCTCCTTAAATTGACTAAGTAGTTCTTGAACTTGATATCCTCCTGCCTCAGCCTTCACAATATATGGTTAGAAGCCTGGCTGCTAGGCTTGACTATAACAGCAATACTTTGAGGAAAATTGGTCAGACATTTTGGAGAATATCTTTACTTTGGTATGTTTTCTGTTTCCTTGTTATTTTATTGAGATTCTGCTTGGGAGTGGGTGGGCAGGTCGGAAGCAAGACACAGAGTAGGGTTGGAGCCATCACTCAGCTGCACCTCCTAGAGCCCACATGGTACAAAGAAAGAAATAGCTTTCCAAATCCATCATCTTCTGACCACACACACACACACACACACACACACACACACACACACACACACACACACTCCCACATAAATATTAAAAAGAAAGACACAGAAACCTGCTATGGATTATGCTCATTGTCAATAAAAAACTGATTGGTCCATAGCAGGGCAATAAGAGATTGGGTAAGACAGCCTGATGTAGAGAGAATGATGGGAGGAGGAAGGGCGGAGTCAGGGAGACACTAGCCCAGGAAGCAAGCCACATGGCAACACCTAGGTTAATAGAAATGGGTTAATTTATTAATAGTTAGCTGGTAACAAGCCTGAGCTATTAGCTGGGCATTAATAAATAATATTAAGTCTCTGTGTGGTAATTTGGAACCACCTATCAGGATGTAGAGTGGGTGGTCAGGACAGGAAAACTACCACCTATAGAAATCTTCTGGGTATGTTAGACACCAATGTTTATTCCTTGTGAAGTTTCTTTATCATCCAATCCTCTTTCTTTCCTCCTTCCCTCCTTTCTCTCCCCAACCCCCTGTCCTTCTCTCTCTCATGAGGTCTCCCATAGTCTAGCATAGCTACAAAACAGTTGTATAGTAGACAAAGGTCTTGAACTCATGATCCTCTAGGCTTCCCCCTCTTTCGTAGTAGGATTCTAGGTGTAGGTGTGCACCATCATGTCTGGCCAGAAATAGGTGGTATTAGGGATCAAATCCATGATTTCCTGCATGCTAGGCAAGCATGGCCATAGAGGTGAGATTGGTTCTCACTATATAACCCAAGCTGGCCTTGAACATGCTGTGTGGCCTAAGGGTATCTCAAATTTAGGGTAATTCTCTCGCCTCAGCCACCCAAGGGCTGAGATTACAAAGGTATAATCTACCATTCCTAGCAAACTGTTTTGCTTTATTTTGTCTTTTGTCTTTTTGTTTTTAAGACAATGTCTCATGCAGTTCATCATAGCCTCCAGCTGATTATGTAGCTGATAATGACCTGTGATTCTTGACCTCTTGTGTTCTCCAGCCAAATTCTGGGATTATAAACTTGGGCTACTGTACCTGGCCTGCCTTATATTTTTGCCCATCAATTTCCATACCCTTATTAGGCAATGTTTGTGAAATATTTATTTATTTATTCATTTATTCATTTACTTTTTTGAGATAGGATTTCTCTGTAGCTTTGAAAGCTGTCCTGGAACTCACTCAGTAGACTAGGTTAACCTTGAACTCACAGAGATGCCCCCCACTTCTGCCTCCCAACTGCTGGGATTAAAGGTGTGGGCCACCACTGCCTGGTAAAGTCTTAATTTTTTTAGTGAGGTATTGCGATTTAATAAGGATCAGGATAAACAATTAGGCCAAATAGATGTTTAATAAGGGAGAAATAACTCACAACATAGGCAGATGAACGCAGCGGGTTCCACCAGATCCCACCGGATCCTAAGCTTTCCAGTGTCCACCACCAAAAAGGAGCGGCCCAACCCTTTCCCAGCCTTTTCTCCCAGCTCCCATCCGGCCCTGTCTCCGCCCCAATGGGCATGGTCTAAGCCACAGGTGCAGTCAAGGTGAATATCTCGCTACAGTGAGGGTCTTACTATATTTTCCAGTTTGGTCTCAAACTCCTGGGATCAAATAGTGGCTATGCCTCAGTCTCAAGAAGCTGGGACACAGGCCATGGGCCACTGTGTCTAGCTTTGCTCATGCTTAATTTTTCTAGATTGTTTTTAAGTTTGTTCTTTTTGTTTTTCTACGGGATTTTTCTGTATAACAGTCCTGGCTGTCCTAGAACCTACTTTGTAGATCAGGCTAGTCTTGAACTCACAGAGATCTGTCTGCATCTGTCTCCTAAGTGCTGGAACTAAAGGCTTACACAGATGGTTCAGTGGTTAAGAGCATATACTGCTTTTGCAGAAGGCTCAAGTTCAGTCCCCAAAACCCACATAATTGGGTCACAAACACCTGTAACTTCTGCCTCAGGAGGATCTGACACCTCTGCCTCTCTCTCTCTCTCTCTCTCTCTCTCTCTCTCTCTCTCTCTCTCTCTCTCTCTCTCTCTCTCTCTCTCCACACACACACACACACACACACACACACACACCAAATATAAGAATAATTTTATTTTTTGGCCAGGTGCTGGTGACACACATCTTTAATTTCAGCAGTTGAGAGGCAGAGGCCAGTCTGGTCTACAGAGCAAGTTCCAGGACAGTCAGGGGTATACAGAGAGACCTATCTTGACAAACCAAAAATATATAAGTAAATAAATAAAAAACTAAACATTTTAAATGTATTTTACCATTTTTAATTGTGTGTGTGTGTGTGTGTGTGTGTGTGTGTGTGTGTGTGTGTACACCATAAGAAGGCCAGATGAAAATTTGTAGGAGTCAATTCTTTATTCCATCATGAGAGTCCCTAGGATCAAACTCAAGTCCTCAGACCTTAATGTGCACTGAGCCATCTTGACAGCCCTCCCACACTTACTATTGTGTTGGTCTAATGATTTTCTATTTCCTTCATTGCTTCTGTATGTAGTAATTGTAATCCCTCTGCAACAACAACAAAAAAACTGTCCTCAATTATCTATCCATACCAATATAGATTTGTGGACAATATATTCTAGGGACTTGCTGCTAGACTAATAAAAGGCTTTTGATAAATATTTCTAGAAGGAGCACGAGATAGGCACACAAAAGAGAAGCCAGGTAGAGATTGCATACCTTCCGTCCCAGAACTCAGAAGGAGTCAGAAGGAGGCCAAGTATGAGGATCAGGAGTTCAAGGTCAAGTTCAGCTACGGACTGATTTCTAGGCTAATCTGGGCTACATGAGAGCTGTTGCCCCACCACCACCACACACACCCCCATACACACACACACACACAAGGAAGAAAGAGAAAGAAAAGTGACAGTGAGGTGAAAAGGGCCTGGGGTTAACCTTCTCCAGCCTTCAAAACGTTCTATGCCACAGATCTGACCTTTCTACCGACTGAGCTAGCCTCAGAGTCTAGATCTGACCTTTCCATACAGCTCCTAAATATTCAAGGGCCCAAAATACTACCGGTCCTCCCTTTTTAGATAAGAGACCAAAGCCAGAGGGTTTCTCCCTGCCCTCCTCCATTCGAGACTGAATCTCACTTTATAGCCCTGATTGGCTTGGGACTCTCTATGTAGACCAGGCTAGCCTCAAACTCACTGAGATCTGACTGCCTCTGCCCCTCCAGTGCCAAGATTACAGGCCTGTGCCACCACTCCTGGTGACAGGACTTTCTGGATAGCCCCATGGGGATGAGTACAGGTCAGAACCTGGAAGAACTTTCTGTTGCCTTCAAGGCCTCTCATTAACTGGCTCCAGGCTACTGTGTGTAACACAGGCCTAGGTCTCTGGCCTCTCCTCTGTCACCCACCTGCTCCCTCACCTTTGCCATTCTTAGCATTTCAGAGACACATTTGCAAGTCTGTTTTGTTTTGTTTTTCTTTTGAAACAGGGTTTCTCTGTGGCTTTGGAGCCTGTCCTGGAACTAGCTCTGTAGACCAGGCTGGTCTCAACTCACAAAAAACAAAACAAAACAAAACAAAAAAAGAAGGTAGAAATGAATCTGGCTAAGAGAATGAAGGGGGCTAGGCTAGCAGGAGGTTTAAGAGTACCAAACAAAACCACACACACACACACACACACACACACACACACACACACACACACACACACACACACAGCCTCTGACCTGTAAGACCTATTTGACCAAGAACAGATATCTGTGTCTGAAATGCTGGAGGCTGTTATTCATGGAAGACGGCAAGCCATCTGTTTTCATTTCTGAAAACAAGCTTGGTTGCCCCAACTGCATAGGATGTGCTTGATCACCACATACTGGGATGGTATATAGACAGGAAGTACATCAGGATGTGTGCTTGCCCCTGATTGGATGAACACAGGAAGTATGCAGCCTTTTGGATTTTGCCTCTATATGCCTCTGACTGTTGTAATTTGGTGTCATAGTCTGGGAGTCCCAGATGTGAACTTGGCCCCTGTCCATTATCCTGACCAGTATTTAGTAAAGCTTGCTTCAAATTTGTTTCAAAAATTGTGGTAGTGGTCTTATTCTTGACCAGCAGGATCAATATCGCCTTCCTGGTGCTGAGACCATAGGTATGAGCCACTATGCTTGGTTTGTCAAGCAGTGGGATTGGAATTCAGGGCTTCAGTTGAGCTAAATCACAAGCACCTTTTAAACTTTCCTTTCTTTATTTAATATGATTCATTTATTTTCACTTTATATATACAAGTGTTTTTTCCTGCATGTTGGCTGCAAGTGCCCTAATGCCTGATGGTGTTTTTAGGGGGGCAGGTGGGCAGGGGAATGCTTTATCACAGCAATACCTTGTCTATCCCACCAGTGTTGTTTAATTAGGTGAGCAGATTCCTTGGAGCTACAGAAGGACATCAGTACTGGGGTGGAACACTGTGTGATACTTTGTCTGCTGGATGTGATCTCAGCAGGTGTAGGCACCTGTAGGCACCTGTATCAGACTGGGATGGGGTTAGCCCCCAACACTGGGCCTGTCTGAGGTCTCATTCAACTCCCTGGGACCCTAATTTGTGCAGCCACTTCAATTGCTACCAGTTCTGGTTGTCCACAGCAAGGGTGGTGGTGTTGCCAGAATAACACAGCCCCCTGTCAGGTCCCTCCCAACAAATACTCTAAGCTGTTCTTCAAGGGTCTTTTTCTTTTTGGTTTTTGAGACAGAGTTTCTCTATGTAACAGCCCTGGTGTCCTGGAACCCACTTTGTAGGCCAGACTGGCCTTGAACGCACTGAAATCTATGTGCATTGGTGTTTTCCCAACATGTATGTCTGTGTAAGGGTGTTGGCTCCCCTGAAATTGGAGTTACACATAGTTTTGAGGTACCATGTGGGTGCTGGGAATTGAATCCGGGTCCTCTGGAAAAGCAGCCAGTGCTCTTACCCACTGAGTCATCTCTCCAGCCTTTTTTTTGTTTGTTTGTTTTTCTTCTTCTTCTTCTTCTTCTTCTTCTTCTTCTTCTTCTTCTTCTTCTTCTTCTTCTTCTTCTTCTTCTTCTCCTTCTCCTTCTCCTTCTTCTTCTTCTAGATAGGGTCTCATGGAGGACAGGCCATCCTCAAACTCAGACACTTGTTTGTTTGTGCTCATGCCTGACAAAAATGAAGCCCAGACACTCTTCCACAGGAGGCCTACACACACCTCTTGTGCCGCCGCCATGTCGCCAGGGATCCCTGGGAAGTTCCGGCACATTTTGTGAGTTCTCAATACCAACATCGATGGGCTACTGAAAATAGCCCTTGCCATCAGTGCAATTAAGGGTGTGGGGCAGAGATATGCTCATGTGATGTTGAGGAAAGTGGACATTGACCTCACCAAGAGGGCTGGAGAACTCACGGAGGACAAGGTGTAACTGTGATCATCATCATCATAATACAGGACCCACGGCAGTACAAGGTCCCAGCCTGGCTCTTGAATAGACAGAAGGATGTGAAGGATGTACAGCCAGGCTCTGGCCAATGGTCTAGACAACTAGCTACAAGAGGATCTGGAGAGACTGAAGAAGATTAGAGCCCACAGGGCGTTGTGCCACATCTGGCGTCTTCTTGTCCGAGGTCAGCGCACCAAGACCATTGGCCGCCAGGGCCATGCTGTCGGTGTTTCCAAGAAGAAATGGGTCCCTAGGACTTCAGTGTTAATAAATAGTTCATATACTTGTGGAGTTGGGAAGAAGGAGCCAAGGCTGGCCTTAAATTCAGTACTCATGATCCTCCTGCCCCTGACTCTTCAGCATATCCGATTGCCTACCCGCATATGCTTTTAAAAAAGTATTTAGCTGGGTATTGGTGGAATAAGCCTTTAATTCCAACACTTGAAAGGCAGAGTCAGGCCATTGCTGTGAGTTGGAGGCCAGCCTGATCTACAGAGTTGAGTTTCAGAGAAGCCAGGGATACACAGAAAAACCCTGTCTCAATACTCCCTCCCCTGCCCAAATTTCTTTAATCTATGTTAGTATTTCACCTGTGTAACTGTTTTGCTTGCAAGAATGTATATGTACCTTGTGTATGCCTGGTGCCTGCAAGAGGCAAGAATAGGGCAATTCAACCCTGAAACTACAGTTACAGAGGGTTGTGAGATACCATGATACCATGTGAGTTCTGAGAACAGAGCTCAGGTCCCTGGAAGATCCCCAAGTATTCCTAAACATCGAGGCATCTCTCAGGCTCCATTCCCCCCACCACCACCATCTCCAGCCTTTCTTTTGTCTTTTTGGTGACAGGGATTCTTTGTGTGTAGCTCTGGCTGTCCTAGAACTCACTCCGTAGAACAGACTGGCCTCAAACTCACAGAGATCTGCTTGCTTCTGTCTCCTGAGTGCTGGGATTAAAGGTGTGCGCCATCATCTCCAGGCTTTGCTGTTTTTTTTTTTTTTTTTTTTTAACATTCATTTATTATGTATACAGTATTCTGCCTGCAGTATGTTTGCACACCAGATGTCATTACAGATGGTTGTGAACCACCATGAGGTTGCTGGGAATTGAACTCCGGACCTCTGGAAGAACAGCCAGTGCTCTTACCCTCTGAGCCATCTCTCCAGCCCCTGCTTTGTTTTGTTTTGTTTTTGTTGTTGTTTTTTGAGACAGGGTTTCTCTGTGGCTTTAGAACCTGTCCTGGAATTAGCTCTGTAGACCAGGCTGATCTCAACTCACAGAGATCCTCCTGCCTCTGCCTCCCGAGTGTTGGGATTAAAGGTGTGCACCACCTGGCTTCTGCTCTCATTTTTTAATCCATTGAGTTCACTTAATGCTGCCCACTAGAATGCTGACTGAACTTGATGGTTTGATCTATGTGGGTAACTAGGCTGTAGTGAGTTCAAGGACCATGTTATGTCCAAAAGAGAGAGTATTTCACAGCATCCTTGCCAACCTCTGGCTCCTACACTCTTTGGCCCTATCTTCTAGGCTGTGCAAGAGCCTTGGTGGTGGTGGTGGTGAGGGCTGTTGATACAGATGATCCAGTTAGTGCTGAACACTTAGCTGTCATTCATTCCCAGTACCTTGACCAGTTATAAATCTGTGCATTGACTCACAAGTCAAAGGACAACTTCCACCTTGTTTGAGACAAGGCCTCATCTCCTGACTGGGAAGTGAGGCTGGTTGACCATAGAACTCGTAGGAATTTTCTCACCTCACCTTGGGAACAATAGAATTACAGACCTGTGCTTCACTGTCAGCCTTTACATAGTTCCCGGGGTCCAAGTCCCTGTCCTTGACATTGAGTGGAAATTGTTTTACCCATTGGATGGTATCTCTCACCCATCATACTTTTTTGTTGTATGTGTATGGGTGTTTTTGCCTGCATGTGTATGTATGAGTGTGCCTGGTGCCTCTGGAGGCCAGAAGAGGGCGTAGGATCCATGGAGCTGGAGTTGCAGATAGTTGTGAGCTGTGCATGCTAAGAATTGAACCCTGATACTCAGGAAGGACAGCAAGTACTGTTGAGCCATCTCTCCTGCACCCATCACTCAGATTTCAATGGCCCGGCAGAGCAGGATGGAAAACCTGTAGTACATGCCATGGTCAGTCTGGGCTTGGCCTAACCTCCAACGTGACTAGTCTGTCCTCTCTAACTGTGGATCCCTGGCTATGGAAGCACACTCAGTAAGTAGTAACTAGACGTTGTGAACACCTTGGCTTTACAGGGAACTTTCATGGCAAAACAACAACAACAACAACAAAACTTCCATCATTCAGTCACTTCCCTCTCCACAGCTGGGAAAAATTCATGGACAGAACCCAGAAAGCCTTTAATGCTATTTAAATTACTTAATTAACTTATTTATTGAGACAGGTTCTTGCTAGGTAGACACAGCTGACCCAGAACTGCCTTGAGCTTGCATTGATTCTCTTGCCTCTGTCTTCCAAGAAATGGGAAGACAGGCATGAATCCCCTTGACGGCTTGTTCATCTTTTGAGGCAGGCTCTTGCTATAAAGTCCTGGAAACCTAAAATTGAAATTCTCCTGTCATAGAGTTTCCCACATGCTGGGATTACAGATGGAGAACTCTTCACTTAGTTACACATGACCTGTTTTTAAACTTTAGCTTGGCACTAGGTGGTGGTAATGTATGCAGGGATTAAAGGCAGATGGATCTCTGTAAATTCGAGGTTAACCCGGACTACAGAATGAGTTCCAGGACGGCCAGGACTACACAGAGAAACCCTGTTTAAAAATACAAAACAAAACAAAAGCAAAACAAAAAAAGAAAAAAACAAAAACAAAAAGCCCTAATTAATTACTTAAAAAATAAACTGAATCTGAGATGTATGTAGGGAGTTCCAGGCCAGAACTGGCTACACAGAGACCCATTCTCAAAAAAACAAGAACGAAAATTACATAAGCATGCTTGAGGGTTCTGGGTTTGATTTCTAGCACCAAAGTAGAGTTAGGGAACAAAACTATAAGTACAGAGCCTAGAGATTCAGGGGTCTGGGCCTGTCAGATGTCTCAGAGGGGAAAGGCGTTTTCCACCAAGCCTGATGACCTAAACTCAATCCCTGAGATCCATTTGGTGAGATAGGAGAACTCATTCGAGTATGCTGTCCTCTGACCTCTACAGTCTACTTGGTCATACATCTGTGAACATACATACAAAACAAATGTAATTAAAATTTTATTCATTTCTTTAATCCCAGCATTCAGGAGGCAGAGGCAGGTGGATCTCTGTGAGTTGAGGCCAGCCTGTTCTACTGAGTGAGTTCTAGGACAGCCTCCAAAGCTACAGAGAGCCCTGTTTCAGAAAACTAACAAACAAAAAACAATAACAACAAATTTGGGCTGGAGAGATGGCTCAGAGGTCAATTCCCAGCAACCACATGGTGGCTCACAAATTATAGAGGTGGCTCCCTCTATAATGGGATCTGATGCCTCCTTCTGGCGTGTACAGATGCATGTGGACAGAACAGTGTGCAGTATGAATAAATAAATCTTTAAAGAAAAAAAATTTATTCATTTTATTCATTTATTTCTTTTTTGTCTTTGGAGTGCTGACAGTGTGCTATCATGCCCGGCCTAATTTTTTATTTTATTCATTTAAGTTTTGGTTTTTCGAGACAAGTTTTCTCTGTATTGCTTTGAAGCAATACTGGAACTAGCTCTGTAGACTATGCTGGCCTCGAACTCACAGAGATCTGCCTGCCTCTGCCTCCCAAGTGCTGGAACTAAAGGCGTGTGCCACCAATGCCTGGCTAAAATTTCATTTTTAAGAAGAGAGATTCTGGCTGGGTGGTATTGGTACATGCATTTGATCCCGGCACTTGGGAGACTGAGGTAGGCAGATCTCTGTGAACTTCAAGGCTAGCCTGGTCTATAGATACATAGAGAAACCTTGTCTTGAGAGAGACAGAGACACACAGACAGAGACAGAAAGAGATTAGTTGATTCTGGACTCTGACCCACAGGAGTCCTGGACAGGCTGGTTTCTGGCATCTTCCAGCACCCACTTGAGCTGTGACAACAGTTCCCAGGAAGGGCCAACTCATTTACTGGCTTCTACAGGCCAAGCCTGATGCCTTCATCTCTTCAACTTCTTGGGGCAGGTGTGGTGCTAGTAGTCTCAAATACTTGGAAGAAAAAGATTTTAACCCCCTGACTGATTGGCTTTAAACTATGTTGATGTCTATTACAGCATGCTCACTGCACCTGTTTTGTGTACATTCCCTTCAGAAGCAAGAAGCCCAAGGACTGGGATTTTTCTGCTGAGCACCGCAGGTGCCAAGCCTAAGGCTCTAATAGAAAGTGCCACTCCCATTAAACAGAACAGGAAACTTAAGCTTCCAGAGGTCCTTAGTTGAGGGGCATCAGCATGGATGTCTCCTAACCCAGTCCTGGTTGCTTTAGACCACTGGAGCCCGGGGTTGAAGGGCTGGGGAAGAGGGGGAACTTAGGAGTCAGGGGTTGGCGGGAGGAGTGACTCAATGTCCCCGCCCCGCTGGCCCTGGGGCGCAGCAACAGCTAGCCTCACCTCCGCCTGAGTTCGTCGCTCATTTTTACTTTCTGGACCCTGGTCTGCAAGTGAGTGCGAGATTCGGGGCTCAGAGCCTGGGACATCCCCACCCCAAGACAGCTCACACTCTCGCAATCAAACCGAATAGCCACACCTGTGTCCGGCTAGTGCCCTGGCCTGGGTCGGGACAAGGACGCCATTGCTGGAGGCGGCGCGTACAGGGGACGCAGACGCAGCCGAGGCTGGTGCCACATCCTTCACATCCTTTTTTTTTTTTTTTTTTTTTTTTTTGCTTTGTTTTGTTCAGGCTGAGTCTCAATCCTAATCGTGCTGGTCCGGAATCCATTAATGGCACCCAGGCTGGTCTTGAACTCGCGGTAATCCTCCTGCCTCGACTAAACGCTAGGATTATTACAGGTTTGCCCCTCTACGTTCAAACACGCATCGATTTTGAAACGAAAAGAGAAAAATGCTTTGTGTGTGTTCGTGTACTCTAAGGGCGCCTACCCCGCCCAGTTTGGGAGGTATGGGGGGGACAGTGCGGCACCCGAGGGTATGAGGGGCTGTTAGGAGTAGCAAGGGGACAGTGTCTGACCAAGAAGGGACACGAAAGTAAACTGGGGACCAGAAGGTTTTTGTCCACTTGGGAGTGACAAACACAAAGGCGGTGGCTCCGGCCACTTCCGCAGGGCAGGGCCATCAGCCCCGGGCGCGGGCTGGGTCTGGCCACACCCAGATACCTGAGCCGGCGCGCGTCCCACCAGGCTAGCGTGGAGGGACCCGGACAGGCCCTTCCGCGCCTGGCGTGGGTTGAGTGGGTGTGCAATCATCCCTCACCCTGCACCTCTCACGGTGGCCGAAGTCCCACCCAGAGTACTCGGGTCAGAGGACTCCCCTGGAACCAGGCGCGCGCGCCCAAACTGCGCTGCAAGCCATCCTTGTACTCTGTCCCTCGGGGCCCTGGGGTAGGCTGATCACGTGCCCGGGGTGGGGGCTGGGAGGAAGGGCAGCAGAGCCCCAGGGCTGCACGTGCCGGGCCAACTGAGGGCGGAGCTCCGGAGGCAGGAGCTGTGTTCTAACCCCTGGGTTCTCATCGAGGTGGCCAGGCCTCCAGCCGCCAGCCTGGCTCTGGCCGATGGGCAACTCTCTGTCCTAGCTTGCGACTCAGAAAGGTTTAGTGTTAGGGACACACTCCTAAAGAACAGAAAGCCCTTCCGAAATTGTTCCTGTTGTACCGAAACCTTAGAGTTCAATACAAAGAGTTCCTGTCGGTGAGGAAGATTGCGACAGAGCAGTGGGGTTCATCTTCGGCTTTGTGTTGACTTGGATTGGAAGAATTTCGAACATGAACCAAAGGCACGATCCTAAAGCGCTCCCCCCACTCCCATCCCTGGAGCATCACCTTGCTAAACCGTCCGCTCCCGACAATCTGGTTTTATCCATCTCCCACCCACCCCCACCTCTGCCCTTCCCCGGGATTGTGAAACAAATCCTTGACTTCATATTTCACTTTACGTCCAGAATGATTGCTGTGTTCTGATGAAAGTCTTATTGTTTCTTTAGAAACCTTTCTCTGAAAGCCCGGTAGATTAAAAAACAAAAAACAAACACACAAATGGAAAGTTGAAATAAAGATGTGTGGGGTTGGGGTATGAATATCGCAGACAGGACTCAAGAGAGAGATTTAAGAAATATCAGCAAGCGATGTTGTCAGGGCCTTCAAGCTGGCCAGGTGGATGGATGCTGCTGTGGGCTGTGACAGCAGAGCTGGGAGAGGGGAACTAATTCAGACCAGTAGCTGGAGACCGAAGTGACCATACTAGGCGATGGGCTGGACTAAGAAAATTTAAGAATTAAGGATGAAAATCTGAGGGGGTGTTTGTACTCTAAAGTGAGATGGGGATGTTTTATTCCTCCAGCTTTGTTTTTTGAGCTTTAAAAAAAATGTATTTTACTTCTCTGTCTGTCTGCCTGTCTGCCTCTGTCTCTCTCCTGTGTGTGTGTGTGTGTGTGTGTGTGTGTGTGTGTGTGTGTGTGTGTGTTGTGTTGTTGCAGATTCCAGTGGGAGGCCTTAGACTTGCTAGGAAGTCCTCTGCCAATAAGCCACTGAGCTATTAACACCCCTCCCCCATCCCCACCTGGAGCACAGATTTATTGTTGTTTATGGTTGTTGAGGCAGGCTCTTTCAAGGTAAACCCTGGCTGGCCTGGAACTCGATATTTAGACTAGACTAACAAAGACCCTCCTGGCTCTTCCTCCTGAATAGTTGGATTAAAAGCATGTGCCACCATGCTTGGCTTGTTTATTCATTTTTTACTTTTTAGTGTTTTGAGACAAAGTCTCACATAGCTCTAGTTATCCTGGAACCTGCCTGCTTGCCCCCCACCCCCACCCCCACCACACGTCCCGTCCACTGTGCTAGGATTAATGGTTCTCAATGTGCACAGCTATTGTTTTGAGGCAGGTTCTGACTATGTACGAAGCCCTAGCTGTTCTGGCGCTAATGGTCTCCAACTTTTGGGAATCCTCTCCTGCCACTTCTTTTCCAATGCTGCAGAATCACAGGCAAGCCTTCAACCAGCCAGCCCATCTGAAAGGCGCTCTCTGGGCCTGGGCCCCTCCACGTCCCCCTCCCCTTTTCCCACCAGGTATTTTAACTTAGGTAAGCGTTCTACTTCTGAGGTATAACCCCCAGCCTGGAACATAGCTTTGTGCTGGGGGAGGTGCACACACCGTGGCTTGAATTTGAATGACAGAGGACACTCTGTGGAGTCTGTTCTCTCATTCCACCTTTCTGTAGTTTCTGGGAATGGAATTCAGGTATTTGGGCTTGTGCAACAAGCACCTTTATTTACTGAGCCATATTGTCTGGCCAAAGACCAAAGTCTTGCTATTTTGTTTATTTATTTGTTTGTTTTTTTGAGGCAGGGTTTCTCTGTGTAACAGCTCTGGCTGTCTTGTAACTCAAGCTGTAGTCCAGGCTGGTCTCCCACTCACAAAGAGCCATCTGCCCCTGCCTCTGAAGTACTAGGATTAAAGGCATGTACCACCATTGCCTGGCTCTTATTATTTTATCCTTAAAAAGACCTATTTTAGGAGAGGAGATGATGGCACTCCCCTTTAATCCCAACACTTGGGGAGGCAGAGGTTCAAGGCCAGCTTGGTATACAGCCTGAGTTCACGGGACAGTTAGAGCTACTAGTGAGTGAAAAGTTTCTACACTCTAATAAGCCTCTCAAATGATGCTGCAATCCAAATCAGACCAAATCAAACCTAATTTAAAAAGCCCATATTTAATGAATACAGTGCTCCCGGATAGCCTTCCAGAGCTCCCCAGAACCCCCAGAGATGAGACTGGAAAGGGAGATGGGCAAGGGAGACCAGAGTGGTCTCGAGCATCCCTGGGGGAGGGGCCATCCTTTGTCCGGCTTCCTGAGGTGTAGCAGGGTTTGCAGGGAGATGGGGGAGGGGGCTTGGTTGGAACTTCCACTATAACAGTGAGACCCAGCAGTCTCAAAAACAATAACAACAACAAAAGATCTATTTTATTTGTGTGTGCATGCACACATGTGTGTGTTCCAGAAGAGGACAAAAGAGGGAGTCAGACTTCCAGGACTGTAGTTATAAGCAGCTGTGAGCTGCCCTATTAGCAGCGGGTATTTACAATGTGCCATCTTTCCAGCCCCAAGAACTTGGCTTTTTTTTTTTTTTTTTTTTTTTTTTTTTAATGTATGGGCTTTTTGCCTACATGTATGTCTGTGTACCATGTGAATGCAGTGCCCTCGGAGTCCACACAATGACATTGTTCCTGGGATTGGAGTTACAGGAGTTGTGAACCACCATGTGGGTGCTAAGAACTGAACCTGGGGCTTTTGCAAGAATAGCCAGTGTGTAGGGTGCTGCGTGGACCCTGGAAGCACCTTGAGCAAGCCTGAAGGCTGGGGCTGTACCAGTGCCCTTAACCATTTAGCCAACTCTCCAGCCTATATATATGGTCTCTCATATATGTAGCTCAGACTGTCCTTGAATTTGCTTTGTATCCAAGGATTCCCTGAACTCTGATCCTCTTGTTGCTACCTCTTAGATATTGGGATTTCAGTTTGACACTATGTCTTATTAAGATCCTGTCTCCAAGATGAGAGGTGGTGCTTTAATCCCAGCACTTGGGAGGCAGAGGCAGGCAGATTTCTATGAGTTCAAGGCCAGCCTGGTCTATCAGTTCCAGGACAGTCAGAGCTATGCAGAGAAACCCTGTCTTAGAAAGAAAAACAAACAAAAGGGACCCTGTCTCCAAAATAAGAACAAACAAACCAAGTAAGTAAAACTCCACAGAAGTCCATCAGTCCCCTTCCCCAGCTACCCTGGTGCTTCTTTGATGAATTAAGTTGCTGGAATGAGGCTCTGCATAGACCAGACAACAGTAACACCCCTGACTGACCTATGTACTGTCATTCTTAAGTGTGTAGTCTCCAACAGCAGAGACCAAGACTGGCTGTCCACCTATTGGTAAACTGATGAGGATGGACCCCTTCTGTCATGGAAAAGGCAGCAATTTGCCTAGGCTTAGAATAAATGTGCATTGTGGGTAAGATCTGACCTCCTGTCTACTACTTCTTCTGGGACCTCCTCATAGACTTTTGGAAGCCTTCACAGCAATGCATATGAATCAAGAAATAATTTCTTAGCAAAATAATAGCAGCAGTGAGCATATACGTATATAACTTACTGTTACTGTGTGCTTTGTTAGCACCCAGAAGCAGCTGGCCTGAGAATGGAGGAATGGCCTGTTGGAGATTCTGTTCTGCTATCATGTTTTAAGAGTTAGGGGTAGGGCCTAGAGAGATGGCTCAGAGGGTAAGAGCACTGGTTGTTCTTTCAGCGGACCTGAGTTCAATTCCCAGCAACCACATGGTGGCTCACAACCATCTATAATAAGATCTGGTGCCCTCTTCTGATGTGCAAGCATGTGTGCAGATAACTGTGTATATAATAAATAAACAAATAAATAAATAAATAAGATATTTACAAAAATGAGTTAGGGTAGAAAACACTGAAATAGATATCACTTGTCTTCTTTTAATTGTTTGTTTGGTTTTTCAAGACAGGATTTCTCTGTACAATAGTCTTGTCTGCCCTAGAACTTGCTTTGTAGACCAGCGTGGCCTTGAATTCACAGAGATCCACTTGCCTCTGCCCCCTAAGTACTGGGATAAAAGGCATGTACCACAACTGCTCATCTGGATGTCACCTATCTTACACAACATAGATAATACTAATGAGGCAGCCATTGATGTATGGATATATCATGTCCAGACTGGGGTGAAGCTCAGTGGTAGAACATTTGCATAGCATGTGCAAAGCCATTGGTTCAGTCTCCCACACTGTCTAACAAAACAAAACAATCTACCTCTATGAAATTGTATGAAAGCTTGGAAAGAGGAGTAACTCCTGTTGTTAATACAATTAGTTTTCTGGGTTTTTTTTTTTTTTTTTTTTTTTTTGCCATCCTGTTTTTGTAAACCAGGCTGCCCTCAAAGTCTCAGAGATCCACCTGCTCCTGCCTCCTGAGTGCTGGAATCAGAGCTGTGTGCCACCTAACTACCCAACTGCAATTAGTTTTAGTTTCTACAACTTTGCCCCCAATGATAAATTTTACTGACAACTGTGGAGTATTTTCTAATATTACAGGTAATGACTATGGCTCCATTGAATGGGGGTCTAGAAATTTGGCACCTTTCAATTAGTGAATAAGTCCTTCTTGGCTGGGACACTTTTTGCCAATTACCAACTTGAATTTTTATTCAACAGGAGCAGAAGATTCTGCATACATTCATGTCCAACAGTGAATGGGGTGGGGAGTGGGACAACTGAACAATGTGGTGGCATCTTGTTCTGCTAATAGATTTGAGGTGTGGCTTTGGTGTGTGGACATGATCCCTTATGAGGAACAAGAGCGGCTCACTCTCAGGCTCTCTCCTGGGTTGTGGTCTGAGGAATGTAGTTCAATTGGTAGGGTGTTAGCCTAGCATGCATGAAGCCTGGGTTTAGTCCTTAACACCACATAAAGTGGGCCCGCTGCATATGGCTGCGATCCCCAGCACTTAGGAGGTAGAGGAAGGAGTTCAAGGTCGTCTGGTGTTACTATAAAGAAACTCAAAATGATTAATAGGAAATTAAAGCAACCTCAACAAGACAGGATCATTGTGAACTCGGAAACTTTAAAACTGAAGGGGAGGAGCTAGAGAGATGTGTCAGTGATAAAGAGTGCATATTGCTCTTGCAGAGGACCTGAGTTTGGTTCCCAGTGCCTATCTTACTTACATTAGATGGCTAACAACTGCCTGAAATTCCAGCTCCAGATGCATCAGTGTCTGTACTAACCTGCATACACATAATTAATAATAAAAACAAGGTCTACTAGGGGTGGTGGTGGTACAAGTCTTTAAACCCAGCACTCAGGAGGCAGAGGCAAGCAGATCTCTGTGAGTTCAAGGCCAGCCTGGTCTACACAGTTCTAGGCATCTAAGGTTATATTGTGATATTTTGCCTCAAATACATATTTTCAAAAAGGAAATGAAGTTTGAGTAACCAGTTGGGTAAAGAATCCTAACCTGTTTAAATCACAGCAAAAGGTGAACAAATTGTGGATAGAAAAGCAGACAAAGGAATTTATGAATATAGCTGATGCCTTGTGAACATTTAGACTTGGTACCAGGGACAATAGCAGTGGGGCACCTCCACTGTGCCTTTACATTTCATTCCATTTTATTTATTATGTGTGGACGAGCATGTTCTAGAGTGTGTGGGTAGGTTGGGCATGCTGTGGTTCACCTGTGGAAGTCACAGGACAACTTCAGGAGTCAGTCCTCTTCCCAAGTGTGGGTCCCAGGTATTGCACTGGCGCCACGCCGGGTTGGACTCAGAGCCTCAGGTTTGCCAGCAGGAGCCCTTATCTGCTGAGTCATTCTATCAGGATGGAGTCTTAACTCTGTCAGACCAGCAGTTTCAAGGGAATATGTTTTCGGGTGCAATCATTGTCAAGTGAACTTTTTTGGACTATAGATTATTTATTTACTTATTATTTGCTAGAGATCAAACCCAGAGCCTTGGGCACACTCTAGACATGCAGGCTACAACAAAATTACATCCCACTCACCACAAATTTTATGGTGGTTTGCTTTGTTGAGGCAGTTTCTCATGTAGCCCTGGTTGGCTGGAACTTACTATGTAGACCAGGCTAGGCTTTAACCTCATAGAGATCCACCTATATCTGCCTCCTTAATGGTGGTATTAAAGGCATGTGCCACCAGGTCTGGCCAGAGAGTATATTATGACAGAAGCAGGAAAGTTAGTCCTGAGATATGGATGTGAATGTAGCTTGCCACCCACTACAGATCAAAGCAAATTGCTTCAAGCCAACTTTTTTTTTTTTTTTTTTTTTTTACAGACAGGGTTTCTCCGTGTAATAGCTTTGGGTGTCCTGGAACTAGTTCTGTAGACCAGGCTGGCCTCAAACTCACAGCCATCTGCCTGCCTATGCATCTTGAGTGCTGGGACTAAAGGGGTGTGCCACCACTGCCCAGCTCAAGCTGACTTCTTAGTAGCTAGATCAAAGCCACATACCAAGTAGCAGAGGCTGTGTGTGCTCTGTTGCACAAAAGGTACTCCATCTGGCATAGCAGCTGTGACCAGGGGAGCCACCTGGTTAAATTATAGAAGTGTGCTGTCATGTCCTAACTGGGTACTGGCCTCTCCTGATTTACCTGGGTATATGATTGATGCCTCCTCACTTCTCTTCCTCTTCCTTCTTTTTTGTGGTGCTGGGTATGGAGCCTGGACCCCCACACACAAGTAAGGTGAGTGCTTTGCCACTGAACTACATCTCTAGTCACTGTGAAGTTGCTGCTGACTGACTGTGAAGCCAGCATGGGCTCAAACAGCTTAAGAGATTTGATGTGTTTGTTTGGAGTGTGTTCTGTTTTGATAGCAGGTCTTAAATTCATTTGTGGTCCTCAAGCCTAAGCCTCTGAGTCCCGAGGTTATAGGCATTTGTCACTTTGCCCAGCTATTCTGTTCTCATCACTCAATCAGAGAGATGATTGGACGGTGATCCAACTCTATCCTGTGTCCTCACCAGCCCATCCACGTCTGTTCCCACTAGGGGCCTGTGTGTGCATTTGGCTCTGTTCTGCTCACTGGTATCATTTCAGACTTGCATCCAA
This sequence comes from Cricetiscus sungorus, assembly GCA_030556225.1. NCBI lineage: Eukaryota > Metazoa > Chordata > Mammalia > Rodentia > Cricetidae > Cricetiscus > Cricetiscus sungorus. Next base: position 20,813,036 of record JANBXA010000031.1, on the reverse strand, counting down.
AAGCCATATTAAGAGATCCAGAAATCCCTCCATCCCGTGGGGAATAGGAAAGGAGGACTTAATTAAGGATTAATTTTGCAGAAGTTGAGCAGTTTCTCTTGCCTTACCTGGAATGACACTGACACTGCAAGCCCTTTCTCCCTTCTTCAAGAGAACCCAGCCTTCCCTTATTTCAGGGGGTTTAGGGTATGAGAACCAGCTTATGTCTGCCTAGGAGGCGGCAGGCGGCATTCTCCCATCAATGGCTGACATCAGTTGAGGCTGTCACAAAGATCTGTGTGAAGACCACCGGTTACTATTCCAGTTTTGCTCCTCCTTACAGTAATTGTGTCTACCTTGATTTTAATGAGTATATGTTTCTGCCTGGTCGGTACTACTTCATTCTTATTGGTACTAGGGAGCCCAGGTGTGTGTTGCAGCATCTTACCCTACCCCCTGCCTTTGTTTTCCAGTGCTGGGGGTTGAACCCAGGGCCCCACACATCCTAGACAAACTCTTTAGCTGAGCCACACCCCTAATGTTATACCTTTTATATGCACTCTGGCCTCTACTGACTTTCTTACCAATGTTAATTTGTACTAGTGTATTCTGTATTGCTACAGTAGACAATGTTTTCCAGAGGGTGTGGTCGGCTGGCAGATTCTCTCCTTTTACAGAATAAATCCATTTGAATATGCTCATATCTGTGAGATTGATGACTTCCTCCTATCATATTTGAAAGTGACTACATAAGTCTTTTTTGGGTGGGAGTAGCTCTCAAGACAGGGTTTCTCTCTATCCCTGCTCTCCTAGAACACATTGGAACACATTTTGTAGACCAGGCTGGCCTTAAATTCAGAGATCCACCTGCCTCTGTATTCCAAGTGCTGGGATTAGAGATGTCTATTGCTATACCCAGACCTTACTTTTATTTTATTTATTTTTTAAATTTTTTTTTAAATATGCACTGGTGTCTTGCCTACATGTGTAGATGTGTGAAGGTGTTAGAACTTCTGGAACTTAAGTTACAGACAGTGGTGAGCTGCCATGTGGGTGCTGGGAATTGAACCCTGATCCTCTGAAAGTAGCCAGGGCTCTTAACTACTGAGCCATCTTTCCAGCCCCCCCTTTTTTTTCTGAGACAGCATTCCTCTGTGTAGCTTTGTAGATCAGGCTGGCACTGAACTCACAGAGATCTGCCTGCCTCTGCCTCCCGAGTGCTGGGATTAAAGGCATGCACCACCACTGTCAGGAATCATGGGTATGTATGTAGGATTGTGCACATTAGTGCAGGCTCTCATGAGACTGGAAGTGGAATTCCAGGCAATTGGTAGCCACCCACCTAATGAGGGAGCTGGGAACTAAGCTCAGGTCCTCTGCAAGAACAGTATGTCCTTTTCATCACAGGCCCATCTCTCCAGTCCCTCACACTTCATTTCTACAGTGCTGGCTTTAGAGGTGTGAGACCTGGCTGCCTCATAAGCTCTTAACCTGTCCCCTGGTCCACTGTTCTCAATATTTTGTTCCAGATATGCTGGATCATGCTAGTCAAATTCTAAAGCTCCTTTGCTGCGATCTGACTTTTGCATTTGGTGGCGAAGCCTTGAAGGTCAGGAAAAGGCTTTCAAGGAGGGCAAAGAATGTGTTTGTTTCTCCTGAGCTCTTTGCACCTTCGGGCCCTGCCAGGCAGCTTCCCTAGTAATGCAGATGAATGTGAGTATTTAGGTTAGCAGCTGCATTTACTCAAAAACCCTAGCCAGCCCAGCTCAGTGCTCAATGCCTGTCACCCCAGAACTCTGGAGGTAGAGGCCATACCAGTATCAAGAGCTCCATGCAAGTCATCATCAACAACATAGGAAGTTAAAAGTAATCAGGCTAAGATTCATGAGACCTTTATTAAAAAAAATATTAGATCAGTAAGATAGTTTAGTAGGTAAAGGTATCTACAACCAAACCTGACGATTGAAGTTCAATCCTTGAAGCTCACATGGTAGAAAGAACCAATTCCCACAAATTGTCCTCAGACCTCCACATGCGCGCGCTGCACATGAGCGCATATATATATATATGTGTGTGTGTGTGTGTGTGTGTGTGTGTGTGTGTGTGTGTGTGTGTATGCACATAAAATAAGAAAATGATATTGTGTGTTAGAGTTTCTGTCACATGGCCTCCTTGGAAGCCTGAGTCTCAGCTCTGTGAGCTATTGCTTGAGGCTTCTCCATCCTGTCACCTCAGTCTCTTCACACTCCTTCCCATCCCAGGGCTGAGAGCTCCTTCCTGCCTGTTAGTAACAAAGTTATAGTCATGACGTAGCAATAGAAATAAGTTACAACATGAAGAACTATATGAAAGGGTGGCAGCGTTTGGAAGGTTGAGAACCACTGTGCTAGAGGAAACAAAGAGCTGCCTGCAGGGTCACTCAGATGCTGCCACTGGCACTCAGGTGGCATTTGGTGATGCAGCAATCTGAGTCATTCCTGATTCTGCAACAAACCCTCAACCGTATTCCTGTAAGTACCAACACCACCACCCTCCACCCCCAGCCAAAAAAAAAAAAAAAAAAAAAAAAAAACCAGAATACTTCACCAGGTTGGATTTTGGTATCTGCAGCTTTATTCTGTTGCTAGTTCCCTATCTGGGGTGGGTGGATATTTGTTCAGGTTCCCCAGAAATAGGTTTCACAATAGCCACCACACCCACCTGGCTCCTTCTAAGACAAGTTTTCATGTAACCTAAGCTGGCCTTGAACTCTTGATCCTTACTTCCATCCCCAGGTGCTAAGATAACAGGCATGAGTCACCAGTAGCAATAGAAGCAAGACCTCAGATGCGTCTAATTCTTTTTCTTCTGATTCTTCTTCGCCTACTTCTTCTCCATCTCTCTTTTTATCTCTCTTTTTTATTTTTTTTTTCCTTCCCTTCCTTTTTGAGAGAGCATCCCTGGGTAGTTTGGGCCAGCTTCAAAACAGGTGTGCAGGGCCTACAAGATTGCTCAGCAGGTAAAGGTATTTGCCATGCAAGCTTGGAGATCTAAGATCCATCCCAAGAACTCACACATGGCCAGGCGGCAGTGGCTCACACCTTTAATGCCAGCACTCAGGAGATAGAGGCAGGTGGTTCTCTGTGAGTTCCAGGCCATCCTGGTCTTCAGAGAAAGTTCCAGGACAATCAGGCTACATGGAGAGGCCCTATCTCAACAGGAAAAATAAAAGTCAAGAGAACTCGTTACATAAATTTCTTTTTCACTCTACTGCTGTAGGCATGAAAAACTGACCCCACCATAAAATAATTATTTTTAGAGTTGATTTTTATTTACATGTGTAGGTGTTTTTGGGGTGGGTGGGTATGTGCATTTCAGTACAGGTGTCAGCAGAAGTATTGGATCCCCTGGCACTGGAGTTTGGGAGCTAAGGGACATGGGTGCTAGAATTTGAACTTGGGTCCTCTGGAAGAGGGGTAAAGTGTTCTTAACCACTCAGCCATCTTTCCAGCCCCCACAATAATAGTTTTTAAACGTTGCTCTGTAGCCCAAGCTGACTTTGAACTAACTCTCCCTGCTTCAGCCTCCTGAGCACTGGAATTGCAGGCATGTGTCACCATGCCTGGCAGTATCCTGTTTCTTGTGGTAGGGAGCTCTTGATCTTGCAAGCCCTGGCCTAACTAATCCCCTGTCTTTCACTTGACTGATTTTTCTAAACAGAGTGACTTCCGTTTTTCAATTTACATATGCATATATGCATCTATTGTGACTTGAATTAAGCCCTTTTGTGTGTGCCTATGTAGCCTTCCTTTGGGGTCTCATTCATCCTTGTACCTACATTCATTCATTCATCCAAAAAATCTATTTTTGAGTGCTTGTTTATCCCAAGCGTGGGAGCAGCTCACTCAGTGTCTGCGTTAGGGATGAATGGAGTGGTGAGAGGTTGTTACACCAGTGGATGCTGGGTTGCTAGGTTACAAACTCCAGAAGATGAGGTGTGACTGCTAGTATGTGAGAAGTATGCAAGTACACATTTTCATGCAGGATAAGGGAAAGCAAGAGGATGGAAATCCCATGTTTCATTTTGGCTGTTTATTGCTTTGATTTTGGTTGGGGCTTTTGATTTGTGTGTGATAATGCCTCAAAATATATTAACTTGTAGTTATCTTCCTGCTTCAGTCTGACTTACCATACCTTGTTTTCTGTTTCTTTGAGGAGGTTCTCAGATTGTAACCTAGGTCCAATACATAATCCAAATCTGACTTCAAACTCATGGCAGTCTTCTTGCCTCAGCTTGTAGGTGCTGAAAATGCCAGTGTGAGCCACTTTGCCAGGCTTCTGATTTTTTTAGTGTTGAAAAAAAAAAAGCAGTTTTACAAAGCAAGGAGTCATCAGATTCTGGAGTTCCCCTGGCTCCATGCTACTACCTGAATGTTTCTAATATGCTACTTCAAAGAAAGAATATCTTTTCTCATGGATGTCTTCCCAGATCCAAACAGTCCCTGGTACGAGGTGGTTGAAGGCAGTCATCACTACTGCCACTTTACACTGCCTGCCTGTAGGCTTCGGGGTGTTGACAGTGGTTTCTGTCCTGCCAGTCCTGTAGCTGTTTAGTCCCAAATAAACACACAGAGGCTTATATTGATTATAAATGGTTTGGCCTATTGCTCAGGCTTCTTATTGGCTGGCTCTCTCTCTCCCTCCCTCTTTCCCTCCTTCTTTCCCTTCCTCCCTCCCTTCCTCTCTCCCTCTCTCCCTCTCTCCCTCTCTCTCTCTCTCTCTCTCTCTCTTTTCTCTCTCTCAGAGCTTAAGTGAGTTTATTTAGAAAGGGGAATGAGGGAGAAGGGAAGAGACATAGAGGCACCAGGAACAGAAGAGGAGAGAGGGGGAGAGAAAAAGAGGGGGTGCCTGGTGGCCAACCAAAAGCAGGAGAGAGAGAGAGAGAGAGAGAGAGAGAGAGAGAGAGAGAGAGAGAGCAAAAGAGCAGCTACTCTCTCTTAATTATTAATCCATTTCTGTTAATCTGTGTATCTCCACATGGTCTTGGCTTACTGGTGATGCCCGGGTCTCTTGCTTTCTCGGCAGCTACACAGTGTCTCCTTGACTTCGCCTACTACCTTTCTCTATCCCTGTTTGAATTTCCTACCTGGCTAGATCCTGCCTGTCCAGTGGCCAAAACAGCTTTATTAATCAGCTAATAAGAGGAACATTCATAGCACACAGAAGGACATCCTTCATCAGCAGGGTCTCTGAGCTTGCCTGCTTTCTGTGCCAGCTTCTGGGTCCATACCTGTGATCCGGATCCTCCTCTAGCCTGTGAACATACCAGGACCTGATTACTCAGGTTCCCCCAAGAACTAGAATTCAAGGGATAGCTGGCTATGGCCGTGTAAGAGGGTTCTGTTTCGGTTTGGTTGGATTAGGATCCCCCCCCCCCTTTCTTTCTCTTTTGTAGCTGAGGGCTCACTTCCAGGGTTTCAAGCATTCTAGGCAAAAGCTTTACCCCTGGGTCATACCTGCCTATGAGATGGAATTTGTTAGAGAAAATGGGCCGTTGATTGTGGAGGCCTAGATGTAATGAAAAGCTGCCTAAACATTGAAGATACTGTGGGGCCAGTTGTGTGGCTTTGTCATAGTCCAAAAGCCTCAAAATGAACAGAGAGGACAACAGGGATAATTCACATTCTACAGCTGAAGGCCTGAGAACCCCCAGACAGGAGGTACTGATTTATGTGCTGGTGACCTAAAGTGAGAGGGTAAAGGGTCCTGTTGTCCAAAGGCAAAAAGGGAATTGTGTCCCAGTTCCAGGAGTGGGAAGCGGGTATTTGTCTTTTGCTTTTCCCAAGACAGGGTTTCTCTGTATAACAACCCTGGCTGTTCTGGAACTCGCTCTGTAGACCAGGTTGGCCTCAAACTCACAGAGATCCTCCCACTTGTGCCCCTGAGTGCTGGGATTAAAGGCACGCACCACACCTGCTATTGGTATTTGTCTTTTTTCCCTACCAGTTTAGTTCTCTCTGCTTCCAACTGATTGGATGATGCCAACTACATAGAGGGTAGCCTTTTCCCACTCACCCCACTCCTATGCCAGTTTCCTCCAGGAACACCCTGATAGACCCATCCAGAAATTCATAAGTTTTCCTTAATCTAGTCATGTTGGCATGGAGAATTAACTATCTCAGGAGCCGTTAATCATGATGTTTATTTTTAATAGTGATGTCTGTTATGTAGTTCTGGCTCATGGCAATACTGTTGATTTGACATCCTAAGTGCTGGAATTACAGGCATGTGCCTCCAGACATATCCAGAAGGAAACTTTTTGACAATGAGGTAGGTGGCCTGGAGGGAGAAAATGAGCACAGAATCCGAGATATCTCAAAAAGAGTGAGCTGATTGACGCCAGGAGGTGCAGGGAGGGAGCTGTGCTACATGAGGGATTATGGTACATGGCCTCCAACCATACTCCCTGCAAGTATGGCCTTTACCCTAAGGTGCTTCTTGGGTGATGTCATTGGCAAGCAGGGCTTGTCCTACAAGATCTGAGAGATTCCTGCTAGCCAGGCAGTGGTGGCACAAGCCTTTAATTACAGCACTCAGGAGGCAGAGGTAAGCGGATCTCTGTGAGTTTGAGGTCAGCCTGATTTTTAGAGTGAGTTCCACATCAGCCAGGACTATTACACAGAGAATACCTCTCTCAAAAAACAAAACAAACAAACACAACAGAAAAAGAGATTCCTCCTAGGTGTGTTGCGTTAGTTACTTTTCTGTTACTGTGATAAAACCCCAGGTCCAAGGCAAGCTGTAGAAGGATGGGTTTATCTGGGCTTATGGTTCTAGACAGTAGAGTCCCAGATGGAGGAGCGAACACATTTTAGGAGCAGAAAACTGAGGGCCCATATTTTGGACTGCAATGACAAAGCAGAGAGCGCTAACTTGAAATGATGTGATACTTAAAACTATCAAAGCCTGCCTCCAGTGATATACTTCCTCCCCATACAACCACCAACTGGGAATGAAGCGGTCAAACTCTCAGGACAACGGGAGACATCTTGTTCAGACCCTCATAGCCACCATGCTTTCTTTGGGTCTTCCCTCTGGTAGTCTGTACTTGTCTGGCAGGCTGGAATAACAGAAATAACTGGGAAAGTCTAGCCTCTCAGCAGTTGGGAGGCCATCTTTGTTGGTGTTTGTTTCTACAAGGCAAACTCAAGGCTTCTTATGTACTTGACAAACAGTTTATCACTGAGTTTTAACTGTAACCCTCTCTGGCCCATGTGCATGACCGTTTGCCTCTGTGTGTGTGTGTGTGTGTGTGTGTATTCATGTGTATGTATGTGTGTATGTGTATGTGTATTTGTATGTATATGTATATATGTGCACCTCAAGTGTTGGAAACTGAGGCTGGATCTATGCTCAGTTATGGAATGAGCCTTGGCTGAACTCTGGCTTTCCCTTGGCTGTACATTGAGAGCCTTCAGTTATTCCACAAAGGTTTGATGATTCAGTAACTAGCCCTATTAAGCAAGATCAGCCTAGCATATAACCACTAGCCCCATCACCATAGTAACCTTTCTTGTTCTCATAACTCCCAATCTTTCCACCCATGTCAATATCCATTCTTTGTGATTTTCTATATTCTGCTTGCAAGAACACCTGGTCCTGCTGACTATATAAGCTCTGGGTAGAAAAATAAAGTTTGCCACTTTATCAGAATCCTGTCTTGTGGTCAATTCCCCCCGAGTCTCTTGACCCCCCCCCCATCCCCTTCTTGGGTTTTTGGGTTTTTGGGTTCTAGGTTGAGGTTTATCGAGTCAAGGCATTCAAGTATGCAGTGAGTATGCAATGCCCATGAAGACCAGCAGAGGTTGTCTATACTACCTAGATTTATGTCAACTTGACACAAACTATAGTCATCTAAGAGGAGGAAACCTTGATTGAGAAAACGCCTCCATAAGACTGGACTGTGGGCCTGTGGAGTATTTTCTTACTTAGCGATTGATGGGGGAGGGCCTTGCAGCACATAATGGGTCACCTCTACGCTGGTAGCCCTGAGATCTATAAGAAAACATGCTGAGTATGCCATGAGGAGCAAGCCAGTAAGCAGCACTCCATCATGGCCTCTGCATCAGCTTCTGCCCTGCTTTCCTTTAATGATGAATAGTGCTGTGGAAGTATAAATTGAAAAAACTTTTTCCTCCCCAACTTGTATTTTGGTCATGGTGTTTCATCACAGCGATAGAAACCTTAACTAAGAAAGCATCAAAAACCCTGGAAATGGGACTAAGGATTGTTGTGAGCCCTCCTCCCCCATGTGAATACTGGGAACCAAATCTGGCTCCTCAACACTGAGCCATCTCTCCAGCCTCCTTACCCCTCACATTATCATCTATCTATCTATCTATCTATCTATCTATCTATCTATCTATCTATCTATCTATCATCTATCTATCGGAATTCAGTTTGTAAACCAGGCTGGCCTTGAACTCGGAGATCCGTCTGCCTCTGCCTCCTGAGTGCTGGGTAAAGGTGTGTGCCACCACCTCCAGGCTCTTTTTGTTGTTTTGTTTTTTATTTTTGAGGCAGGGGAAACCCTGTACAGAGAAACTGTAGCTTTGGCGCCTGTCCTGGAACTCACTCTGTACATCAAGCTGGCCTGTAACTCACAGAAATTTACCTGTCTCTGCCTCCTGAGTGCTGGGATTAAAGGCATGTGCCACCACTGCCTGGCCTCTTTTATATTTTTGTTTTTTAAGAAAGACGAGGTGGGGAGGGAAGGAAGGCAAGAGGGAGGAAGGACTCAGTGGCACAGAATTTACCAAAAGATCAAATAGAGCACTCAACCCCTTGTCACTGAGGGAGCCTAGGTAGATGGGTGTCAGGAGACCAAACTGCTACATGGTTGCTTGGCAACCAAATTTGTCAGTGACAAAACCTCAAAACCACAACAGAAGGAAAGCTGAAACCTGTGCTCTGTTTAGGGGTTTATCTAGTTAAGTAAAGCCCAGAGTCTGCTAGTGATCTCCAGTATAAGGAACCCAGGGCTGAGTATCCATTCACCAGTGTGGCAAAAAAGTCATTCAACCTAATTGGCAGGGCCCTTGCTCAAAGGGACAGGGTGTGGAGCACCTATAGAATTTTTGTTTGTGCTTGGCTAGACTCATGCAGGAGTGTAGGCTAGAGCTGAGGCCTCCTTATGCTAAAGTCAAGTCTGTGTGCTATGTGAACCTATAGTGTCACAATAACTGAAATTCATAGCATACCTTAGTGTCAAACCTGTGACTTTTCAGACAGCATTCTTTGTCTGTCTTTCACAGAGGGAAGGCATGTGCAATACAAAGTGTGATTGTCCTGTGCTCAGAACTGAGGCTACAGAGGAGTTAGTTGTGTGTTGCATTCTGAGTGAATACTGCCAGATACCTAGGATTCATTTTGAGTTTGATTTTAAATTACTTTGGTGGTTGTCGGTTCAGATACCTTTTGCTTTGGCTATGTTTGTGACCCAAAATGAGTTATATGACCCCATGGGATCTTATTCTAAGTTGGATGTATTGACACAGGCTTCATTCCAGCACTCAGGAGGCAAGGGCAGGCAGATCTCTGTGAGTTTGATCTATATAGCAAGTTCCAGGACATCCAGGCTACTTAGAGAGACCCTGACTCAAAACAAACAAAAAAGTTGGACTGGGGGCTAGAGAGCTGGGTCATTTGTTGAGAGTGTGTGCTGCTTTGGGTGGTAGTGCTCCAGAACTTTAATCCCAGCACTTGGGAGGCAGTGGCAGGCAGGTCTCCGTGACTTCCAGGCTAGCCTGGTCTCTATAGTGTGATACAGACCACCCAGGACTATTATACAGAGAAAGTGTCTCAAGAAACAAATAAGCAAAACCAGCTCTCAGGAGGCAGAGGCAGGTGGATCTCTGGGTGTTTGAGGCCAGCCTGGTCTACAGAGGGAGTTCCAGGACAGGCAGAGCTGTTACACAGAGAAACCCTTACTCAGAGAAAAGAAAAAAGAAGGAGGAGGAGGAAGAGTAGTAGTAGTAGTAGTAGTAGTAGTAGTAGTAAAAGTAAGTTGGGTATTATATTTCATGCCTACGATCCCAAAACTCAGGAGATGGAGGCAGGAGAACTCAACCTGAGCTACCTGAGACCTTGTATCAAAAACAAAAACAAAGGCTGAGCAAATGGCTTAGTTAGTAAAGTACTTTCTGTGCAAACATGAGTTGAGGTCCCAGCACAAATACAACACAGCAGCTCTAGTGGAAGTGGACACAGTCTCGCCTAACCAGCAAGTGTCAGATTCAGTGAGATACTCTGCCTCAAAAAATAAGGTAGAGGGCAATGAAGGAAAATATCTGACATTTACCTCTGTTCTCTGCAGGCTTTACACATACATACACACATGCACACATTCATGAACACAGAGTTAGAAAAAGAACATTCATGGTGAGTTGTATTAGTTCCTACTGCTGTGATGAAACAACACTAAGGAAACTCATAGAAAGAAGGCTTTATTTGGGTTTATAGTTCTAGAAATTTTAAGGGTCCCTCTGTTGCCAGTTGAGATCACCTCTTGGACCAGCAGCACAAAGCTGAGAGAGAGAAATGGGAATGGCAAGTGGGTTTGAAACCTTGTCATAGTTACTTTTCTATTTGTGATACCATGACCAAGGCAACTTACAGACAAGTTTATTTGGGGTTTACAATTTCAGAGAGCTAATTACAATCTACTACTATCATGGTTGAGAGCATGACAGCAGGTAGGCAGGCATGGTGATGGAGGGGTAGCTGAGTGCTCATATCTTAATCCATAAGCACAAGGCAGAGAAACCTCAGAGCTCTTCCCCAGTAAGGCATCCTCTTCAACAAGGCCACACCTTCTAATCCTTTCCAAGTAGTTTCATCAATGTCAGAGAGGCAAATTTTCAAATATAGAATCCTATGGGGGCTATTTTGTTTGTTTGCTTGTTTGTTAGTTTTTCAAGGCATGGTTTCTCAGTGTAAACAGTCCTAACTGTCCTGGAATTCACTCTGTATACTAGGCTGGCCTTAAACTCAGAAAGATTCACCTGTCTCTGCCTCCTGACTGCTGGGACTAAAGGCATGTGCCACCACCACCCTGCCTGGCTATGCTATTCATATATATATAATATATATATATATATAGTCTTATTTTAGGCTATGCTATTCTTATTCAAACAACCACATTTCATTTCAGCCCTCTGCAGGCTTGTGGGCAAGTCATAGTGCAAAATACATTTAGTTCAATTTTGAAAGTTCCTATTGTCTTTCAGTCTCAATATTGTTTAAAAGTCCAAAGTCTCTTCTGAGACTCGAGGCAATCTCTTGTTGTTTGGCTGGAAACTTCAGCTTACTTCTGCTTGACCAGGAAACCTCATTCCTCTCTCTCAAACCCTGCCATCTCAGAGAATTTCCAACAAAGAAAAGGTGTCAAAAGCCCAGTTCCAAATTCTTGGTGGCTATGACAGCTCCTCCCCTGAAGTTGACAGCAGCCCAAGTCCTTACCTCTGCTTTTGACCATACTTGGGTACAAACCCAGCTTGCGGTGGACATGTCATCACCCCCCATCTACTGGCTATATAAGCTCCCTGCTTTAGTTTGGGCTTGTGACTTCTCCAGCCTATATCTCTGGGACTGGAGAACTCACGTGGGAGTTGTTTCGCTCAACTATACTTGCTCTTTTACTTTTTCAGTTTGGCCTGATCTGGCTTACTACATAGGCAGAGAAACCTATTATCGAGATACAGAAAACCTATTAGTTGTAACCCCCTGTAAAATCAAAGTGTAAATCACATACCTTCAACATACAGTGGTACAGAATGTACATTGCCCTTCTACAAGGGAAGAAAGGGGGCTTAGTGAGGATAAACTTGATCAAAGCAATACTGAAACCCAGCAGTGAAAATTGAAATTATTATTATTATTTTTTTTTGAGGCAGGGTTTCTCTGTGTAGCCCTAGCTGTCCTGGACTCTGTAGACCAGGCTGTCCTCAAACTCACGAGATCCTCCCATCTCTGGAGTGCTAGAATTAAAGGCAGTAGCTTTATGTGTGATGTCAAAGGGCTTAGATTTCTCTGCCTTTCACTTTTGTTGACTGTGACACACTTTTCTCTCTGGGGCTAGGTCCACTCGTTCCACTCCCTGTGTGTGTGTGTGTGTGTGTGTGTGTGTGTGTGTGTGTGTGTGTGTGTGCATATATATATATATATATGTATATATATATATATATATATATATATATATATATATATATATACTATACATACATATGACTCTTCTTGGCAGATATGTCATGGCTTTTTTTTTTTACTTCTTCCTTTTTTTGTTTGTTTGTTTGTTTTTGATTTTTTGAGAGAAGGTTTTTCTGTATAACAGCCCTGGATCTCCTGGAGCTCACTTTGTAGACCAGGCTAACCCTAAACTCATGGAGATCCACCTGCCTCTGCCTCCCAAGTCCTGGGATTAAAGGTGTGTACCTACACCACCTGGCTGGAATGAGGTTTTGAAACCTCAAAGTCTACCCTCAATGACATACCCCTCCAGTGAGGCCATATCTTCTAGTCCTTCCCAAACAGTTCCACTAATTGAGGATCAAGTATTCAAACATAGAGCCTAAGGGGGCCATTTTTATTCAAACCAAAACCAACATCCCAGCCAACCCCAATGAAATATTTTCTTCATTAAGATCACATCTAATAAACCTCTCCCATGCAGAGATACCAACTGGGGACCAAATTTTCAAATTCCAGAGCTTTTGGGCAGTATTTGCATTCAAACTACCACAAAAGCCCAACATACATGTATTAAATGACCAGAGAGGTCACTGTCTCTTAGGGAATCCTTGTTCATGATCTAACCTGCTGTGCCAGGCTCAGGTGTTCCCATCTCATAAGAGTCGGTAACATGGTCACCCAGTTCTGTGATGGATTTCACCTGCTCATTTAGAGGAGGAGCCTCTGTGTCACACAGTGGAGATTCCTTTTGTCCAGTCGTGACAGGAGTCTCACATTTCCTGTTTGGTGCCTACTCCATTGCACACAGCAATTCTTCCAGGTGTCACAGTCTGGCTCCTTGTTCTGCCAACTCACTGGCCTGAAGCCTTAACAGTTCATTTCTCTGCATCCTTATTGCACAGTAGTGGTACATGCCTTTAATCCCAGCACTTGGTAGACAGAGGCAAATCTCTGAGTTCAATGTCAGTCTGATCTACCAATTAAGTTCCAGGATAGCCAGGACTGTTACACAAAGAAACCCTGTCTCTAAAAACCAAAAGAAGAAAGAGGAGGAAGGGGAGGAGAAGAAAGAAGAAGAAAGAGGGGAAGAAGGATAAGGAGAAAGAAAGAAGGAAGAAGAAGAATGTCAAATGTCTCCAAAGCCCCACTATTGGGATCTACACAGTAAGACACAGAGAGAGGAGGTGACTCTGGTTTGATGTAACAATTGATTGCAGCATCTCAATACTGATGGCGGTTCTGGTATACTAGTGAAGGGATCCTGTTGTTAAGGCAACAATTTGGTGAAATGTGATGATTTGTGTTGACAACTTGACAGGATCTAGACTCACCTGGGAGATGGGCCTCTGGGTGTGCCTTGTGAGGGATAGCCTTGATTACATTCATTGTTAATTGATGTGGGAGGACCCGTGCTGACTGTGGGTGGGACCGCATGAATGGAAAAGGGGAAGAAAGCTACGGGCATTGCTCTCTTCTGACTGATGACGTAATATGCCCAGCTGCTTCAGGGTCCTGATGCTTTGGCTTCCCTGTGGTGATGGACTACAGCCTGAACCATGTGCTACAATAAGCCCTCTCTCCCTTAGTTTGCTATTGTCAAAGTGTTTTAGGTGTTTTTTTTTTTTTTTTTTTTTTTTTTTTTTAAATCACAGAAACAGGAAGAGAAACTAAGATGAGTGGAATGGGATGGGGTGTTGTGGCCTTGGGATAGTCCTAGGATGCTGGGAGGAGGTGGTAATGCTCTGCTAGTCTGACTGGTCAACTGGGATACTGCTCAAGTAGTAAGTTCCTGAGAAGGATTCAGGTTTTGTTTCTGAGATGAGGGTCTTGTTATGTAATCTGGACTGAACCTGAACCCTTGATTCTCCTTCCTCAGTCTCTCAAGTGCTGGGATTACTGGCCTATGCCATTATACATCTCAGTATGTAGCACTAGCTAGCCTGAAGCTGGCCCGGTAGATCATGATGGCTTTAGATAATCCTCTTTTTGCCTACTGAGGTCTGGGTATACAGTCTTGGCTCACCACTCTTAGCAGCAGGTTCTCCCTCCCCTGCCCCCTATCCCCTTCCTTCTTGCATGCCTATGTGAGTGTGTATACATATTCGCACATGTATGTGTGTGCATGCATGTGGAGGCTACAAGTTGATGTTAGATATCTTCCTCAGTCACTCTCCACTTATTTATTTATTTATCCACACAAGTTTTTTCTGTAGTTTTGGAGACTGTCCTGGAACTCACTCTATAGACCAGGGTGGTCTCAAATTCACAGAGATCCACCTGCCTCTGCCTCCTGAGTGCTGAGATTAAAAGTGTGAGCCACCACTGCCCAGCTGTTTGTCTTTGAGAGGAAGTGTTACTATGGAGCACTGGCTGGCCTGAAGCTGGATTATATTCACCAAACTGGCCTAGAACTCACAAAGATCTTCCTTCTTCTGCCTCCTAAGTGCTGAAATCAAAGGTACATGCCACCAAGCCTGACATATTTAACTGTAAAATAGCCATGGTTTGTTTGGGCAAAATGGTTCACATTTATGAACCCAGCATTTTAGAAGTGGGGTCAAGAGGGAGAATCAGGCATTATCTTTGGTTAAGCCAGAGAGATGATGACAAAGTGGGTAAAGCCAATTGCTACCAAGCCTGAAAACCTGAATTCAACCCCCAGAATTTATTTGGTGAAAGGTGTGAATTTCTGTCTTTCAAAATTAAAGACATTTTTGGCTTCAAAGCCAGCCCAAGCTACAGAATAAGAATCAAGACAAAAGGCTGGCATAAGCTAGGGTTGGTAGTGCCTTTAATCACAGCACTCTGGAGGCACAGGCAGGGATATCTTTGTGAGTTCAAGGCCTGCCTGGTCCACAGAGCCAGTTCCAGTACAGGCTCCAAAGCAATACAGAGAAACCCTGTCTCGGGGGAAAAAAAAAATGGCTGGCATAGTGACACTGCCTTTAATCACAGAGCCCAGAGCTCAGCCTGGTCAACACAGGGTTCTAGCACAGCCAGAGCTACATAGGGAGATCCTTTCTCAAAACAAAACAAAATTAAAATTAATCAAAGCAAAAACAGTAGCAAAGTAATTATAAGAATTAGTAATTACTAACCATGACCATGGCCACTCTTATAAAGGAAAATATTTAATTGGAATGGCTTACATTTTCAGAGGATTAGTCCATTATTATCATGACAGGGAGCAGTAAGGCATGCATACTGGTGGTATATGACTACTATGGAGGCTGAAGCAGGAGAAACATAGATTCAAAGCTAACCTGGGCTAAATAAAAAGCAAATAATGCTGGGGGGAATTTGAAGCATTTGTCCAGCATGTGCAAGGGCAGGGTCAAAACTTGAAGGGTTTTCTGTTCAGAATTGTAGAGAAATAGGAGTAAATTAGAGGCATTGATAAGAGAATGGCTGATTATGTGATACCATTTCTTCTACCTCGGCAGGAAGCTAAGCAGCCATAGCAGAAGAGACTCAGAAAGACAATGTTGCAACATGAATTGCTACTCCTAGGATGCTATGAGAAAGAGAACTGAAGATTCCCACCTGTCCTGTGACTATTCCACACAATGCAATACCCAGGACCCAGGAGGTAAGACATGAAAGTGACTCCTTATGTTTGGTTTTCTGAAAGAGGGTCTTAAATACCCCAGACTGGCCTTGAATTACTGACTATCTTAGAGTCTCTATTGCTGTGAAGAGAAACCATGACCATGGCCACTCTTATAAAGGAAAATATTTAATTGGGGATGGCTTACATTTTCAGAGGTTTAGTCCATTATTATCATGACAGGGAGCATGTTGGCATGCAGTCAGACATGGTGCTGGAGAAGACGCTGCTACATGTTGGTATGCAGGCAACAGGAAGTAAGTCTACTTCCTAGGTGTCTATGCTGGGTGGTATCTTGAGCATAGGAGACCTCAAAGCCTGCCCCACAGTGACACACTTCCTCCAACCAGGCCACACCTACTCCACCTCCTAATAGTGCCACTCCTCACTATGAGATTATGGGGGCCAATTACATCCGAACTACCACTGAGTGCTAGGGTTAGAGTTATACACCAAACTTGACTCTAAAGTGTGTGTGTGTGTGTGTGTGTGTGTGTGTGTACACATATATATTTAAATCAGACGTATTCATTTCATGTGTGTTTTGTCTGCATGTATATCTGTATACTACATGTATGTATGGTTCTTAATGAGGGTGCTGGGATCTGAAGTACAGTCTTTTTTTTTCTAGACAAGGTTTCTCTGTGTAGCCTTGACTGTCCTGGAACTCACTCTGTAGACCAGGATGGCCTTGAACTCATAAGAGATCTGCCTGCCTCTGCCTTCTGAGTGCTGGAATTAAAGTTATGTACCATCACTGCCCTGAGAACTATGGTCTTTTGATGGAATAGTAAGTGCTCATAACTACTGACCCAACTCTCCAGCCCCTATTTAAGTTTGATTTAAAATTTTGGGGCCTGGAGAAATGGCTCAGCAGTTAAGAGCATTGGCTGCTCTTTCAGAGAACCCAGGTTCAGTTCCAGCACACAGTTGGCAGCTCACAACTGTCTGTAGCATAAGTTCCCATAGATCTGACACTCTCATGTGGTCTAAACACCAATAGGCATTAAAAAAATGAATGAATTAGAAATAGTGACTTAAGCTTTTAATCCCATTACTCAGGATGCAAAAGCAGGCAGATCTCTGTGAGTTCAAAGCCAGCCTGGTACACACAGTGAATTTTAGGACATTTAGGACTATATAGAAAGACCATGTCTAAAACAAAACAAAACAAAAATTTCATTGGTGTATGGTGATGTTTGCCCAAAGTTCCCGAACATTGGAGGCAGATCAAGAAGATTACTAAAAGTTGGAGGCTAATCTGGGCTACAGAAAGTCTCAAAAGCAACAAACAATTTTGTGCATTTGAGCTAAACATCCAATTCTAGGAACTTATCCTGTGATCTACTATCTGCAAAATAACATGAGAACATCTAAATATTACAGCCTTGTAATGGCAAATGATCAAAAATAATCTAAATGACAGTAGAAACAGGTGGATCTCTGTGAGTTCAAGGTCAGCCAAGTATATAGAGTGAGTTTTAGGGTAACCAGGACTACACAGAGAAAACCTGTCTGAAAAAAAACAAAAAACAAACAAACAAAAAAAAAAAAAAACAGGAATGATTGAAATGTCATTAACAGGGTATTTGGCAAAGGAACATCCTGTAGCCTTGGAGAAGGGCAGAGGCTGGTAAAGAATACAGCAGGTAAGCACTTTGGTAATGAAACTATAGGTTTAATCCACAATACCCCCAAAGTAAGTGACAATGATAAGACACTAAAAGTTTTAGGTGACAGAAGCCTATAATTCCAGCCCTTTGGAGGTAGAAGCAGTAGGATCAGTAATTCAGGGTCATCCCTAGATACTTAGTGAATTCAA
This sequence comes from Cricetiscus sungorus, assembly GCA_030556225.1. Taxonomy (NCBI): domain Eukaryota; kingdom Metazoa; phylum Chordata; class Mammalia; order Rodentia; family Cricetidae; genus Cricetiscus; species Cricetiscus sungorus. Next base: position 20,795,400 of record JANBXA010000031.1, on the reverse strand, counting down.
GGCCACCTGAGATACATGAAACCCACCCTTAAAAAAACAAAGGAAAAATGATCTTTTATAATAGAGTCTGCCTGTATTCCCAGCAATGGACACTGAAGCAGGATTATCCCAAATGGAGGCCAGCTTCATCTATACAGTGATTTCTAGACCAGCTAGAGCTACATAACAAGACTCATAAAGACAAGGAGCCAGGGAGATGGCTCAGTTGATAAAGTCACTTGTCTCCAATGTAGGTCATCCACATTCAATCCTGAGGCCCACATGGTGGTAGATACTGAACTGACTCCTACAGGTTATCCTCTGGCCTGCACACATGCACCACACACAAAATAAAGCAAATAAACCTAATAAAACCTCAAAAACTGGAAGTAATGATTCAGGCCCATTATCCTACAGTACTTGGGAGCAAAAAGTAAAGTCAATAGCTATAGGTCATCTTTGGTGATATATATAGGGAGTTGAAGGCTAGCCTGGGGCTAGGTGAGAGCCCATAAAAAAAAAAAAACTGGGCATAGCAGTATACTATTTTTATTACTATTGCAATGATAAAACATCACCAAAAGCAAGTTGGGGAGGAAAGGGTTTATTTGGGCTTACACTTCAACATCATAGTCCATCATTGAAGGAAATTCAGGACAAGCACTCAAACAAGACAGGACACTGGAGGCAGGAACTGATGCAGCTGCCATGGAGGGATGCTGCTTACTAGCTTGTTCCATCCGGATTGTTTAATCTGCTTTCTTATAGAACCCAGAATTACCCCCACCCACCCAGGGGTGGGTCCACCCACAATAGGCTGTGCTATGGCAATATTTTGTATATGATTTAACAAAGCTTGCCTGAAGATCAGAGCACAAAGCTAGACATACTGGGTTGTCCATAGAGGCCAGGCAATGGTGGCACACACCTTTAATCCCAGCACTTGGAGACAGAGTCAGACAGATCTCTGTTAGTTGAAGGCCACCCTGGGCTACATAAAATTGATCCAGTATAAAAAAGAAACAGAGCTCACACAAAGGTGACCCCAGCACTTGGGATTCCACACAGTTTTTAACAGTTTATTTTTATTTTATGTGTATTCATGTTTTGCCTGTCTGTATGAGGGTATTGGGTCCCCTGGAACTGGAGTTACAGACAGTTGAGAGCTGCCATGCGGGTGCTGGGAATTGAACCTGGGTCCCCTGGAAGAGCAGTCTTTTTAACCAATGACCCATATCTCCAGCGTTTGGGATCCTACACCTTTCATCCCAGAACTAAGGAGATAAAGACAAGAGTGATATGGCTGGGTGGAGAGAGGAATATAAGGCAGGAGGAGACAAGAGAGAGATGCTGTCTGAGGAGCAGTGCAGTTTGAGGATGCAGTCTGAGGATGCAGTCTGAGGATGCAGCCTGAGGATGCAGCCTGAAGACAGGACTGACCCTTTGGTCTGAGTATTGTTAGAGGTGAGAACTCTCTAGTGGTTGGTCACTTTGCTTCTCTGACCTTCAGCATTAACTCTAATATCAAACTCAGAGTTTTTTTATTAAGATCAAAGAGAATTTATGCTATATCTGGCACCCAATTTTTGGTGTATGAAATCACAAAAAAGCTGTTTGCCTGTGGCTTTGCAGTCAATGGCATAGACTGGAGCTACATGTAGTCAGAGTCACCACTCTACCAGCTAGGTTTTCCTTTCTTCTCTCCTGATGGGCTCTCCCTGGACCCCTTTCTCTGGATTTTGCCAAAGTAGGTAGCTGCCTTGAAATCTGGTCAGGTTTTACTGCTCCACACAGCAGCTGTCAGCCTCACAACTTCATTGTCATTGCAGGCAGATTTGGTGAGAAAAATGGGAATTCTTAAAGGAAGGAATTAGTTAAAAGAGAGAGTTTTTCTCAAATTAAATTGGAAAGTACTATTACAATAGAGAGAGTTAGGTTTCTGTATTTAAAAATGGAACGATTAAATGAAGTTAATCAACTTAACTGAGATTGACATACTGTTATTTTCATTTTGATAACCTTTGTTGTCATTTTGATAATTCTTGGTTTATCTTTTAAAAAGTTGTTTGATATGAGTGCCAAGATACAGGCCTTAGAAAAACTTAATAAAACAGATCATAGAGATAGTCAAACACAGACAGAGGAATTTAAAGGAGAACCAATTTCAGCTTTGCATTATAAGGTTAGAGAGGAACTCAGACAACCAACCTTAATATATCTAGTAACATTACAGAAATTGCCAAGTGATAAAGGCTCTGTAAGAGCTGATTGGTCTCCTGTGACAATGATAAATTTAATGAGATTCCGGGAAACAATAGTTTCATATGACATGCATTCACCATTTGTAAAGCAGACATTAAACTTGTGGTTAATGGGATAATAATAGAATTATGGGATAATAATAGAATTATCCCTAAAGACTGAATAGACTTGGTTACAGCTGTCTTGGAGCCTGGTCCACAATTACAATGGAGGACCTGGTTTAAAAGAGAGGCAAAATTTCAAATTGTATCCTCTAGCATTATAGATGTAGGACAGTACTGTATCAGACCTCTGTGAATGTAAATTAGCTTGTACTTGCTTTATGACTGATTTATCAGAGCTGCTTTTAATGATGTTGCTCAGAATGTTTTCTTTCTAGATGATGCTTGAGAAGCTAATTAAAACAAAAACAAAACAAACAAACAAAAAAATAAACATATATATATAATTTGAATTTTTGGAAACTTTAGCTGTGCTGTCAAATTTTGGAAAAAAGTATCCCAGTTTACCATGTTGAGTTACAGAAATTAATAGCCATAATGGTCTAGAAATGTTGAACTTAATTTTTTCCCATTTGTACAGGGGTAACACACTTTTAAATATGTAAGGTTTTATGTACATGGGGTTGATTACAAAAACTAATAAAATAGTCTCTAAATAATGAAAACAAAGAGGCAAAAATCATTGAACAACAGAGTAGAGAGAGGTATGGCAACCTCCCAAGATCAGCTTCCTGGAGAAGGAGATTATGCTAATGTAGAAAGGCAATCCCTATATGATGGCCATATCCTGACTTTATGCTGTGCAGCAGCTTTGAATGCTTGGGGCAGAACTGAAAAACTGTATAACTAAAGTCATACAGGGCCCGAAAGAAACCACTGATTTCTTACAAAGATCGTCCTCAGCAGTAAATAGAATGATACTAAACTTAGAAGCTAGACAAATAATACTTGAATCTTTGGCTTTTGAAAATGCTAAAGGATGATTAGGCCATTAAAGGCAAAATCAGTACCTTTGGAGGATTGGATCCATGATATAATCAGCATAGAATGTCATGACTATGATGATGCATGGATAGGAGAGGTGATTTTCAGAGGTTTGAAGAAACAAAATGTCAAGTGTTTCAATTGTGGCAAACAGCATCAGCTTAAAAGGGACTATAAACAGGACATTTCTAGAAGCAATGTTTTTTTCCAGGAAAAATCCAAACAGAATACCCCTCCCTTTTAGAGTATGCCGAAGGTACGGCAACAAAGGCAGGCATTGAACTAATGGACGTAGATCAACAAAGAACATTCAAGGTAACCCTTTGCCATTAGGAAACTCCTTGAGGTACCTTTTGAAGACCCCTATGCCAAATTCAGTTCAATTGTTTCCTGTAACTGTGGAGGAAACTCCTTATCAGTGCAATTAAAGAACCTAACTCCTTTTGTAAGAAAGCATACTGTTCTGGGTGATAGAACAGCTGTAGAAGAGAAAACAAAAATTTAGGAGAAACCATAAATCAAAATTGATAAAGATTAGTTAGGGTTTGGGCAGGATTTTGTTTTTATCTTTCCAGGAAGATAAAAACAAACACCCTGAGGAATTGAAAGACCTTTAGATAAATAGGAATCCAAAGTAGAAGGGAGAAAAAAAAAGAAAAGGAATAATCTGACTTAACGCAATCTCTGAAGTCTCCAAAAAGTTTATTGGACCCCACAACAACAATTCCACCAGGACTTTGAAAGCACCACTAAGCTGAATAAACACCACTTAAAAAACAGTTTGGACTACAAACTACTCATAACAATTTCAGGGTGTCTGGCTGAGATGATCCAGACTCATAGACTAATCTAGCCAGGACTTACTTAAGACAAGTCCTGCACTCTCCCATCACTCAGAGACTGAACAACAAATGGTACAGCTACCTCACCCAGGACTTGACAATTAAACCCGATTTCTCTTTTCAGGATCCCCTAAATATGCCCTTGCCCCCCCCCCCCCGCCAGATAGCAGTATAGTAAATTTAAGGATATAATGCCCACATTCCCAAGAGGTGGGGTCGGTTATGGATATTTGTCATTGTTTAGAGGGACTGGTTACAAGTTGATATTGGTAATGGTCAGGAAAAAAGCTAAACAAAGGTGTTTAGATTCAGAGTTTTTGCCTGTATATGGTCTGTGCAGCACATGTGGAAGAGGCCATGGATTGGATTTACAGATGGTTTCCATATGGGAGCTGGGAACTGAACCCAGGTCCTGTGGAAGAGCAGCTAGTGCTTCTCTCCACACTGATCAACACATGTGTACTGTGGCATGCCTGTATGCAGACACGCATGCATATATATGTATATGCATATATATGAATATGATAAATAACAATGTAGTACAACTTAAATTTATTTTAAAGATTTGTTTCTTTATTATATACACAATGTTTCACCTGTGTGTATGTCTGCCCACAAGAAGAGGACACCAGAACTCATTATAGATCATTGTGAGTCACCATGTGGTTGCTGGGAATGGAGCCCTGGTCCTCTGGAAGAGCAGCCAGTGCTCTTCTTACCTGGGAGCCAGCCTGGGCCATACAGCAAAAGCAAGTAATTCAAGCATCCTAATACCATACCTTGAATTATGCCTTTCTTTCTTTGAGCCCAGGCTGCCCTCAACTCACTCCATTGCTAAGGATGACCTTGAACTCCTGATCCTCCTGCCTCTGGCTTCCAAGAGCTAGGATCACAGGCACACAGAGTATGGACCTATACCTTTGTTTTCCACTCTCTCTTGCTTTGTTTACCTTTATGGATCTACTGGCAAAAACCCAATCATTGACACTATAAATATTCTTCTCCTTCTTTCTGCCCATTTTCCCTACTAAAAGGAAACAAACAATCTAAAGTCCCTTGTTACCACTGGGAAGTGATGGTGCATGCCTTTAATCCCAGCACTTGGGAGGGAGGCAGAGACAGGCAGATCGCAGATCTTTGCCAATTTGAGGCCAACCTGGTCTATAGAACAAGTGCCAGAACAGGCTCCAAAGCTACAAAGAGAAACCTTGTCTCAAAAAACAAACAACAAAACAAAACAAAAAAATCCAAACCAAATACCATTACCAAGCTTTCTAGGTGAATCAAACAGTAGCAAAATAAATGGCCTATAACCCACTGATAAAAGGAAAATCCAGCCTACTGGGAATATACCCTGGGGCTGCAGTTTCTCTGGATGCTAAAGATGAGTGGGTGTGGCTGGCCAGTGTGCTGGCCTGGGCTCTGGGTTCCCAGCTCAGAGCATGTGTTTTGAGCATGGGTGAACTCCATAGGATTAGTTGCTTCCAGTTCACACTAGCTTTCTCAGGAGGGCCCTGGGCAGATGGACATAGGAAAGGGCTTGCTGGTCTCCCTGATCTCATAGTTTGTGAAGGAGTGACTTTATCGCAGACACCCCCCATGACATAGTCTAGTCTAGCCCTAGCATTATGTTGCTCTGTTGTGCTGTCTCCAAACCCCTGGTTGTTGAAGACAGCATTTTTATTGCAAAGATTCAAAGACAAAAGCAATGGGTAATGTTGGCAGGGGGAGGAGACTTTTGCTTGTTCCTCACCCCCACCCCCGGGAGCAGAGCAGATCAAGCTGAGCTGATCTGCTGGTGTCATTGATGATTTATGACCCAGCTGTTGGCCTTGGGTCACAGCTGCTCAAGGTTGAGCAGGTCCTGTGTGAGGGACTTGACCAGGAATGGCCTCTGTGCAGTTGTTCCCTCTGGGTGTGACAGGGGTGATCACATCCCCAGTGCCTCCTCCAGTCCCTGAAGATCTAAAGCTCTGCACTCCATCTGAACGCCCTGGATGATCCCATGGTGTCAGACTGTAATTGCTGAGGGTCCTTCAGAAGACGGTGGTCCAGCAGGGCGGAGACATGTGGGCTGTAAATTTGCTCACTAAACTGGGTGCACTGGTACATGGCTGAAACCCCAGCACTGGTGAAGAGGTTAAACTCTTCCATTTTACAACTGAATTTAGGTTTCAGTTTTCTGAGAAGGACACACAGGTGTCTCTCCCAACAAGGAACTAATTATCCATTGTACCCTTACATGGGGGTGGGGGGAGGAAAAAACACATCAAGGACCAAAGTCAGCATCACAATAGCTCAAGAACAAACCCTGCAGCTCCCTTTGAGTTGTGTCCAAGCTTATACAAATGTGTCTAAGATGTGTCGAATTGATAAAACTAAACCTCAGGCAATTAGAAATATACTAATGTAACTGATGCTTGCTCAACCAATTAAGTCTGAGATGACCTAATTGCTCCTAAAACTCTACTTAGCTATGCTTAAAAGCTATGCACGTTCCTCTTGGGGTTAGGGGTCCGTCACCATTTTGTTCAGGTAAACAACCCTAAATGCATGTGTATAATGAATGCTATTTGCTGTTATATACTATTTGAGTCTGAGGTCTTCCTTCCCTATTTCCTGGCACCCTATACGGAAGGCAGAGGTGGGAAGATGAGGAGTTCAGGGCCACCCTCAATTACATAAAGAGTTGAAGGCCAACATAGTGAGTTAAAGACCCAGTCTCAAAAAAAGAAACATGAAAAAAACCTGTTTCCTCCCTCCATGTTCTGGGCTTATTACCTAATGGGAATTCAAGAAGAGAGGCAGCCGGGCATCGGTGGCACACGTCTTTAGTCCCAGCATTTAGGGCAGAGGCAGGTGGATCTCTGTGAGTGTGAGGCCAGTCTGGTCTACAGAGCTAGTTCCAGGACAGGTTCCAAAACAATGCAGAGAAACCCTGTCTCAAAAACTAAAGAGAGAGAGAGACAGTAAGAGTGAGAGAGAGAGAGAGAGAGAGAGAGAGAGAGAGAGAGAGAGAGAGAGAGAGAGAGGAGAGAGGCAGATAAACCTCTGAGATTGACCATCCAACTCTTTTTTTTTTTTTTCCCCTTCAGATTAGGTCTCTCTCAAGTGGTGCAGGCTGGTCTAGTATCAAATTCACTACATAAATGGTGGCCTTGGACTTCTGATCCTCATATCTCCAGTTCCCATGTGTTGGGATTACAGACATATGCTACACACTTTGTGCATGCTAGGGAAGCACTCTACCAACTTAGCTAAGCTTCCTATCCCAGGAACATCTAACTGTGGGTCCTTATGTGCTCCAAATCCTGTATAAATGCAGTTTATCTTCTAATTCTTGCCAATAAACCTGTGGAAGAGATAGAGTAGATTTTACTAATACTCTTTTTTTTTTTTAAAAAAAATATTTATTTATTTAAGTGCATCAATGTTTTGCCTATATGTCTGTCTGTATGATGGTACTGGATCCTTCAAGAACTGGGGGCAGCTCACAACAATTGTGAGCTTCCATGTGGGTGCTGGGAATTGAACCTGGATCCTTTGGAAGAACAGCCAGGGCTCTAAACTGCTGAGCCATCTCTGCAGCCCCTACTAATATTCCTTTAAATGAAAAGCCAGAGAAGTTGTACAAATTGACTAAGTACCACAGCTAGTCATCTGTCTGAGGAACCAGAGACTATTAACAATTACTGTGCCTGCCCTAGGCAGTTTGCATGGGCTACATACACTCCTGCTCTTTCAGGGCCATCAGGACTAATCCTGTTGAGGCACTGATGAATCAATACACAGTCATTCCTAAGGCCACTGAGGGCATTAGCAGCAGAGCTGAGGCTGTCCCTGGTGTGGGTGACACCAGATAATTTTCTTTTCTGTGTCCTTTAACTTCTGTGGGACTTTTCAGCTGGGCCCACTGTTCATTTTTTGTCAAGGATGCAGGCAAGCCTGAGATAGACCCTGTGTTATCCTGTTAGTCTTAGTTTATTCAGTTCCCTTAGCACCCACAGCTTGTTCTTCTTTCCTGTTCTCTCTTGGTTCCAGCTTGTCTGCCTCAACATATTTAATTTGCCGGGTGTTGGTGGCACACTCCTTTAATCCCAGTACTCAGGAGGCAGAGGCAGGCAGATCTCTGTGAGTTTGAGGCCAGCCTGGTCTACAAAGTGAGTTCCAGGACAGTCAGGACAGTTACACAGTGAAACCTTTTCTTGAAAAATATATACACATACTTTGCAGGGCTGGGAGTATGGGCATGCTCTACTGCGTGTGTTGTGGTGCATGTGTGGATGCCAGAGACAGTAGCTGAAGTCACTGTGTGGGTCAGGTTGTCAGGTTTGATAGCAAACTTCTTTACCAACTGAGCCCTTGCCAGACCCTAATCAACAGTTTCTAGGATTCTCAGACGTCTTATTGACCCTGTGGGGCTTTCTTTACTAAAATACTTCCTCTGTTTCTCTTCAGTGTGGAAGAGCCCAGGACTTGATCCTGAACTTTCCTGCTGGTTTGTGTCCCTTCAGTGTCACTTTGCTCAGTCCTGTCTCAGTCTGATAGCTTCTAATTTATTTCTCCTGTTCCAGCCTCTTTTCTAAGAGGAATACCTTCAGCCATGGCATCTACGTTCTTTAGATGCTCCCCACCGTGAAATCCCTCCACTTGGCTCCGAGCACTTCAGTGGTTTTAAGCAGGGCCCCATACTTGCACGAACTTTAGCTCCATTGTGTTTTGTTTGCTAGGCTTTTCTGAGGCAGGGTCTCACACAGTCTAGTCCAGCTTAGCCTGGAACTCACTATGTAGCAAGGCTGATTACAGTCAGTTTAAAAACATTTTCCTAGTTTGAGAGGTTGGCACAAGCCTCTAATCCCAGCATTCAGGAGCCAGAGGCAGGAAGATCTCTGGGTTTGAGGCTAGAATGGTCTACAGAGTCCAGGACAGCCAGGGCTACACAGAGAAACTCTGTCTCAGGAAACCTAAATAAATCAGTAAAAATAAAAAATAAAAAGAAAGTAAAGAAACACCCTGATTTCCTTATAAGGTATTATAGAATTTGAAGGACACTTTAGGTATTTCCTGGTCTTCTTTTTACTTTATACTTATTAGCAATCACTCCCATGACCCCCAATTTCAACAAGACCTTACAAGCATTTATCTACTTTCTATCTATGCTAATTATATGAATAAGATTGTCCAACATGTGCTCTTTATGAATGTCTCCTCTCCTCTCTTTCCCTTCTCTCCCCTCATGCTTTTTAAGACAGGGTTTGTATAAGCAAGGCTGGCTTGAAACTTAGTAGATAGCCCAGTGTGACCTTAAACTTTTGATCCTCCTGCCTTTACTTACCTGTGATTGCTGAATTGATAAGCATGTACTACCACTCTCATCTGAACACATTTTTTGCATCTTCAGCCTGCAAAGGGCATGAACTCATCTTGCCTCAGCATGTCCAGCAGCTCTGATTACAAACCTGTACCACCAGGCCCAGTTTTATTTGTCCTGCTTCAGACTCTCACCTCTTTATTTTATTTTATTTTGGTTTTTCAAGACAGGATCTCACTATGTAACTCTGGCTGTCCTGGAACTTACTATGTAGATCAGGCTAGCCTTGAACTCACAAAGATCTGTCTGCTTCTGCCTCTCGAGTGCAGCTCTCCAAAACTTATTGGGTGGGTGGGTGGGTGGGTGGGTGGGTGGGTGGGTGGGTGTGCCTGTGGGAACCCACAGAGGCTGGAGAAGTTCATCAGGTCACTTAGAGCTGGAGTTACAGACAGTTATAAGCTACCCAGTGAGGATGCTGGGAACCAACTTTGGATCTGCTGCAAAAGCAGCATCTCTCCAGTCCCTGTTCAGTTTTGATTGTTTAGGGGCCAGAATCTTACTATGTAGCTCTGACTGGGCTGGAACTCATATTGTAGACCAGGCTGGTTTTGAACTTACAGAGATTTACCTGCTTCTGTTTCCAAGGTGCTGATATTAAAGGCGTGCACCACTATGCCTGGCCCCTGTTAAGATTCTTTTATTTTATGTATATGAGTGTTTTGCCTTCATGTATGGTTGTGCACCATTTGCATGCCTCGTGTTCTTGGAGGCCGGAAGAAGGGGTTTAGTCCCCTGGAACTGGAGTTACAGATAGTTTTAGTTGCCATGTGGGTGCTGGGAATCACATTGTGTCCTCTGAAAGAGCAGCCAGTGCTTTTAACCGCCAGCCCCCATATTTAGTCTTTTGATGCAAGGTTTAACTCTGAGCTCTACTATGTCCTGTCTCCTCCCAGTGCTGGGATTTAGGTATGGGCCATCATCACCAGTTTTTATTTGTTGGTCTTAAAACAGGGCTTTATGTAGCCCAAGCTGGCCTCAAACCCACTATGTAGCGAACATGACCATCACCTCCTGATCATCAGGCCTCTGCTGGGACTCTAGGCTTGTGCTTCCATGTCCAGGTCTTTATGGCTTATGCATTTGTGTGTGTGTGTCTGTGTGTCAGTGTTTGTGCAGGCCAGAGAGAGAGCTCAGGTTTCTTCTGCTCTCTATTCGCTGACACAACATTTCTGCTGAAGCCAGCGCTTGCAGCTTCAGCTGTACCAACTGCCCACTGAACCCCAGAATTTGCCTGTTTTTGCCCCCAGTGTTGGGGTTACTGGTGCATGTGCCTTGCCTGGGTTTTCTGTAGGTGCTGAAGATCTGAGCTAAGGTCCTTCTGTTGGTGCAGCAAGCACACACAGTGAGTCCTCTCTCAATTCTGATATGAGTATTTTCCTTTGAAAAGGAATTTCACTGTGGGGCTGAGACTGGCCTAGAACAAAGCGAAGCGGCCCAGCCTGGCCTTAAACTTGCATTTCTCTGTCCTCAGCTGCCCAAAGGAATACAATGACAGGTGTCAGGCGTTCTGTTCTTCTCATTACATCAGAACCACATAATAATCCAAGATAATCCCATTTGACATCCTTAATTGTTATGAGGAGGTTTTCCCTCCGGCCTGGTCCCACAGCCACACCAGCCCCAAATAACACACAGAGGCACTGTATTAGATGTAAAACTGTTATCATGTTACTAGCATTTCTTATTGTCTAGCTCTGTCTTAAATACTAACCCATTTCTATTAATCTAAATATTTCCACGTGGTCTTATCGGAGAGAGGGCTCGGAATTCTTCTCTCTAGGACCCATATTTTGAATCTTCTTCCTACTTCTTCCTCTCTCCTCCTAGTCTCCTAGTCCCACCTATCTTGCTTTCCTATGGTCCAACAGTGCTTTATTCATTAACCAATACAAGAAAAATATTTACAGAATGACATCTCCCATCACTTAATTACATTTACAAAATCACCTTGGCTATATATGTTAGTACAGTGGTTTATGGGTAAGGGCATTGATTAGGACGTTTTTTTCTTTTTGGGTTGGCCTGGCCATATAGTCTAGGTTTATTGGAACTAACACTGCTTCTGCCTGGCATCCTAAGGGTTGGGATTACATACATGTATCACTATGCCTCTCAGTACATAAAAATCTTTTGGGAATCATTATTCCAGCATATGTCAGTTGATATTAATTACCTGAATGCTAGATAGACTTTTCCATGTTAATGTATCAGTGAATACAATGGTGTAGGGAAACCTCTGAGACCCGGATGTTGTGGGAAGTGATTTTTTTTTATTGTTGTTAATTTTTGTTATTCATTTTTATTTATTTATTTATTGGATACAGGATTTCTTTATATAGCCCTGGTTGGCTTGGAGCTCCCTTTGTAGAACACACTGGCCTCAAACTCACAGAAATCTGCCTGCCTCTGCCTCATCAGTGCTGGTACTAAAGTCATGTGCCACCATGGCTAGCCCAGATTATTTGATTCTTGAGACAGGGTCTTAGTGTGTGGCTCAGACTAGCCTAAAATTTGTGGCAATCCTCTAGACTTCGCTTCTTGAGTTCTGGGATTATAAGAAGAACCATTCAGCTATATTCCCTTTTCTGTAAAGCCCTAATAGTCAAATATAGTGGTAAGAAGCTGGGCACAGTGGTGCATACCTTTAATCCCAGTATTGGGGAGGCAGAGATGAACAGATAGATCTCTGTGAGTTCAAGGCCAGCCTTGCCTACTTGTCTACACAGAGAGTTCTAGAATAGTAGAACTACACAGAAAGACCCTGTCACAAATTCTCAAATGTGTGTGTGTACGGGTCTCTGTCTCTCTCTGTTTCTCTCTGTCTCTCTGTCTCTGTCTCTTTCTCTTTCTCTCTCTCTCTCTCTCTCTCTCTGTGTGTGTGTGTGTAAAGCTCTCTTTCCCGAGAAAGGTAGCTAGCCTGCCCATGACAAATATTCTGTAAATCTCCCTATCTTTCAATGTTTCTCTTTGCTTAACACATGAACTATCACAAAATCTTCCCTTTCACATTGATTAGCTAATTGGGAAAGATTGTAAGGTCAAGCTCCTACCAATTGGATGAGATACTCTCTCCCTACCTTATAAAAAAGCTAAATGAAGCCAGGCAGTGGTAGCATGCACCTTTAATCCCAGCACTCTGGAGGCAGAGGCAGGCAATCTCTGAGTTTGAGACCTACCTGATCTACAGAGAGAGTTCCAGGACAGCCATGGCTATACAGAGAAACCCTGTTTTGAAAAACTAAAAAAAAGAGGGGGAGGTGGGGCTGGAGAGAAATCTCCATGATTAAAGCATTTGCTATACAAGCCTGAGGATTGGAAGCTGGGCTCCCAAAACCCAGTAAAAACCATAAATGCTAGGTAGGTGTAATGGTTTTAACTGTAACTTTACTTAATGGTAACTGTAACTTTCTCTGACAGGGTCTCACCACTTAGCCTAGGCTGGCCTCATGTTCACAAAGATCTGCCTTCTGTTTTCCAAGAGCTGGGATTGATAGTGTGTGTTGTCATACCTGGCTCTATTGTCTTCCTCCACAAGCACCAGTGGTTTCAGATTGAACCCTTATAATCACTGAGCATGCCATTTCCACATTTCCCCATGCTGCCCCTCTACCTCCAATGCTCTGCCTTTTAAGTTCTCTGTTACAAATTGTTCATCTATTAAGGAAACGGCTCCTGCTAGTTCATTAGGCTCCTTTCAACGCTCTGCTTCCTAAGCAGCCTGTGCCCAAACTATGTGCATTTCTAGTTTTCTTTATAATCGTTGTGTATGTGCATGATGTGTGTGGAAGGGTGGCATTCACACCATGATGTTCTCGCCTTCCAATTTTAAGTGGCTTCTGGGATTGAATTCAGGTCTTCAGGCTTTCCTGGTACCTTAGTTAGGTTTCTATTGCTGTGATAACATGACCAAGGACAATCTGGGGAGGAAAGGGTTTATTTCGCATTACAGCTTATAGTCCTTCATGAAGGGAAGTCAGGGCAGGAACTCAGAGCAGGGCCTTGGAGGAAGGAAATGAGCAGAGACCATGGCAGAACCTGCTTACTGGCTTGATCCACCTGGTTTTCTCAGTTTGTTTTCTTATACAACTCAGGCCCTCCTGCCTACAGTAGCTCCTTGTGCATTGAGCTGGATCCTCCCACATCAATAAGAAATCAAGAAAAAGTGCTCCATAGTCTTGCCTAAAAGCCATTCTTAAACTAGGAGGTGGTGGTGCACACCTTTAATCCCAGCATTTGGGAGGCAGAGGCAGGTGGATCTCTGTGAATTCCAGGCCAGCCTGGTCTACAGCCAGGGGCTAGTGCTTACCCGCTGAGCAATCTTGCAGGCCACTGGTTCACTAGGCTCACTCTGATCCAGGCACCTAGTCCCATGAGGACAAGGGCTGCACCAGGTTTGCATTCATGCTCCTGGAACTTGGCTTGTGATACTTCCCACCTGTGGTGAGATGCCTGCAGCCTGGCAAGAGCAAAGATGGATTCTGCCTGATGTTTTCACTCCACCATGGTGCAGAGGGTGCTGGAAAGCTGAACAGGCACTAAGAGGAAGAGAGGGGAGGGAGGGGAGGGGAGGGAAGGAGAGGGAGGGGAGGGAAAGGGAGAAGAGGGGTGGGGAAGAGAAGGGAGGGGAGGAGAGGGGAGGAGAGGGGAGGAGAGGGGAGAGGAGGGGAGGAGAGGGGAGGGGAGGGAAGGGGAGGAGAGGGGTGGGGAGGAGAAGGGAGGGGAGGAGAGGGGACGGAATGGGAGGAGAGGGGAGGGGAGGGGAGGAGAGGGGAAGAGAGGGGAGGGGAGGGGAGGAGAGGGGAAGAGAGGGGAGGGGAGGGGAGGAGACCGAAGGGGAGGAGAAGAGAGGGGAGGAGAGGGGAGGGGAGGGGAGGAGACGGAAGGGGAGGAGAGGGGAGGGGAGGGGAGGAGACGGAAGGGGAGGAGAGGGGAGGGGAGGGGAGGAGAGGGGAAGAGAGGGGAGGGGAGGGGAGGGGAGGAGAGGGGAGGAGAAAATAAAATGGGAGGAAGAACAGAGAAGAGGAGAGAAGAGAGAAGGGGAGAGGGGACTGGAGGTGAGGGGGAAAGCAGAGGGAAGAGGAGGTAAAGGAAGGGAGAAGGAGAAGGGGAGAAAGGAAGGAGGATAATTCCGGCTGGGTGAGTTCTTTTCTCTTTAAGTTCTCCTTTTTGGACCTATGGCTTCAGACACATGCAAGGTGTGTTTCACTGATCACCTCCTACGCATGATTCAACCCACTCAAGCTGAGGATGAAGGCTAGCCAGCAAGGCAGATCCTGGCATGCTTGGTGAATCCTGGCTAGCCTAGAAGAAAGCATGGCCTTCTTTTCCTCTTAATTTCCTCTCCATTTTCCCTTCTTGCCTCCCTCCCTCCTTCTTCCTTCCCTTCTTTCTTTATGACCAGGTCTCACTATGTGGTTCTAGCTGCCTTGGAACTTCCTATGTAGAGCAGGCTGGCCTCTAACTCATAAGGGTCCAGAAACCCACATGCCTCTGGAGCACTGAGATTAAAGAAATTCAAAGCTATACTCAAGCATGGATGTTTCTTACCATCTGGTTTTCCAAACAAGGCTTACAGGTTACTGCTAGAGTCATAGCTCCTACAAATAGTAGTGTAGGAGGTGAGCTTTTCTTTGCTCTGCCAGCTCTCTCTCTCTCTCTCTCTCTCTCTCTCTCTCTCTCTCTCTCTCTCTCTCTCTCTCTCTCAGAACACACACAACTTTATAGTATATTAATATAAAGCTTTATATTAATTATGAAATTTCAGCTGATAGCTTTCAACTAACTAGTTCTTAACTCATTTCTACCATTTACTTTCGGTCTTATGGCTTTATTGCCTTTATTCTGTATGGCCCATGTTGCTTTTTTGCTTCCTATGTGTCTACCTGGCACCTTCTACTTTCTTCTTCCTCCCAGCATCTTGTGTGCCCTGAAATCCTGCTTAGCTATTGGTTGTTCACCTTTTTATTAAACCAATCAAAATGATACATCTTCACAGTATACAAAAAGATTATTCCACATTTCCCCTTTTTGTCCAAATAAAAAGAAAAGTGTTTAACTCTATCATAGTAAAGCTATAGATAATAAGAACAATTATCAGGTAAGAACTACATTTACAATGTTTAGGCCATTTGGCAATTTTGGAGAAAATATTTTATTATTTGTTTTATCTTGGTGAGTTCAAAGTTCTGTACCTAATTTATTTCCTATCATAACTAAGGAAAACTATAGCTATGACTATCTAGTCTTCAACTCCATCAAAGACCTGAGAAGGATATAATATTACCTGAAGAAACAGGAAATACAGAGCAAGTAACTTCTAAACCTAAAAGAAGTGGCTGAAACAGCTGGCTGCATGGAAGTCACCCAAGGTTACTCTGCAACATTGGAACATCCATCTTCAGCCTACAGGCCTAGAATATCTGACTGACTTTTCTGTGAAGCAAAAATTTTTAAAGGACTGTTCTACTCTGTCTTGGTAAAATTCAGCAGTCACGTTTCTTTGTGTCCTGCTGGTTCAATTTGGGCAGCATACGGTCAGCAAGGGCAAGGGCAGTTTCTTGCCTAAATAGCTGGCTTTTGCCATAAAGAAAGCAAACTCCATATAGAGGTTCTTGATGCCTAGCATCCTTTTCGAAGTAAATCAGTGCTGCCAGGAGCAGAAGCATTTCACTGTCATGAAAAACCTTATGTTATTAAAACATTTTAAATAACATATTCTGTAGGTCTTTGAAGTGTTTGAAGATCACATATATATCTAAAATATATCTGTTTTATGTCCTTGAAACATACCTAACATGACTGTAAATTTGATAGTTATAGATGACTGTTAACCTGTATTTATTACCCTAAAGAGTTTTCAAAGTCTAAAACTTTACATAACCATTTTAAATGAGTTGTGTTTTGAACATAGGCACAATATCTCAAGCAGGAATAGAAACATATATACACTATTAAAAACCTTAAATTTGTATCAATATATAAAAGTCCAAACCAATGTAAAATATTTGAGACTAGTGGTTGTTTAAAAGTAGGCTCGTGGGGTGGTGGTAGTGTCCCATGCCTTTGATCCCAGCACTCAAGAGGCAGAGACAGGCAGATTTCTGTGAGTTCAAGGCCCCGCGGGTCTGCAGAGCAAGTTTCAGAACAGGCTCCAAAGCTGAGCCTGGAGAACCCTGCCTCAAAAAGTCAAAGAAAAAATTGGATCAATAATCCACCCTTTTATCTCATAATTTCTATATTACATTTCCCTTTCCCTTTAGAAAGAGATCCTTGAACCTTGAATCTAATCTTCTTGTTTAGTTTTTTTTTTTTTTTTTTTTTTGATCATGACTCAAAACAACGTGTACCTAACACCCCTAAACAATGACAGGCATCTATAACTCATTCAATGTCCAAATGCCATCCATCCCACCAGTTGGGAATGTGGGTATCATGTTCTCTAGATGGCTTCCTGTTGTCTGGGGGTGCTGGTGTCTTTAGGTAATCCTGAGAAAGCTGGGATAATGGTCAAGTCCTGGGAGAGTTAGCTGTATTATTTGTTGTCCAGTCTCTGTGCAATGGTTTATCTGAAATCCTGACCGTAGTGGTCTGTGAGGCTGGACCATCTCAGCCTTGAAGCTGTTCTAGATGCAGAACTCTGAGGAAACTGTAACAGGGGCACTCATTTTCATTGGTGGATGGAAACACTTTCACTGCATTAATACAAGTATGAAATTTGTGGTGTAAGGATCAGGAAAAACAAATAGGCTGAATAGATGTTTATTCAGGGAGAAATAACTTACAACAGAGACAAATGAACGCCAGCAGGTTCCTGTCCCAGGGATGCCTCCGAATGCTCTCTGTCTCCATCCAGCAAGTGAGAGAGAGCCCCAGGGTCCCCTCCCTCAGACCTAGTTCCCTTGGTTCTGTTCAAACCTGTCCCCACCCCCAATGGGCGTGGTCATTGCAACAGGTGCAGACAGAGTTAATATCTCACTACACAAATCAGTTAAAGGTGTTTTTTTTGTTTTATGTTTAAGCAGGTAAAAGGCATCTGTCAAGTTTATAAGTCCCTTTGGATTGTATAATCAAACTGTAATATATCAATCTCTATCCATGTCATATGAAAGGATGGCATGCAATAATAAATCCTGAGGACTTTGTAGTCAGCCAGAGTTATCATGCCTCATCCCATGTCAAAGGATCACCTGTCCTGTAGTTTTTTGGCTTCCTCCTCCATGTCTATAGCCAAGATACTCAGAAGGTCTCCCCCCAGTCAAATCTGATCTCTATTAATCTGGAAGGAATCCACAGCCTTTCATTTCCTGTGGAAACAAAAACATTACCTCCCCTGCAAAGCAACACATTGTCTGACTTCCATTTTGAAGTTAAGACTTTTTAAAAATATATAGGTTGGTTTCATTTAGAAGTCTCTATAATCCAATGTCTCTCAGCAGTTAATTTTTTGGACATTAGCATTTAAAAAATTCAAAGTGAAC
Organism: Cricetiscus sungorus; assembly: GCA_030556225.1. Taxonomy (NCBI): domain Eukaryota; kingdom Metazoa; phylum Chordata; class Mammalia; order Rodentia; family Cricetidae; genus Cricetiscus; species Cricetiscus sungorus. The sequence goes on along the minus strand of JANBXA010000031.1, from coordinate 20,777,483 downwards.
AAGACACCATATAGGATCTGAACTCTCTGTGTATTTTTTCATCCTTATGTAGTTTATATTTTTTTATGACTTCACTCTCTCTTTAAAGACTTTACTCTAGCCAGGTAGTAGTGGCACATGCCTTTAATCCCAGAACTCAGGAGGCAGGGTCAGGCAGATCTTTTTAATTTTTCAGTTTTGTTTCATCCAGTCTTGACTTCAGACACAGTTGATACTAATGATGTACAAGTTGGTTTTTGACTCAGAATGCTTTCAGTTCTCTCTCTCTCTCTCTCCCTCCCTCCCTCTCTCCCTCCCTCTCTCTCTCTCTCTCTCTCTCTCTCTTCTCTCTCTCTCTCTCTCTCTCTCTCTCTCTCTCTCTCTCTGTCACACACACACACACACACACACACACACACACACACACACACACAATGCACGCACACCATCCTGCCATATTTTGCAGTACTTAATCACTAGGATGTTGTGGGAACTCATTTAGTCAGTAACCTTTGGGGTATCAGCCCATTAAGGCATGGTCTCAGGTACTAAGTATGGGCTGACAAAAGGGAAAAGAAGCATATTCTCTCTCTCTTGGGTGGTTGGAGATTGAATCAAAGCTTCCAGTGCCCCTGGGCAGAAGACTGTGGTGGTTCTCTACCTTATTTGTCATTCATGAGTGACTCCCCAATAAATAGCTAATATCCCTTTATTTCAGGTCTCATGGGACTCTCTCTTACCCTCTTCGTTCACTCTAGAACATCTTGCAGAAACTTTTCATACTCACATGCTCATTTTTTACTTTCTTGGATTTTCTCTTGATAAATAACATTTGGATAGGGGGATGGCTCAGCAGGTCAAGTGCTTGCACTCAGAGCATGAGGGCCAGTCTTCAGTTCCCAAGAACATGAGAAAATGCCAGAAGTGTAGTACTTGGAAGGTGGAGCTGAGATCCCTAGAATAAGCTGCCTGTCTTGACTAGCTACAACCTCAAACTCTGGACTCAATGGAGAAACCTTGCCTCAATGAATAAGACGGAGAATATTCAATGAAGAAAGACATCTGATGTCAGTTTGGGGCCACTATACAGGTGTGCCCACACACTTATGAATATGCATACAACATTCACATACCACACACACAAATATGTAAAAACTAAATATGATCATCAGCTCCTACGTTATCCAGACTTGACAACCAGATGGATACCTTAGGCAATGGGTTATAAGCCTGAACTTGGCAGCTAGACAAATTACTTTAAATACTATTTCTAAATAAGTAAATATTATCTACCACATATCACAAAAAAATTTCTTAACCTCCTTAGCTTTGTTATGTTTCATATTACTATTATCTATCTATTTTTAGATAGAGTCTCACTATATAGCCCTGGTGGGCCTAGAACTCATTTGTAGCAAATTGGCCCTGAACTATAAAGATCCACCTGCCTTTACTTTCCCAGTGCTGGGATCAAATGTGTGTGCCACCATGCCTGGCTTGCTTGCTTTTTGTTGTTTTCTAACAGGGTTTCTCTCTGTAGTCCTAACTATCCTGGAACTGACTATATAGATATAGGCTGGCTCCAAACTCACAGAGATCCTCCTGTCTTTGCCTTACAAGTACTGGGATTATGCCCAGCTCTTTCTTTATTTTTTAAGACTATAATATGTATTGCCCAGCAGTTGGTAAATTTGGAGAAAAGTTAGCTATCAATTCAAGAAAAAAGCTCTTGTTACTACAAAGTCATTCCATAGATGTGGGCCTGGACATGAAATGTTGGTGTCAAAGCTCAGCATGCTGGAGTCTCCCAGGCCTAGGTCCCAATTCATGAGTAGAGTAACAAACTGTTCCATGATGTTTTGAGGGGGCAGCAGCTCCAATGATTGCTTCTTGTGATGACCTCACCATCCAGTCCCTAGCCCTCTGGTATCTACCAACATCTTAGAATTTGCTGTTGTTTCTTTTTTTACTCTTTGGCTCTTTACTCTTTTCCCTTTGGGGGGTCACCACCTAGCTTTCAAATAAATCACGCAGGCTTTTTATTACTTATAAATGCCTGGCCTTAGCTTGGCTTGTATCTACCCAGCTTTTCTTAAATTATCCCCTCTACGTTTTGCCTCTGGGCTCTTTCCTTTTCTTAGTTCTGTGTATCTTACTTTCACTCTTACTTGGTGGCTGGCTCTTACCGGATGACTGAATGACTGGGTGGCTGCCCCTGATGGCCTCCTCTCCTTGTTCTCTTGCTCCTTCCCCTTCTTCTAGGTTTCTCCTATTTATATTCTCTGCCTGTCAGCCCCACCTAGCCTTTCTCCTGCCTCACTATTGGCCATTTATCTTTATTAGACAGGGTCTCACTATGTAACCTTGGCTGCCCTGGAAGTCACCCTGTAGACCAGGCTGGACTCAACTCACAGAGATTCACCTGCCTCTGGCTCCTGAGTGCTGCAATTGAAGGTGTGTGCCACCACTGCAGAAGCTTCTCACCGATTTTTTTTTTCTTTCTTTCTTGAGACAGGGTCTCACTCTGCAGCTCACACTGGCCTGGAATTCACTATATAGCACAGACTTCTCTCAAACCTGTGACAATCCTCCTGTGTCTGCCTCGAAAGGGCTGGTATTAATAGGCATGCAGCCCCGCACCTAGCTGGTCTGGTCCCTTTCAGTCCTTCCTCCACATTCTACCTGGCCTCTCAAACGGCTTCTTCTAAAGCTTGGCTGATGTCTACTTCTGACTGCTCAGAATGTCTTTCAGTTCCTCAAATGGACTTTGCTTTGTTTCTTCCACAAATGCTATTTCCCCCACTGGGGCTTCTCTTCCTTTAAAACCACTTCCACTAGCTGGTTCTCTCTTTCGCCACTTTTTGAGACCACTCCAAATAAATGTCTGTGAGGCACTGTGTGGGTACTGGAAACTGAACTTGGGTCCTCTTGCCAAGTCCAAGACCACTAGATGTCCTTGCTACCTGAGTCTCTGTGTGTCCGTCCTGCCACAGTGTTTATCAGCCCCTGCTTTGCTGGATTCAGTGATATCTCCCTGTGGACATGGTTTCTGTTTTGTTCAGTCTATACCTTCAGATCTTAGCACCAACCACACCTATAATATGAATTCAATAAATTCATTTTGTTGTGTTTTGTTTTGTTTTGTTTGAGACAGATTTCTCTGTGTAGCCTTGACTGTCCTGGAGACCCTGGCTTGAAAAAGACCATCCCCCGCCCCACCCCGCTTAAAAAAATGTAAAAAAGTCTCATCTATGGCCATACCATAGTGGACATGCCTGATCTCATCTGATTGTGGAAGCTAAGCAGGGTTGGGCCCAAATAGTACTAGAATGGGAGACTGCCTGGGAATACTTGCTGCTGTAGGCTTAAAAAAAAAAATTTTTTTTTTAAAGTTCTCTTCTGGCCAGGCAGTATTGCCTTCAATCCCAGCACTCAGGAGGTAGAGACAAGTGGATCTCTGTGAGTTTGAGGACAGTCTGGTCTACAGAAGGAGTTTCAGGACAGCCAGGGTTACAAAGAGAAACCCTGTCTTGGAAAAAAAAAAAAAAAAAGAATGATTTGAAGGAGTCTTTCTCTGTCCTGCAGCCAGCTCTCAAATAATAGCATGGAGAATTATTGATTATGAAAGCTTGACTTTAGCTTAGGCTTGTCCCACTAACTCTTATAACTCAAGGTAACCCATTTATATTAATCTATATTTGCCTCCTGGGTTTTTACAGTTCTTTCATTCTGGTGTCTGACTCCCTCCATGTCTCATTGATGTCTGATGCTCATATAGATTCATCTTCTAATTCCTTTTTCTCTGTTTGGAAATCCTGCCTATACCTCCTGCCTAGTTATTGGCCATTCAGCTTTATTAAACCAATCACAGTAATATATCTTCACACAGTATACAAATATCTCACATCAGTCCGGTTTGGTCTACAGAGTGAGTTGCAGGACAGCTAGAACTATACAGAGAAATCCTGTCTTGACCAAAAAAAAAAAAAAAAGCTGGTATGGGCCTGAGGCTGTAACTCAGATGTAAAATATAAGGCCCCAGCTTAGATGGGAAGCACTAAACCAGGTCCTGTGCTCACACCTATAGTCCTACTCTAGAGAGATCTAGGAAGGAGGGTAGGAAGTTCAAGGGCATCTTTGGTATATATCAGGTTAGATCCTAATTTTTTTTTTTTTATTTTTGGTTTTTGGAGACAAGGTTTCTCTGTGGTTTTGGAGGCTGTCCTGGAACTAGCTCTTGTAGACCAGGCTGGTCTTGAACTCACAGAAATCCACCTGCCTCTGCCTCCCAAGTGCTGGGATTAAAGGTATGTGCCACCACCATCTGGCTCCAGATCCTAAAATTAAGAAATTTGACATCAGGCTAGGCATGATGTCACATGCCTTTAATCCCGGCACTCTGGAGAAAGAAGCAGGTAGATCTTTATGAATTTGAGGAGTGTCTATAGTCTATGAGTTCCATGGTAGCCAGAGCTACATAATAGAGACCCTGTCTCAAAAAGATCCCCCCCCCAAAGAAGTAATTTGACAACACCAACTCATAGGACATTGTCTGTTATTTAAATTGATAATATCTAGGAAAAATTGATATTACCTAGGGAAACAAAAGATGCTCATATCCTGTGGCTAATCAATTCCACCACTAATATATGTAATCCTTAAGTAATTTTGTGTTCAAAGTCATGTGGTCTTTAATATAACAAAAAGAGGAAGACATCTTGTTTACTTCTTTTGCACCTTGGACCAGAGTATCGTGCATGCTAAGTATATTCTTTACCATCCACCTGCTTGCTTCTCCCAATGGCGTAAGTAAAGTTTTAGCTTGCTTTCTGTGTGTTCATGGGCATGTACATCTGAGTGTGTATTGTACTGGTGTGTATTGGTGCCAATCCAATGCCTGCTTGACTTAGCCCATGATGAGGACAACTTCAGGTATATGTCCTCACCTTCTTTTTAGAGTTAGGGTCTCTTTGTTTCCAGCTGTGGAGCCCAGGCTAGCTGGCCTACAAATTCTGGGGTTCCCAGAATTTTTATTTGTTTGTTATTGTTTTAAAGATTTATTTTCATTACTATTTATATGTGTCTGTCTATCTTATCTGTTTGTCTATGTATATGCCATGTGTGTGTGAGTATGAGTGTGTGGGCATGCAGAAACTTGGGAAACTCAAGTATTCTAGAAGAACAGCAAGTATTCTTAATTAATGAACCGTCTCTCCAGCTACCCATTTGTGTTTTTGAGACAGACTCTTATGTATCCAGGTGTAGGTACAAATTTCTGTCCCACAACCTCTCTCAAATAATTACTCAGAGACAATATTAATTACAAATGCTCGGCCAATTGCTCGTATGTAAGCATGAGTTTTCTGGCCCGGCAGGTCCCAAGGCCCTTGAGCACCAAATGAACACACAGATGTGATATTAATTATGAAACTGTTGCTGCTGGCTTGGGCTCTGTCTTAATTATTAACCCATTTCTATTAATCTATATATGTCCACGTAGTCTTATCTTACTGTTGAATGCCAGACCTGCAACTCCTTTGCCTGCTACATGACAACTGCTCAGCATTTCCACAGAGAAGAGAGCAATTTCCTGTTTGTCCCTGCTTATATCCTGATTCTGCCCAGCTACATCACTTCCTGTCTGGCTAATCAGGCAGGATTTTATTCATTAACCAATAAGAGAAACATATACACAGAAGAACATTCTCCATCACTAGGCTCATTGCTAATTAGTTAACCCATATGTATTATTTACACAGTGCCAGTGGCAGAACCTTTATTAGGGTGGCAGTTTCATCTCCTGCTTGCTCCCTCTGTGTCTGTCTGGTGACTCTAGACTCTGTCCTTCTTCCTCTCAGCATTCTCCTAGTCTGGCCCTACTGCCTAACCTTATTCTGTCCAGCTATTGGCCAGTCAGCTTCTTTATTAAACCAATCACTTGACATATATTCACATGATATAAAGGAATATTCTACAGTATCCAGGGTGGACTGGAGTCTGATGTGGAGGGGATGGTGACACTACTACATAGTTAATATAGTGTTGGCATAGAAACTAGGTCTTGGTTCTTGCTATGCAACCACTCTCCAAATTAGGGCCCATTCACAGCTCTAAGACAGGCTAGGGTCCTATTTTATATCCCAGGCTAACCAGAAACTTGATGTAGTCTGGGTTGACCTCAAACTTGCATCAAACCACCAGCTTCAGCCTTAGCAGGTCTTCATAGAAGGCTGAGCTGAGATAAATCACAATATAACTGAGCTTCCATAATCGGTGCTCAAACATGCCTTCAATCTCAGCTCTCAGGAGGCAGAGGTTGCCCTGGTCTCCACAGTGAATTTCAGGCCAACCAAAGATCCTGAGACCCTATATCTTAAAAAAACAAACAAACAAACAAACAAACAAACAAAAAACAAAACAAAACAAAAAAACAACCCAAGAATGTGTGAGAGTGACTGGACTAAGATTCATCATGCTCTTGAAGAAGACTGGTGTTTCTTTCAAAGCAACCACATGCAGCTAATAACTGCTACAACTCCAGCTCCAGCTCCAGGAGATCTTATGCCTCCTCTGGGCTCCAAGTTTACCTGCATGTGTGCAGGAACACACACACACACACACACACACACACACACACACACACACACACACATTTTGTAATGATTAGTCTGTGAGCTTCAAGCATGCTACCTTTACCAGCATGGATTCATGGAGTTATCTGATTATATAGCATGAAATTTAACTTAAAACTTATTTTTAAAGTGTATGTATGTATGTCTCTATGTGGGTGTGTGCACATGGGTACTTGTGGAGTTCAGAGGATCCCCCTGGAATTAGAGTTACAGGTGGTTCTGTTATGGCTTTGGGGACTCAAACTTAGGTTCCCCACTAGATCAGTAAGTACTCTTAACTCCTAACATAGCTCTTTAGCCACTAATTCAATTTGTTTTGTTTGTATTTTGAGACAGGGTTTCATTGCAGCCTTGGCTGTCCTATAACTAGCTCTGCAGAGCACGCTGGCCTTGAACTCACAGAGATATGCCTGCCTCTGCCTCCAGAGTGATGGAGTTAAAAGTGGGTGCCACAACTGACCTGTTTCTAATTTAATGTTTTTTTTTTTTTTGTTTGTTTGTTTTTTTGAGGCAATATTTCTCTGCATAACCCTGGCTGTCTTAGAACTCATGCTTTAGACCAGACTCAAACTTACAGAGATCTGCCTCTACCTACCTCTCAAGTGCTTGAATTAATTTTAGATAGGGTTTCTTTGTGTAACAGCTCTGGCTGTCCTGGAACTCACTTTGTAGACCAGGCTGGCCTAGAACTCACAGAGATCTGCCTGCCTCTGCCTCCTGAGTGCTGGGATTAAAGGCATGAACTACCACCACTACTACCACCTGGCTTGAGGTAGCTCTTTTTGTTTGTTTGTGAGTTTATTAGTTTTGTTTTATTTTGATAATTTTATCTTCAGGGTCATGTGCCACAGGGTTCTCCTGAGGCTGCACACTAGATGCACTGGGTTTTAACTCCTGCAGAGGACATACCTGTTACTTTAGATTCTGAGAAAGATGCTCTCCCAAACACTCTCTGTCCACCCTCCCTCTGGAGGCTAGGATTAAGGCTGGGAGCCAATAGTTTGTCACATAGCAACAATAGTAAAGACTTAGCTACTGTTGATTGGAACAGAGGCATGCCTGCCACAACAAGCAGTACAGAGCTATTTTGAGATCTTTTAGGTAGCATTTTATTCTGATAGGTCCAGATATTGCAGCTATAGTTAACATGCATGCCTGAGCTAAGGGACTACAAGGTACTGAAAAGATCTTATTTGCATGTTTCGTTTACCATCCCTTAGAGCTTTTTTTTTTTTTTTTTTTTTAAATACAAAGAAACAATTTTGAGCCCTGGTTTTGCTTATTTGGAGTCAATCAAAATGCATTTTCAATTCAGCAAATATATTACATTTGTGTTGTGTGTCTGTGTGTGGGGGGGAGGTACATATGCCTCTACTGACTAGTTTTTTTGAGACAGGGTTTCCCTGTATAATGGCCTTAGCTATTCTGGAACTTGCTCTGTAGACCAGGCTGGCCTTGAATTCACAGAGATCTACCTGTCTCTGCCTCCAGAGTGCTGGGGTTAAAGATGTGGGCTACCACTGCCTGGTTTCTACTGACTAGTTTTGTGTCAGTTTCACAGAAGCTAGAGTCATTTGAGAAGATGGAATGTCAGTTGAGAAAATGCCCCCACCAGACTGGCCTCAGAGAAAGCTTATAGTACATTTTTTTGATTGATGTTTGATGTGGGAGGGCCCAGCTCACTGTGGGTGGTGCTGCTCCCTGGTGATACAAGAAAGCAGGTTGAGCAAGCCAAGAAGAGGAAGCCAAGAAGAGCAGCACCTCTCCATGGCCGCTGTCTCATCTCTTCTCCAGGTTCCTGTCCTAACATCCCTGGATGATGGACTGTAAGCTGTAAACTGAGATAAACCCTTCCATCCCCAAATTGTTTTTGATCATGATGTTTATCACAGCAATAGAAACCCTAACTGAGACAGTTCCCATGTGTGTGATATGTGTATATAGGCCGAAGGTTGATGCTGGTTGTCTTCCACTCTCACTTTGTCTTATATTTTTGAGACATTGAGTCACTGGGTATAGAGTTCACCTTTGGCTGGACTGGCTAGCCAGCAGATTCAGAGGGATCTTCCTTTTTCTACCTCCCAGCACAAGGATTACAGGTATGTGACTCTACAGCTGGAGTTTCTTGGCGGTACTAAGGGATCCAGACTCAGCTCAGCATGCTTGTATAGCATCTACTACACCCACTGAGCCATCTCTTTGGATCCACTGGTGATAACTCTCTTTTATTTATTTTTTTTTTTTTAGTTTTCCATTGTAGACCAGCTTTCCTTGAATGTACTATGTAGACCAGGTTGGCCTTGAACTCACAGAGATGTGCCTGCCTCTAACTTCAAAGTGCTGAGATTAAAGGGGTGCACTATGATGCCTGTCTATTTTTCTGTTGTTTTTATATTTGTGTGCTTAGTTGTTTTTGACTATATGTGTGTTTGTGCACCACCACATGTGTGCTTGATGTGCTGGAAATCAAACCCAGGTCCTCTGGAAGAGCAGCCAGTGTTTTTAAATGCTGAGCCATCTCTTGAGCCCTCCTATTTTACAGTTATGTGTCTGTGTTTATATACAAAGGTTCCTGTCCCTCTTTCCCGTCCTTTCTTCCTTTTTCTTTTTCTTTTCTTTCTTTCTTTCTTTCTTTCTTTCTTTCTTTCTTTTTTTTTTTTTTTTGAGACAGGATTTCTCTATGTAGACTTGGTTGTCCTGGAATTCTCTCTGTAGACTAGGCTAGCCTGGAACTCACAGATCCACGTGCTGGGATTAAAGGCATGTGCCACCACTACCCTGCCCTTTCTTCCTTTCTACATTTCATCCTTCCTCCCATCCCATATTCAACAGATGCTTATGGGCATCGGATTCCATATTAGGCAGAGACAAATGATTCCCCAAAGCATGCTGGCTACTTCTACTATCCAAATCAGGAACCTCCATGTTCAGTGACAGATCTTGCCTATTGTATAAGATGGAACAAAAGGTCCTGGATGTCATCCTTAGTTCATCTTATTATTTTTTTTTTTTTTAAGGTTCACTATATAGCTTAGGATCCCCCTTCAGTTTATCATCCTCTTGCCTCAGCCTGTCAAGTGCTAAGACACAGGCTTTGCCTCTGCCCTTGACAGAGAGGCCTTTATAGAAAAGGGAATATATGGAACTGAGAGGTGGCTCTCCCAGCAGCTACATGGTGGCTCACATAATGAGATCTGGTACCCTATTCTGGTTGCAGGCATACATGCAGGCAGAGCACTCATATACACAAATCTTTTTTTTTTTTTCTTTTTCAGAGACAGGGTTGCTCTGTAGCTCTTGGAGGCTGTTCTTGAAATCGCTCAGTAGATTAGGCTGGCCTCCAACTCACAGAGATCTGCCTGCCTCTGTCTCCTAAGTGCTGAGATTAAAAGCCTGTGCCACCACTGCCTGGCACATAAATAAATCATTTAAAAAAGGGATTATGGTTGTTTTTGGTGGTTTGAATGAAAATGGACCCCATAGGTCATATATTTAAATGCTTGATTCCCCACTGTTTGGAAAGGTTTAGGAGGTATGGCCTTGTTGATATTTCAAAACCCTACATTTTTCCTCAGTTAGCTGGCTCTCTTCTTCCTGCTTGTTGATCGGGATGTAAGCTCTCAGCTCCTGTGCCATCATCATGCCTACCCACCTGATGCCATGCTCCCTGCTGTGATGGTCACAAACTCACCCTCTGAAACTGTAGGCCCCTAATAAACTTTTCTATAAATTGTCTTGGTTATGCTTTTCTGTCACAACAACTGGAAAGTAACTAAGACACTGGGCTTAGTGGCTCATTCCTGTAATTCCAACACTCAGGAGCAAGACGATTGCCACAAATTTGAAGCTAGCCAGCAACACACTGAGACTGTGTAAAAATTCAAACTGGCATAGTAGCTCATGCCTTCAATCTTGCCACTCAGGAGGGAGAGGTAGGCAGATTTTTGAGGGCTCCAGGCCAGCAATGGCTACATTATGACACTGTACTTCAAAATAAGTACATAGATAAGTCATTTGTTGTCTGTAATGGTTATTCTTAGATAGTCAACTTTACTAGATCAGGACTGAACCTAAGAGACAAGTCCCTGACTACACCTGAAAGGGATTTTTTGCTTAGCTTTTTTTAGGTAAATTGAAGTGGGAAAAGTTGCCCTTGCAATCAATGGGAAAGGTCTCTCTCTCTCTCTCTCTCTCTCTCTCTCTCTCTCTCTCTCTCTCTCTCTCTCTCTCTCTCTCTCTGAGTCAGAGTGTCTCTGTTAAACAGTCCTGGCTGTCCTGGAACTCATTCTATAGACCAGGCTGGTCTTGAGCTGAGAGATCTGCCTCTGCCTCCCCACTGTTAGGATTGAAGGTGTGCACAACTGCCTGGCCTTTTTTTTTTTTTTAAATAAAAAGTATAAATATATAGCTGGGCAGTAGTGGCCAGAGAAACCCTGCCTCAAAAAGCAAACAACAACAACAACACAAAAGACTGGATACGGAAATGAACTATGGCCCCCATGCCTGTGGATCATGTGGAGTATTTTGGCTTCTACAAAATATACCTGATGGGCACAACTAGAATAACACATTTCCTCCTCTGTTCTTACATGTACAATCTAGGGTTCCCATTTATGGCAATCATTAGGACACCTGGAAAAGAGAATTATGAGGTTTCAGTGTTACACATTTGTGTTATAATTCCATTTTTATTCTTCTAATAACTTGTGTGATATATGTATACATGCATGAGTATGAGGTTTTATACATATATATATGTATATGTATATATATATATATATATATATATATATGCAAGCAGAGGTCAAGGGTCAATGTTGGATGTCTTCCTCTATTCCTCTTCACCTTATTTTTTTGAGGGTCTCTTATTGAACTTGGAGTTCACCAGTTTGGCAGGACTAGGTGGCTAGCAAACTCTAGGGTTCTTGTATCTTTTTCCTCCTCAGGGTTAGGGTCACAGATGTGTGCTGCCAAGTTTTGTTCTGTTTTGTTTGGGAGAGTGCTTGGAATCAGCTTGGTTCTCATGTTTGTGTGGCAACCACTTTTCCAATTGGGCCATTATCTCCCTATTCCTCTAGTAACTCCCTTAAGTTATATACAATTCTTTCCTTTCGTTGCTTTATTATTCATAGTTTTTGAGTCTCTATCACTCAGGCTGGTCTCAAACCTGAGATCTTTCCTTCCTCTGTCCCTTCTGGGTTCCACAGGATAGATTAGGATAGGTGGTGAAATGGTGATGGTATATCTATCGAGTGGTTACTGTACCAGCACTGTGTATTAATATTCTTCCCTAACCCTGTGCTGGGGATAGACCCCATGCTCTACCACTCAGCCATAGAATAACGTAGGATCGTCAGTTCTAGGTGTTTTGTTCTTTTTTCAGAGTCAGTTGTCTCATTCTACCACATGGCTTCTAGAGATGGAAGTCTGGTTTTCAGGCTTGGTGGTAATCACCTTATCAACAGCTTCAATTCCTGTCTCTCTTTTTTTTTCTTCCAGAAAATATTTCTCTATGTAGCCCTGGTTGACTTGGAACTTGGTCTGTAGACCATACATGCTGGTCTGGAATGCAGAGATCCACCTGCCTCTGCCTCCTGAGTGTTTTCATTAAAAGCATACGTGTGCCCCCCCCAGCTAATTCTAGTTTCTTGAACTATTTATTCTCTTAGAAGTCAAACAGCAAACACTGCTTGATAAATGGCAAACAAGGATAAGATGTGAAATATGAGAAAATATGGCCCGATGAGATGGTTCAGTAGGTGTAGGAACAAACTGCTAAGCCTGAGATTTGGGTTGGATCCTCATTACTCACACTACGAGAGATAACAAACCCCTCCAGATTGTCCTCTGACTGCCATGTGGGCCATGGGCATGTATGTTCACACACACATACCAATAGACACACACAATATAAATGTAATTAAAGAAAAAAAAATCTGAGAAAATGTATTTTCCTGGCAGTACTAGTGACTAAATTTAAGGCCTACTACCTGCCCAACTGGTAACGGCTTGAAGTGTCACTTAGAACCTGGCTCGCTTCCCTTGCTTTCAGGGTGCCAAACACAGAGAAATCCTGTAATTTGAGGTACCTAAAAGCATGCTCCTTGCTTTTTGCTGGGACATTGGGCTGCCAGACACACTGGACTTCTTAGGAGCACTTCCTCATTTCTTTCTAGGGTTACATTATCTTTAGCACTTAACATTTTGTTTTGTTTTGTCTTCTCCCATATTTACATTATATTTAAGGCACTAATTAACACAATTTTTCATTAAGCTCATCTTATAGAGAAGGTTGGAAAGGACCTTCGAAGTTTCAGGCAGATTCAGAAAAATAGTTCTCAAGGCTTCTTTTTGAAGAGTGGTACCTGGTATGGATGTGTAGACTCCTGAAGGACAAAAAATGCATGCGGGGTCTAGTCTTGGTTAGCCTCCCACTACTGTGGTTCCCCCGTTTTTGTAATTATCAGTGTTTTTTTCATAGTCCAAATTTTCCCATTTAAATTACAGGTTCAGAGAAAATGCAAAGGACTCTTGGGAATTGAGCCTATCCTAAGGGGATGCAATGTGTCTCTATCCTGAAACACAGCAGGTGTTTGGCGGATTTAATGGGGTTCTAAGGTTCAGCCTACGAGGGCAAAACTCGAGCGCTCTGACAGAGTACTTGCTTCTTTGCGGAGCAGCACCCGAGCTCCGACTGCCTCCTGCGCAGAGACCCAGCCCAGCCACCTTCTCCCGTAAATGTCCACCGACTGAAAATACGTTTTGAGCCCACTACCGACACCCCTCCTTCAAGACCTCCCCTTTAAAGGGTGCCACCGAGTGACGCCGGGGGAGTTTGCGGAAGCGCCTGCCGCGTTAGGTCCTTGGGCGGATCCCGTGATTGGAGTCGGCACCGCCCCCCGCCGCCGCTTCTCCCATTGTGTGAGCTGCTAGCCCGAGGCCCCGCCCTCTCCCCGCCCCCGGAGGCCCGGTCCCGCCCCTCTTTGCTCCCCCCTCCCACCTTGGCTCATTTCCGGCCGCCGCCGCTACCGCTATCCTGTAAGGAGGATTCGGCAGAGGCAAGAAACAACAGCCGCCATCTTGTTTGTGTGCTAGGCTGGGGGGGAGAGAGAGCGAGAGGGACCGGGCGAGAGTGGGGCAAGCGGGACGCCCGGCTGAGTGCGAACTGCGGGAGCAGGGAGTGCGAAGGGTACCGGGCCGGAGAGCAGCGGCTGCGGTCGAGACACTGGCAGGGGGCCCGGGGCGCACAGGCTGAGGCGACCCCCAGCCCCCTCCTGCCCGCACACACCCCCACCGCGGCCCGGGCCGGCGTCGACGCCTAAGGGGGGGACCATTACATAACCCCGCGCCCCGCGGCGCCTTTGCCCGCCGTCCAGGGCGGCCCCGAGCCGAGCCCCGGGGGTGGGGGCGGGAGCTCCGGGCACCTGGCTGCCGGGGGTGAGGGCCGGAGAGGCGGCCGTACTTATTTCTCTTCCGCGGACTTGCGGGCGGAGGCGGGGAGCGCGGCGCGCGGGGAGGCCGCGTCGGTGAGCTCGGCGTCAGCGCGGGCTTGCGGCGGGCGGCCCTACTCGGCCCGGCCCCCCTGGCCCTCCGGGCCGGCGAGCTCCACGCTCGGCGTCGTCGCCGCGCCTCCGCCGTACGCGGCGCGATGTGAGGCGGCAGCGGCGCCAGTCTGGCTCTCGGCTCGGGTGAGCTCAGTGCGGCCATTAGGGGCCGGTGCGGCAGCGGCGGCGCGGAGCGCAGCGGCAGGAGGAGGAGGAGGGTTCTCAGGGTGGGGGCGCAGGCCCGGGAGGGGGCACCGGGAGGAGGTGAGTGTCTCTGGTCGCCTCCTCCTCTCCCCCTTTTTCGCCCCCGCCTCCTTGTGGCGATGAGAAGGAGGAGGACAGCGCCGAGGAGGAAGAGGCTGATGGCGGCAGCGGAGCTCCGAGAGACCTCGGCTGGGCTAGGGCCCGCCGTATCGGGCTGGGGACTGCGTTTGTAGAGCTGTGAGTTCCCGAGAATTCGCTGCAGCGGACGTGCTCGTCAGATCAGTGTTGCTGTGCCCTCCTCCGGGCCCGGCTTAGGCCCGGCCCCTCGCACTTGCCCCTACCATTTCTGTCGAGTCCGCATCCCTCTCCGGCCACCGCAACCAGGCGAAGAGAAAAAGGAACTTCCCCCACCCCTCTTGGGTGGCGGCGGAGCTTCCGAGCCCACCCTTAAGAGCGGGGCGGGGACCCCCGGCCGAAGAAGAGATTTCCTCAGGATTCTCGTTTTTCCTCGGCTGTATCTCCGAAAGAATTAAAAATGGCCGAGAATGTGGTGGAACCGGGGCCGCCTTCAGCCAAGCGGCCTAAACTCTCATCTCCTGCCCTCTCGGCGTCTGCCAGCGATGGCACAGGTTAGTGTCGGGACTCCGGCCTTCCACATTTCCCTTCGTCTTTTACTCTTTGCACCTTTATTTCTCGGTATTTCTATGTATCCCTTCCTAGTTTCCCGGCCCGAGTTTAATTTTAAAGGTGTTTGAATGGACTGGTTGAAGACGTCCTGTAGCCCAACCATTTTCTTTGCCTTCTGATACATTCATTGCAACACTATGTCATGTCACATCGTTGTGTGTTGTGGAATTAAGAGCTCGGAAGTTGGTGCTGCATGGATCTTTATTGTTGGCCCAATGCAATTTAATTTGGGAAATGCCGGTACAATTGTATGTAAGGATTTTCATGCACTTTTACGTTTTTTAAATTTTGTTGTTGTTGTTGTTGTTTTTTTTTTTTTTTTTTTTTTTTTTTGGTGAGTGAGGGATTTCAAAGCTTTCTTCCCTATTGCACTTTATTATTTTCCTCTGCTTTCCCATTTGTAAAAAATTTTGGTCTGTGCAGCATCTTTTCTGTTCAGGAATGGGGGTAGAAGAAAAATCTTAGGGGGTGTGTGTGGCCCAGGATTTTAAGTGTAACATGAAGTTTAACAAAATACCATTCTTTGGTTTCCCTCTCCTGATTCTTGACTTAGTCAGTGTGGAACGAAGTTCATTTTATGTCTATTTGGTGTGAAACCAAATGTCTCAAACTCAGACTTCAGGTGAAGATACCTGGGGTATTTTCTTTGCACTTTGTTGTTACTTTCTTATTTAGGAGGAAACAGAAAAAGATAAAGCTTTTCTGGAATTAGGCACTTTGGAATGGAGATTAGAAGTTGAAAGAGGCCCAGTCATGAACTTTCAACCAAAGTGATTGTACAAGCTTAAAAATAATGTAGTAAATTTTTGTGTATGTTTTAGTTTTTGGACTTCTGCTGTTTCAATTTACAAGACCAAGGAATTCTTTTCTTCACTGCCTCTTTGTTAGGAGAAATGCAGGGAGACTTTCCGTCTTTCTGTTCTTTTTTCTGCTTACTGTTAGTTTAGTGTTATTATTCTGATGATTACGGACCTGGTGCTCTTTTGCTGTCTTAGTTGTTTGAGAGGCCAGGATAATGAAAAAGAATAATAGCTGGTCATCTGACAGCCCACAAGATGTTCCCCTTACTACAAACATCTCTTTAACTCAGAGAACAGGTTCAACATCATCCCTACTTCTGCCAGTGAGAGAGCATAATGGAGTTAAATGTACTCTAAGTTTGTAGAGAACTTGTTGACCATGTTTCTATGAAAGCAAAAAAATAAGAGAACAAGTGCTTTACTTTTCCAGTTTTGTTAACCTGCATCAATTGAGAAGGAGGAAATTTTGCAGGGTTCTCAAAGGCACAACTTTAGTTATGTATGAGCATTCAGCTGTGAAGTTTCTGTAGTCTTCAGAGAATTTTAAAAAATTATGTCTTCAGAATTCATCCGAATAGACATTATTCCTTTGTAGGTACAGAGAATGTCTATAGACATTCTATGCATTTTTTTCTTCCTTTTCCCCCCCTGCAAAATATATATGTTCACAAATTACCATATTTGACCTAGCCAGTAACATGAAATACTGTATGGAAAACTTTTTAAATGAGTTATTTTGCAAAGTCCTAGTTTGAGTGGCTTAGTCAACTAGTCAAATATTTCTGTTCAGGTGGACTACTGCATTCTCTATGGCTGATTGGTATACTTACTAACTTGCATAGCTTTGACTGACTTTCATGGTTAAAAAGCAAAACTTACTTTACATATCTTTGAATACTGGAGCCTTTGCTTTTTTTCTTAATTTTATTTGTTTATTTATTCATCATTATTTATTTTTCTCTGTATAGGCCTGTACTGGAACTCAGATCCACCTTCTTCTGTCTCCCAAGTTCTGAGAGTAAAGGCATGTGTGGTACCCTGCCCTGTGTGCCACAACTGTGCTCTGTGCCAATTATTAGCTTCTTAAATATGAAAAAAAATTCAACAGTGAAATTGACTCATTGTTGGTATTAAAAGCTTATGTTAATAATAGTAACTTTTCTCTAAAAATTGTAATGAGAGTTAATTTTTTGCCCTTGAATTTATATTCCAGTAGTTTTTGTTTTGTTTTGTTTTGTTTTGTTTTGTTTTTATGTGTCTCTGACTGTCCTAGAACTCTTCAATGTTGGCCAGACTTGTCTCAAACTCAAAGAGAACTTCCTGACTTCTGAGAGCTGGGATTAAAGGCCTGTGCCACAATGCCAGGGTTCTTCATTTTTTTTTTTTTTTTTTTTAAATTAAATAAATTATGTGCTTTGGTGTTTTGGTGTCAGGTCCCCTGGAACTATAGTTGCAGACAGTTGTGAACTGCCATGTGGATGCTGGGAATTGAACTTGGGTTCTCTGGAATAGCTGCCAGTGCTCTTTACTGCCAAGCTATCTTTCCAGCTCCTTTTTTTTTTTTTTTTTTTTTTTTAAATTGGATGCAGGATATCACTACATAACCCTGGCTGGCCTGGAAATTAGAAATCCCACTGCCTCTGCCTCCCCACTGGTGAGACTAAAGGTCTGCTCCACCAAATCCAGATGATCTACAATTTAATTGTAGGAATCTATGTTTCTGGTTTTGTTTTGGCAGGACTAGAGGAATGAGTACCAAGAAAATGCTGTCCCTTCCTGAACTTACCATGGAGGGTATCATCACAATTTTGATAGTTCTTTGCGTCCAGAAACAGATGTGATAGTAAAACTAGTAGTGTCTGTATTTTGATTTC
This sequence comes from Cricetiscus sungorus, assembly GCA_030556225.1. Classification (NCBI taxonomy): domain Eukaryota; kingdom Metazoa; phylum Chordata; class Mammalia; order Rodentia; family Cricetidae; genus Cricetiscus; species Cricetiscus sungorus. The sequence continues at coordinate 20,759,763 of JANBXA010000031.1, read as the reverse complement.
TCCCCCCCCTCCAAGACAAGGTTTCTTTGTGTAACTTTGGAGCTTGTCCTGGACCAGGTTGGCCTCTTACCTGACAGAGATCCCACTGCTCTGCCTTTGAGTGCTGCACCACTGCCACCCTGGCTGCCTTTTGATTTTCTGAGATGTCGGTTCGGCATTTTATAAACATAAAAGAAAGTTGTTTATTGTGCCTGCTTTTTGTTTTATCTAAAGCTGGTCAAAATTCTAGACCCTACAAACCTTTAAAAAGTAAATTAGCCAACCTGGTCTACAGAGCAAGTTCCAGGACAGCCAGGGCTACCCAAGGAAACTCTGTCTCCAGGATAACAAACAAAGTTAGTCTTTTAAAATTGTAGTTTAAGTATACTGATCAAGAGTTTGTGTTTTCTTTGTAAGAAAGCAAGTAGATCTGGTGAGTTGGTAACTGAAGTATTACAAAATAGATAATATTTAAACCCAAGTTCCGAAAAATTTTTGTTTTTTTTCAAGACTAGGTTTCTCTATATAACAGCCCAGTTCTAGAGTTTGTAGACTAGGTTAGCTTCAAACTTACCCTCCCCCCATTTTAGCATTTCTAAGGTTAGGTGCTAATGCATTGTGAAATTGTTAGGTTGATTCTGATGCTTTGTTTTTAAATGGGAAGGAATGAAAACCTTTGTTTACTTATTTTTTTGTTTTGTTTTGTATTTTTATGTTTGTATTCTAGTATTTGCATTTGGTTCTTAAAAAGTATATTCATGCCAGGTGAGGTGGCCCATGCCTTTAATCCCAGCATTGGGAGGCAGAGGCAGTGGGATCTCAGTTTGAGGCCACACTGGTCTACAAAGTGAATTCCACAATATCCAGGGCTGTTAAACACACAGACTGTTACACGAACCCTGTCTTGTAAACACCCCCCCCAAAAAAAAAAAAATAAAAAAGGAAAATTCAGTTTGATAGGTTGTACAAAACTTTGAAATGTAACTTTTAATTTTTTTTGAGGTTTTTTTGAGATAGGGTCTCACAGTATAGCTCTGGCATCCTGTGTAGACCAGGCTGGCTTCAAAGAGATCTTTTCAGTCTCTTTGTGCCTTGTTTGAAAAATAATTTTAGTCTATGCTTTCTCTTCTAAAAGATCATGAAACTTATTTGTAAACTTTTTTGTTGTAAAATTGGCCACAGAAGTTAGTAAGTTTTTGAATACTTATTGAACTGATTTCTACTCATCTTAAGAGATGGTAAGGGTGACACCCCACCCCCTATTTTTGAGACAGGGCTTCTCTGTGTAACTCTGGCTGTCCTAGAACTTGCTCTGCAGATCAGGATAGCTTTGGGCTCTATAGACCCACCAGACTAGAGTGACTTTTTTCCCCTTTTTCCTTCATTGTTCACTGAACATTTTGTCACTGTTTGGAAATCACTTAAGAGCACTTAAGGGGGCAGTGGTGGCTCTAGCCTTTAATCCCAGAACTCTGGAGGCAGAGGCAGGTGGATCTCTGACTTCAGCATGGTCTACAGAGTGAGTTCCAGGACAGGCTCCAAAGCCACAGAGAAACCCTGTCTTGAACCCTCCCCCACCAAAAAAAAAATTTCCTTCTGTAGCCCTAATTCCTTCTGGCCCTATTGTATAGGTAACTGGGTTGACTTGGGTTTATGCCCCAAACCAAACCAGCCCCTCCCCCCAATTTCAAAGGCACTAAGGAGGTAGGATATAAAGTATACTTGAATCTTGACCACTAGGTTAATATATACCCTAAGGATGATTGTTTTGCTACAGTTTTCTTGCCTCTGTCTTCCCAGTGCTGGGATTATAGAAACAAGTCTCACATTTTTTTTAAATGTCTGTTTTAATTTTTCTCAGGGTATCGTATAAGTGACTTAACCATCCTACTTAGAATACTTCTATAGATTTTTTTTTTCCCTAGCTCAGACCTTGGCATTATGTTCTAATTTTGTTGTTTAGTTAGAAAATGTGTATATTAGAGTTGTCTGAATCAGGTTAAAATGTCTCCTTGGTTTAATGAGGTATTGCTGACTGTTGTGCAATATAACAATACTTGGTTGGCTCTGTACCTAAAATTTCTCAAGGCCTTGTAGATTCATTGATAGGATTTAGAGGAGATTGGTTGACAGTGAGAGAAATGACATTTTGTTAAATTGCAAGTCCTATTTGTTATAATTCGGGCTCCTTTTCCCAGCAGAAACTTGTTTTAGTGCTTAAATAGAGACTATTGGCATGCCCAATGAATTGATGCTGGGGGCATTGAAGAGGGTTTCTGCCTTTGGCATTTTATTTTCTATCACTAGTCTTATTCATTGAAGAAAATAGTTTGAAATGTGAAAATCAATGCATAGTGATATTTGTAGAGATATTAAATGTTTAAAGAAAGGGAAGAAGTCTAGGAAGTCTTTCCTAATACAAGTGGGATTATAAAATAATTCTGGTAAATTTACAAAAACAATTCAGAAGTCATTCTGCCGGTTTATAACATCCAACAATTAATGGAAAATAGGAAATAATTATTTTGTGGTTTTCAGATTCTTTTTTTTTTCCTTTTGAGATGGGGTCTTGTTGTATTACCTAGGTGGTCTGGAAATTATAGGGTTCAACTGACTGCAGTCCAGCCTCCTTTGTAGCTAGGAATACAGGCATGCTACATTACACCTATCTTGAAGTTATTTTGACTGTGAGAAACAGTAAAATTAATGAGTAAGGGAAACTACTTATACTAAAGATTAAGACAAATTAAAGCATTAAATTTTGTGCTTACTTTGGCTGCACAGAAAAGATCAGCATGGCCCCTCTGAAAAAAGAATGATAGTGAGGTGTCCCATATTTTAAAAAATAAATAAATTTTGAGTTGGATACATTCATTTGTGCATATCTGTAATTTGTGTATATCTGTAATTCCATTGCAAGGAAGATTGAGAGTTTGAGACCAGCCTGGGATATAATGTAGTAAAGGCTCCATTTCAAAAATAATTGAAGAAACAAAACTAAGAAACAAAAATAACAATGTTGATTTTTGCAAATGACTTTTCATATGCTTAGACGTTTCCTTCTGAAATTTTGATATTTCTTTTGCTTGTTTCTTGAAGAGTTTAAAATGGTGCTGTCAAGATGGCTGAGTGGGTAAAAGTACTTGATTGTGCAATCCTGTAGACCTGAGTTCAGTGAGAAGAACCCATGTTAAAGAAAAAGGAAGAACCAACTCTACAAAGTTGTTCTCTGGCCATCACCACATGCATGCTGTGATGAACGTGCACACACAGTGGGGATTGATAAAGCCTCTTAGCAATTTAGATTTTATTTTACTTCTAGTTTTCTATTTATTTTGTGTGTGAATATTTAGCTTGCATTTTGTGTGTGCCTTGTGCCCTCAGAGATGAAATGAGGGTATGAATCCCCTGAGACTAGAACTGCCATGTGAGTGCTGGGAACCGAACCCAGTTTTCTCTAAGAGCATTGAGTACTCTTAACCATTGAGCCATTTCTCCAGCTCCACAAATAATTTGTTTTTAGGAGTAGATTCTTTTTAAAATACCTCAAAGAATTCTGTGGCTAGCATGTTCTAGGCCACCCAAGGCTACTTGTAGTGAAATCCTGTCTCAAAAAACAAAAACCCAATGAACAAAAAAGGTGAGTGGATGTCTTACTGTGGTGTTGCCTGCCTTTAATCCCGGCACTGGAGATGGGGAAAGGCAGCTCTCTGTGAGTTTGAGGCCAGCCTGATCTACAGAACTATATATATACTGAGACCCTGTTTTGGTGAGGGTGTTAAATGAGGTATTAGAGTCAGACTTCTAGAATTAAAAATCCCATGCCTTTGTTTATTGACTGTACCTTGAGCTAATAACCTGACTTATGATTCATCTTTCTTACCAATAGCACTCATTATTACAGGGTTGTGAGGAGTGAGCATTCCCTGTTTAGGAAAGTTGTATGTGGTGGTATTTACCTACGTAATACCAGAACTCTAGGAGGATGAGACTAGTTATTTCCAGATAGAGTTTCTGGCTATCCAGGGCTACATGAAATGACCCTGGAACAAAATTGTGCACATTATGTTAACTAGCTATTGCCAATTCCACTATAGGAAAATTAGTGGTAGGGTTTTATTTTAATGGACATACAGATAAAGTAGATGAAGACAAAGACTTACGTTAGAGAGATAGTGATCAAGTAAGTTTTGTATCAGAGTTTTCCATCATCCACCCAAAGATTTAGTCTTTTATCAAAGAATATGGGAACAAAGAGCCAAAATAAGAACAAAAGTACTCTTAATCATCATATACCTATAATCCTAGAATTTGGCAGCTAGAAGCAAGAAACTGCAAATTTTAGGCCAGCCTGAACTAGAGTGAGATCTTGTTCGGAAAAAAACAAACAAAAAAATACCAAAAAGCAATGTGTGATGTGCCTACCACAGTGTTTCCTAATTAAAACGAATAGGTATTAACAGCATGAGAAACTGGGAAGGATATTGTTCCTCTTGGTAGATTTCAAGATAAGAATGAGAGGTTTTGCAAAGTTACGTGATTGAGTACTAATTTTTTCCAGTTTGCGTTTGCTTGTCTAGAATTTTTTTTTTATTTATGTGTGAGTGTCTGCGTGTATGTACGCACACTGTGTGTGTGTTTGTCTGGTACCATAGAGGCCAGAAGAGGGAGTTGGATCCTTTGGAACTGAGGTTACAGACAATTGTGAAGGCACCATGTAGGTGCTGAGAATTGAACTCTTGCCTGATGATCTGAGGGTAGAATCACTATGCTTGGCCAAAAAGATAACTTTTTTTTTTTTTTTTAAATAAAGAAAAGAAGAAGAAAAATGTAGCTGTTTTCAGTTTTTTGTTTTTTGTTTTAAATCACATCAATACAAACATACATGCATTGAACAACAGTCTTACATTATAACTCAGGCTGGCTTCATTCAAACTATGACAATCCTACCCAAGCTTCCTGTGTGCTGTGATCACAGGTCTGCATTAGCAACACCTACTTTTAAGGATTAAGAACTACTTTTTATGGTCAGGTAGTGGTGGCTCATGCTTTTAATGCCAGCACTCAGGAGGCAGAGACAGTAGAACTTTAGAGTTAGAGGCCAACCTGGTCTACAAAGCAAGTTCCAGGACAGCCAGGGCCAAACAGAGAAACCCTGTCTCAAAAAACTAAAACAAATCAAGCAGAAAAACTACATTTGTATGTAGAATCAGAAACCTTGGTCAGAGTGTGAAATTACTATTGTATATGTATTTATATGTACCTGTATGTGTGTGGATTTTGGGTGTCTTCTGTCGTCAGTCCCCACCTTAGTTTTTGATGCAGGGTCTCACTGAATCTGAAGCACATTGATTAAGCTAGACAGTGTGAGCAAAAGGCTCAGGGTTCTCCCCTCTTTACTTCCCCCAGGGTTGTGATTACAGTTTCGCCGCTTGGCTTTTACAAGGGCGCTTGAGGGCCGGACTCCGGTCTTTATGCTTGAATGGTAAGCACTTTACTGACTGAGCCATCTCCCTACTCATATTGAATGAGCTGGTTATTTTCTCCTTCTGCCTTAGCCTCGAATGATAAGCTTACAGGGATGTTTTGCCACTAATCCAGGTTTTAGTGTTGGTTTTTTTGAAGCACTGATTTCTACCCCCTTGATTTAGTTTTATAGCCTACTACTAGTTTGTGAATGACAATTTAAAGAATATTAGAGAAGAGTTAACAAGATTGCAGTTGTCTTTTGGGCTAATATTTATTATATGCTTGTATGCTATGCATTTATCCTTGGTTTATGGAACACTCTGCTAGTTCAAAGATGGTTTCTTTTTGCCTTCCTGGAATTACAGATACAGGGGAAAGACTGATCCAAAAAGTCTGTCTGACCGGCTTTATTTGGAAAATACAGGGACAGATGGGTGAATATGGAGCCTTTAGCCTAGTTTGCAAACACTGCTGGATATCTTTGAGAAATGTGTGTCCTGTCTTGGAATCTGATGATAGGGCTAATATGAGTGTTCTTTGGCTGGAACAGAGGAGGTAAGGGGTACATGAGGGAACATGATCATTGTGAGAACCTGAAACTTGTACCTGATTGGAGGGATAGAAGGGACAGGTGAGCAAGGGGTTAATCTAAATTTGGGACTAACAATGCTTATAGAAGTTTAAATGTACATTTTAGCCATTTAAGGTATTAAAATGAAGAAAGACTTGGGAAGAGGCAGTAAGAGAAATGAGATTTAAAGGATTCTAGTTCTAGTAAGGGTAGTATTTATCACAGAAGATGAAAAAAAGTGGTGAGGTTTGAAAGTTAAGTGGCTGAGATATAACTTGTTTCCAATGAAGTGGCCAGATGGAGAAATCTAAAATTCAAGTTTCAAGTTGGGGAAGATGGGTAGGTCATTTACTAAAAGATTATAGGAAGAGGTGTGTGTGTGTGTGTGTGTGTGTGTGTGTGTGTGTGTGTGAGAGAGAGAGAGAGAGAGAGAGAGAGAGAGAGAGAGAGAGAGAGAGAGAGGGAGGGAGGGAGGGAGGGAGAGAGAGAATGAGTGAATGAATGAATATGGTGGGGGTAGTTAAAATTTGGAAAGTTTGAGTTTCTTCTGAATTGAGTAAGACTATCTTCATTTGGTTTCTGCCCTTTATAGTTAGCAGAGGCTAAGTATTTACCAAGAATTAGACATTTGGGATATAAAGGTGAACCAAGGTAATTTCTACTCTTGAGTGTAGTATCTCATGAGGTGGTGTACACACATACACAGTTTCCTTACAAGCAGTGCTCTGGTAATCTTTAAAGGTAAGCTGATAGGAATATTTCAGGCCTGGGTCTTGGGTGTTGCTGGAAAAATTCATATAGCTTAATGTATTTGAACAAAAGTTGCTAGGACTGAATACTTAGCTTTCCTTAGACTTGAGAAAGGGTATTTCACATAAAGTAAATACAAATGTGGCTAGAACATACGCTGTGTGCTTGGGGGTGTTTTCATGGGAACAGATGGGAGAGGATATTGGGAAGATGAGAAGACAAATATGCTAAGGAATTTGCTATTTATTTGGTTGTGACAGCAAAAACTGTAGGAGTAGAAACGCTGTTGGTTAAAGACTTTTCTGATGGCAGTGTACACAGAATCAGTTGCAGGGAGAGAACCTGGTAGCAAAATAGCTGTCCTTGGAACCCTTTGTAGACAGGCTGGCCCAGAACTCAGATCCACCTGCCTCTTGAGTGCTAGAATTAAAGGTGTATGTCACCACTGCCTGCCTGGCATTTGGTGTGTGGGTTAGAGGAGAACTTTGTGGGGTTGTTTCCCTTACTTTTATATGGATTCTAGGATTTGAATTCAATTGGGCAGGCTTGTGGGGCAAATGCCTTTACCTACTAAGCTATCTTTCTGGACCCTCTATGAGATTTAAAAAAAAAAAAAAATAACATTTTTATTATTAGTCTATACTCTGTAGGTATCCTGCTTGAGCAAACTGAAGTTTATGGAAAACTGAATGTGTGCAGTGATAAATTAACACAGTTTAGGTTTAATATGAATATGCCATTCAGCTGATTAAAAAACAAAACTGTTTTGTTAATGTGTATGTTAATGCATCCATCTGTGGGTGCCTGCATGCATGCTTTTGCAGAACCAGCAGAATGTGTAAAATTCCCTGGAGCTGGGGTTACAGGTAGTTGTGAACTGCCAACTTTAGTGCTGGGAACTGAACTCAGGACCTTTCCAAGAGCAAAAAGTACTCTTCACTACTGAGCCCTGTATCTAGCCTACTCAGCTGATACTTATTTTTCATGTGTATGAGTATTCACCTGTTTGTGTGTGTACCTATGTGCCTGGTACTCAGGAAGGCAATAAGAGGGTGAACTGTCATGTGGGTTCTTTGAATTGAACCTGTGTCCTCCGTAAGAGCAGCAAGTGCTTTTTTTATCTTCTGATAAAAGAGCTCAGTCCCCTGTACTCTTACCTATTTTTTCATTGTTTGTTTATTGGAGGCAAGGTTTTACTGTGTAGCTCTGGCTGGTCTGGAACTCCCTATGTAGACCAGGCTAGTCTCAAATTGGTACGAGATCTTCCTATTTCTGCCTTCCAAGTGCTGGAATTAAAGGCATGTACCACTACACTTGGCTCTCACTTTCTTTAATTTTTTTTTTTTTTTTCAATTTCACTTACTTTTCTTTTGTATGTATGGTGTTTTACCCCCATGTATATCTGTGTACTATGACTACCACCTCTTGGTTTATGGTTTTTTTTTTTTTTTTTTTAGACAGGGTCTCTGTCTTGGTTATCCTAGGACTCACTATGTAGACCAGACTGGCCTTGAACTCATAGAAATCCACCTGCCTCTGCCTTCTGAGAGCTGGGATTAAAGACCTATGCTAAACACATACACATGAGTAGGAGAGCTGAACTGGAATTCTACAAGCATAGTTATGTACTCTTATCTGCTGAGCCATCTCTGTAACACTCCACTTCAAGCCTAGTTTTGTTTGGTACAAGGGAGGAAACCCATAGTATCCAGTGTGTTAAAACAAGCACTCTATCAAGTAGGCTGTATTTCCACGCCCCCACCCCACCTTCTGGCTTTTTTGTTTTGAGGCAGGGTTTCTCTGTGTAGCCCTGGATGTCCTAGAACTAGCTCTGTAGATCAGGCTGGTCTTTAACTCACAGAAATCCACCTGCCTCTGCCTCCCAAGTGCTGGGATTAAAGGCCTGGCTTCCTATTATTTAAGAAAAAGAAAAAACCCCATGTTTATTTGTGTGTACTATGATACTGTGGTCTCTTTTGACCATGTAGGCATGGGGGAATCAAACTCATTTTCAGGCTTGGCAGGAGTTGCCATTACTAGCTGAGCCATTTTGGTAGACAGCCCTTGCTATTTTTATTGCTATGCTTATTTTTAATTTTTAATCTATAATTTGTGACATGTGTAAAGTCTTAAGTAGTTGAAGGTTATTTTAGTTCCTTCACTTTATGTGCAGTATGCTGATAATAGACTTTTTCTGGATACTCCAGTGGAAAGTAAAAATAAATATTAAATTTTAATATGGTGTTGTCACATTCCTTTACTCCCAGTACTAGGGAGGTAGAGACAGGAGGATTTCTTTGAGTTGGAGACCAGCTCAATCTACAAAGAGAGTTCCAGGACAGTTAGGGCAATTACACAGTGAAACTCTTGTCTCAGAAAATAAATAAACAAACAAACAAACAAACACTCTCAATAATGTAAAAACAAGGAAGTAGTGAAGGAAAAGTATTAGTATATTAAGCAATTCTTTGAATGGTAGCTTTAGATCACTTTTACTCAAAATTTATGTTCCAAACTATGTGTGGTTTTTAAAATTAATGATTTTTAATTTTAATAATTCGTATACTTGTGTTTGGTTTGTGCATTTGAATGTACAGCTCTTGGAAGCCAGAAGAGAATGTCAAGTCTTCTAGAGCTGGAGTTACAGATGGCTCTGAGCCACCTGAATTGGATGTTAGGAACCAAATTTGCATCCTCTACAGCTCTACAACAGTAGTACAGTATCTACTGGACAGTGTTGCCTGCTTCTGCTTGTTTTTTTTACATTGTTGTGGTAGAAAAGGCCTGATAGATTCTTTAAAAGAAGAAAAAAATAATCTCGTTTCTAGGCTTAGGACATATGAAGCCCTGAGTTCATTCTCTAGCAACAAATCAGGTGTGATGACATACAACTGTAATCTCAACACTTTTCAGATGGAGGCAGGAGAATTGGAAGGTCAAGATCATCCTCAGCTACTTAGAGAATTCTAGACTAGCCTGGGATACATGCAACCCTGCTTAAATGAATGAAACAAGACAAAACAAATCACACCCCAGAAAAAGCCACATACAGCCTGGTTTAGAGAGAGTTCCAGGACAGCCAAGGTGGTTACACAAAGAAACAAAAACAATAACAAAAAATAAAAAAGGAGAAAGAAGCCACATACTTTGTGGCGCGCCAAGCCCAACCCGCAGGAAAGACGGCAACCACACGAGGATTCTTCTCAGATCACACTTTATTGGAGCGCTTCTTGGTTGAAGGGAGAGCTGAAGGTGAGGGGCCCCGGGCAGGAAGGGACAGCTGCTTATATATCCTACTAGGCAACGGGTCACAGTCTCATAGGCTCAAAAGACCTCGCCTCAGTGTTGGAGCCACGGGATTGGCTAGGGAACGAGCAGGCACCGCTAGAGTGCAGCCGCCAAGCTGGCGTATGCCCGAATAAGGTAGAAGAAAAAGGAAGTTCGCCATCTTGTAATGGCGTCCTGCGGGCGGCCGCCTACAATACTTAATTATATTAATTAAGTCAAGTGGATCATTAAAGTGACAGTCTTTCAGATGTGAACTATTTTTTTTTGTATGTTTATGTGTGTGGTGTGCATATTAGCATCCATGTGGGTATACATGCAAATGAATGTATATGGAGGTCGGGGTCAATCTGGGTTGTCTTCCTTGATCTCACTCTGCTTTTTTATATTGAGGCAGGGTCTTTAAACAAATCTGACTGGGAACTGGATCTGATCTTCAACTTAATACACATTTAGTCATTTCTCACCCTGGACTAAGTTTTGACTGTACAGGTTCAAATATCTTTAATTATTAAATACTTGTTAATGTATTTTATTTTATAAGATTTAATTTTTTATTGTGTATTTGTGTGAATGATATGAATATCCTTGTGAGAGTGGTACCAATGTGGGTACTGATATCAGAATTCTGGTTCTTAACTACTGAGTCATTTCTCTAGCCTACAGTAATGTGCTGTATTTTGAGATAGGATCTCACATAGAACAGGCTGCCCTTGAGCTCCCGATTTTTCTTTATATCTTTCAAGTTCTGGTGTGTACCAGATTACAAATATGCACCTCCATGCCCAGTTCCCAGTAGTGTTTTTTCCACATGATGAAAACTAGTTGGAAAACTTTAAAGGAAGGAAAACTCAAACACTTCAGTCTTAAAACAGGTCATTACATTACACAGGTCAACCAATAACAACTTGGCCTTTCTGAGTTGCAGTTGGTGATGTATGGAAACTGGTTTTTGAGAGTGTCTCATGCAATCTAGGATGATTTTGAATTCCTTATCTGGCCTCTACTTTCCAAGTCTGGACTTACGGGAGTGTGCTGTAACAATGGGCTAAAAATCATACTTTGGTTGGTGTGTGTGTTTGTGTGTGTGTATATATGTGTGTGTGTGTGTGTGTGTGCGCGCGCGCGCGCGCGCACTCTTGAGCATACACATTTGAAGTTTTGCTTTTGCAAACTTCAAACTGGTGATTAAGTTTTGCAGTCAAATGCAGAAAGAAGTATTTTAAAACTGTAAGACATTCTCCTCTTAGAATACAACAAAGGATTTGCTGTGTGTGAAATATTAAAGTACCAATATTGAAAAGCCCAAATCTTATATCTTCTTGGATGAGCTAGAGATAGGCTATTTGTATGTTAAAGATACCCAGAGGCAATGTTCTGTACTCCTTTCTGGCTAGATTTTGGTTAAGGTAAATTGTTGTGTAGGAACAAATATGTAAGCAAATTCACTCCACTAGCGAAGAATATGTCTGTGATATAAAAAGTGACGAATAGTAGTAGATAGCCTGTGGCTGTGGCTTCCACTTAATTGATTCAATTCAACTTCATCCAGACTTGTATTGGTTGTTTATATATTAGAGTATTTAGTTTGCATTTTAACTTTACTTCTAGGAACACTGGGATTGCTCAGTATAATTATGAAAGTTTCCGGTTTTTGTTTTGAGACAAGATTTCACTCTGTAATGTAGGCAAGCCTGAAATTCACTATGTCCCCAAGCAAGTTCTCCTTCCTCAGCCTCTGGAGTGCTAGGATTATAGGCATGAGCCATCATACTGAATTTAGTTTTTAGGCTTGGGGGGGGCACTGGAAAGAGAGCTTAGTGGTTAAGAGCACCTCTGACTTGCCCTTCCAAAACCCAAGTTAGACAGCATACAATAACTTGTAATTTTATCTCCAGGGATTCTGATGCTCTCTTATTTCTGAGGGCACACACATAAGTAAAAATTAGAAAACAATGTTTTTACAAAACATTTTCATTAATTTGCGTGTTTGTGTACATGTCTGTGGGTCACACATGTGTGGGTGTAAAGAAGGTCAGAGGATAGCTTACAGGACTCAGTTCTCTTCTATTTATGTGGGTTCTCGAACATGGACTCAGGTTGCCAGGCTTGGCTATAAGGGCCATTCTTCAATGAGCTGTCTATCTGGTCTAGCACACCTTTTAATGAATATTAATACTAACTTTTTGGCAACTCATTTATGTTGTATTATACCAACATTAGGCCCTTTTTTTTTTATTGATCTTATTTTAGGCAAGGTTCTTACATTTTGTAACCTGTTTAAAAGTACACACACACACGTATATATATAAAACTGTAATACAAATGTAGTTTTCTAGGAAAAGTATAAATATGATTAATTTATCCTTACCAAGAATCAAACTGTCTCATGCACTTCTGATTTGGGTCATGTCAAACTTAACCTTTATCTTTTCTATTTGCTTTTAGATTTTGGTTCACTGTTTGACCTGGAACATGACTTACCAGATGAATTAATCAGCTCTACAGAATTGGGACTAACCAATGGTGGTGATATTAGTCAGCTTCAGACAAGTCTTGGCATAGTGCAAGATGCAGCCTCTAAACATAAACAATTGTCAGAATTGCTACGGTCTGGTAGTTCTCCTAACCTCAATATGGGGGGCCAAGTTATGGCCAGCCAGGCCCAACAGAACAGCCCCGGATTAGGTTTGATAAATAGCATGGTCAAAAGCCCAATGGCACAGACAGGCTTGACTTCTCCCAACATGGGCATGGGCAGTAGTGGACCAAATCAGGGTCCTACACAGTCCACAACAGGTATGATGAACAGTCCAGTGAATCAGCCTGCCATGGGAATGAACACAGGGATGAATGCTGGCATGAATCCTGGAATGTTGGCTGCAGGCAATGGACAAGGGATAATGCCCAATCAAGTCATGAATGGTTCAATTGGAGCAGGACGGGGACGGCCAAATATGCAGTATCCCAACCCAGGCATGGGCAATGCTGGCAATTTATTGACTGAGCCACTACAGCAAGGCTCTCCTCAGATGGGAGGACAAACAGGATTGAGAGGCCCCCAACCCCTTAAGGTGAGTTCTGTTTTTGTTTGTATATAAAGTACCCATTTGGCTGTTTAGTGTTACAGGAAGAGCTTGAAGTTACTCATTTATTCTTGTGTTTATGTGCCAAGGGTCTAATGTGTTGGTATAACTCTTAAGCTCTTTTACTAAATTTATAGAAAATTTGTTATTTTACACTTGACTGGTATCCTGTACTTTCATGATTGTTCCAGAATGATTGCCTATAATTACTAGTTTTCTGGACTAATTGTTGTAAGATTTTTCAACTCATTTTAGAATCTACATTATCTCTGTAGCCTCCTTATAAAATACAATATAAAGATAGTAGATATTGAAGCCAGGCAATGGTGGTGCATGCCTAATCCTAGCACTTGGGAGACAGGCAGGCAGATCTCAGTAAGTTCCAGGACAGCCAGGACTGCTACATAGTGAAACCCTGTCCCAAAGGGTGGGGAGAGATAGTAGATTTGAATATTGTTTAGGTTGAACATGTATTTGTTCTTAGAGGCTCACCTGCATGCATGTGGTTAATAAGACTAGAAGATCATAGGCTGTTCTTGGAGAACACCAGAGTTCAGTTTCTAGCACCCACTGTAAGTGGCTCATAACTACCTGTAACTCCAGTTCCAGGGATTAAACTTTTTCTGGTCTCTGCAGGTACATGCACATTGTGCACAAAACCTCAACAGGCACATATACACATCCCTAAATAAAAATACCTCAAGAGAAATAAAAAGTAGAAAACAAGGTCTTGCTAATATACTTTAATTGGCTAGAACTAACAATATGGATCTGGCAGACCCCAACCTTACTGTGGTTCTCTTTCCTCTGCCTCCATGACCCACCGTGTATGGTTCGATTTTTTGTTGTTGTTGTTTTGAAACTGTATCTTACTGTATATCCTTGGCTGGCCTGGAATTCACTATGTATGTAGATCAGGTTGGTCTTGAACTCAGATCTGCCTGCCTCTGTAATGCTAGGAATAAGAGCGTAGGCTAACTATATACCCAACTTTTGTGTCTATTATTTTTGCGTGTGATTTATTGAGTTTAGTTAGTTACGTACTGGAGCTGTTACTTACTGGAGCATGAGCAACAAAATCCAGTGCTTATACCTCTGGAATAAATGAATTCTCCCCTGGCAACTGTTAGCTGCCAGTAATGAATTTCTCCCCTATCTGTAATGAGATGTTAATGAGCTAAATCTTGAACAGGCTTCTCTCTACCTTGTGGTCCTTCCCACCCCTCCTTTTTAAAATAATGTGGGTGTACGTTGTAACCTACAGCTGGTATATGGAGATCCCAACAACTGTGGGATTTTATTTTTGTTTCTCCTTTTCACCTTTACTGGATTCTAGACTTGGCGTGTGTACACTCTTTTGACCAGTGAACCATTTTATCGACTCTTATGCAGATCTTGTTCAAGTAATCACATTTGCTGTTAATTCATTATTGTAGCAGTCAAGTGATGTCTGGCATTTTACATTGGTCCTTCTTCATGTGCCTTGAGCTGGGGGTGATAAAATTATTCCATTTGTCACTGAACACTCAACAGCTATTTATTCTAAGCACCTTGACCAGTTGTGATTGATGTGATTCTGCATTAACCATTGTTCAGTGTAAAAAGAAGCTTCTCTGACCCAAGGAGTAAGGCTTACAGCAGCACTAGTATGTGGATATAAACAAAAACTAAGAAAGTACTTTGGCATCATTTTCACTTAGCAAATAACTCTGGACGTTTACAATATGAAGCATGAATTTTCTTCTCTGAACAGGACTGAAATCCAGTCAGAAACCTGTGAATTACCCATGTAGTAGTAAGGATACTGTTGCACCACTGGGGACATACTATCTGTGGAAGGTCTGTGTTGTAGCTTGCAAGGTGCATACCTTGGTAAGATCTTTGGTGGCTTTCTTTTACAGCCCTCTGCATTAACCTTCTGGCACTACAAAATCTAGTGTTCATCAGTTTTTTATGGGAGTTCCCTGTATCTGAACACAAGTTATGAGACTTGCATGCCAGTCATTTTTACTCACTGGTCTTATTTATTTATTTATTTATTTATTTATTTATTTATTTATTTATTTATTTATTTATTTATTTATTTATATATTTATATATTTATATATATGTGTGTGTGTGTGAATGAATATATGTACACACACACACACACACACACACTGATACAAGATTTCTCTGTGTATCCCTGGCTTATTCTGTAGAACAGACTGGCCTTGAACTCATAGAGATCGCTTGCCTCTACCTCCTAAATACTGGGATTAAGACTTGCACCACTACCTGGTGAGTTTTTGTTGTTTAAGATAGGATCTCAATATCCCAGGCTGGCCTCCAGCTCCTGTGTAATGATGATTTTTCTGCTGCCACTGAATGCTGGGATTATAGGTGGCTTGTGGGGTGCAGAGGGGTTAAAATCTGGGGATTTGTGCATGGCGGGCAAGAACTATATCAACTGAGCTATATATCTCCAGCACAAGAGTTATTGATCTTTAAAGTTTTAGATTAAGAGAGTATTTTAGAGTAAAGCTGATAGTTCAACAGTAAGAGCTTGTAATGATTTTATCGAAGACCTTAGCTTGGTTTCTAGCACCTGTGATAGGTGGGTGGTTACCAAGCACCTTTAAATAGAGCTTCAGGGATCTGATGGTTCTTATCTGCTTGAGGACCTGAATATACATGGCATACTCATGTGCCACCAAGTCTTTTTTCTGTGTCAAACTCAAGAGTTAGCAAATTCAGTCCCCTTGTCTCAGCCTCCTGAGATCATAGGCTTGAGCTTGCCTGCTAGAGTGCTTTTGTTTGTTGTTTTCATGTGTGTGTTTGCTTGGTGCCATCAGAAGCCAGAAGATCTGGAACTGGAGTTAGAGAAGGTAGTGAGCTACCATGTAGGTTCTAGAAATGTGGATCACTTGCAAGAACAAGTGCTGTTAATGCTTAAGCCATCTCTTTTCCCTCTTGTTTTGTAATGTGTCTGTGAATGCATGTTACTACATTTCTAACTTTCTGCAACAACTTAAGGATTAATACTTATTTAATATGTGCAAGGCTGTTACTTAGAAAAGGAATAATGATGCTCCAAAGACTTTTGTGGGGTGTAGGTGGTGTCCTTTGCTTGTAACTTCCTGGTTATGTGGTATAACTTTCCCTGGGAACACAAATCAACACAAATTACTTAATCAGATAGGGAATCACAGACTAAAGTATAGATACCACCAAAGTACAATTTGGTGAACTAGTGAGCTTTGTTGGTCTTAGTGTGGAGGGTAACTACATGAAAAGAGATGACTAAAAGACTACTGCATCACCAAAGTTCGCCCCAGGAAGGGTGATAGCTCACAAAGCTGTGAACTTGGAGCACACTGCACAGCCTATAAGCAGTTCAACAGGTTGGAGAGTGTCTTTTCCAATTGATTCTGTTCTAAACCTTTTCCTGACAGCTTGGTTGATTTCTGCTGCTTCCAGGTAGCTGGTCTGGCCTCTGAGTCTCATCTGTAGCTTTTATCCTCTGAGAGTCTTCTTTGCAGCTCAGCTTGGGGGGGGGGGAGGCACTCAGCATTATTGCTTATTCAGACAGGTAGGGATCTAGTGAATCTGGTCAGTTTCTGGGCCTTCCTAAAGCTATTTTGAGTTGATAGCTTGAGAAATTCCCTGCAGGGTGGAATGTTTGAATCTGGGAATGCAGCACTGGTCCTTTCTCTGCCTTTTTTAGGTTAGGTCAACATCTGTGTAAGAGTAGATAATTGGACAAGATCAAATAGCAGTGTAACAGACACACATATAGTCAGTCCAGTCTTAGACTTTTTTGGTGGGGGAGAAAGAAGTCTTCAAGAGACAGAAAGTATAATAGGAAGATGGAATTCTGAGGGGAATCTATGGTAAATCTATATCTCAGTGAATTTCTATTTTAATAAGAGAAGCAATAATGAATTGTGACTCAGTGTAGACATGGACATCGTTATAATTATTTTAGAATAAATATTAGTACTTTAAAACTTATATAAGCTAAGGAATTGAGAAATGGTTCAGTAATTAGCTGGCTCTCCTTCCAGAGGACCCAGCCACATTATTCAAAGAACCTATATGGTGGCCAACACTAACTCCAGTTGCAGGAATCTGATGCCCTCTTCTGGCCCTGAAAGGCACTGCTTGCAAGTGGTGCCCAGACATACATTGAGGCAGAACACTCACACATGTGAAATAGATGCATGTGGTGTTTATGATCCAGCTCTTGGGAGTCTGAGGCAGGAGGATTATATTTCTAAGGCCTGCCTTGGCTACATAGTGAGAGTGTGTCTCAAAAGAAAATGATGTAAGTGGTGCTATTTAAAGAAGGGAAATTTTAAAAATTGCATCTTTGTGATCTTATTTGTTTTTTTGGGGGGGGGGTTAGTATCAGGTAGTCAGTGGCAATTAATGTTCCTGGCATGAAACTCCTAATTTTGCTTCCTCCACCTAAGGGCTGGAATTATAGTCCTCACAGAACCAAGCCTGGTATGAACATGAAGTTTTGTGTGTGTGTGTGTGTGTATGTGTGTGTGTGTGTGTGTGTGTGTGTGTGTGTGCAGTTTTGTGTGTGTGTGTGTGTGTGTGTGTTGGGGCGTTTTTGGAGAAGATTGTCTGGTAAAATGCCTGCCACACAAGTATAGGGACTTACTATTTCCCAGCACACATGTGAAAAGCTGGCTGTGATGGCATGGGCTTTTACTTTCAACAATGAAGAGGTGGTGACCCGGTTCCTTTTGCCTTAATCAGCGAGATCTCCAACTTTAGTGAGAGTGCTGCCTGTGAGATGTCTTGGTAGGTTAAAAAAAAAAAAAAATCTTTCTAAGCCTGGTGCCCTTTACTTCTTCAAGTAGTTTTCTAACATCTGTACATACCCTGTGGTAATTACTTTCATGCAAGTGTGTGTGGATGTACAAATGTAAATACACAAATTAATGTGATTTTTAAAACTGCTTAACATTATACAGTTAATTATTGTGTAGTAAGATGGCTTTGAATAAACTGACAGATGTTTTTACAGAGGTATTTTTATGTAGCCCTGGCTCTTTGTAGCTAAGAATGACCTTGAAGTTTTTGATCCTCCGGCCTCTAACTGGTGCTTTTAATTTGTGAAATGTACTTTGAGATACATATATTCTTATTTGGTGTATTTGAGTTTTTAAATTTGGGTTTTCTTCCTCTCCATTGTGTGTATGGTACATACCCACAGAACAGGTATAGAGGTAAGAGGATAGCCCTATGGAGTCAATTTTCTTCTTTTATTTGTTTTTTGAGACAGGATTTCTCTGTGTAGCCCTAGCTGTCTTGGAACTAGCTTTGTAGACTAGGCTGGCCTCGGAACTCACTGAAATCTGCCTGCCTCTGCCTCCAGAGTGCTGGGATTAAAGTGCATGCACCAGAACCTGGGTTCTCTTTTCACTTTTAACAAGTGTAGGGGATCAGATTCAAGTTGGTAGACTTGCTGTAAACACCTTTATTTGCTAAGCCACCTTGCTGGGACCTTTCGGAGAGAGGGAGAGAGGAGAGAGAGAGAGAGAGAGAGAGAGAGAGAGAGAGAGAGAGAGAGAGAGAGAGAGAGAGAGAGAGGGAGGGAGGGAGGGAGGTTTTTTTAATCAGTATTTGTTTTAAAATGATTTTGTATTATATAACATGAAATATGGGAATGGTGATGTCTTAGTTATACAGAGAATGAAATCTTGTTTCTAATTTTACATAGATGGGAATGATGAGCAATCCCAGTCCTTATGGTTCTCCATATACTCAGAATTCTGGACAGCAGATGGGAGCGAGTGGCCTTGGTCTCCAAATTCAGGCAAAGACTGTACTACCAAATAGCTTATCTCCATTTGCAATGGACAAAAAGGCAGTTCCTGGTGGGGGAATGCCCAACATGGTGAGTACACAATTTCTTTTAGACTGTTTCTGCCTCTTTTTTTACTTTCTTTCTTTCCTTTTTGATTTTGGAGACAGGGTTTCTCTGTGTGGCCCTGGCTGGCCTGGGACTAGCTCTGTAGACTATGCAGCTCTTGAACTCATAGAGATCTGTTTGCTTCTGCCTCACAAGTTCTGGAATTAAACTTGTGTGCCACCTCCACTTGGCTCTTTTCCACATTTATTTATGTAGGGGGTAGGGGATAGGGTTTGTGCACACATGCCATGATGAACATGTGAATGTTAGAAGTCAGTTCACAGGAGTTGGTTTTCTCCTAAGGTGAATCTTGAACTTTAATCAGGTGATTACTATTACCCATTGAGCCATTTTGTGAGCATTAGGCTGGCATTTAACACAGTGGTATTATATGTATTTGGAGCCTGAGATGCTTGATGGGGGTGAGTCATGTGAAGGCGCACTTTGTGCCTTACAGTGGATTCACTTCACAGACTTTTCATGGAGTTTTATTTCCTATGCATATCTGTTTATCAGTAGGAAGACTAATCAAAATAAGAGCAAACGTGTGCTACAATGAAGTCATTGAGTC
The DNA here is from genome assembly GCA_030556225.1 of Cricetiscus sungorus. Lineage (NCBI taxonomy): Eukaryota > Metazoa > Chordata > Mammalia > Rodentia > Cricetidae > Cricetiscus > Cricetiscus sungorus. The sequence continues at coordinate 20,740,144 of JANBXA010000031.1, read as the reverse complement.
TATTCTTCAGCAGGCTTTACTGATAACTGAAGGATGGGAAACTGGAACCTTTATGTGCTTGGAGAAAGAGAAAGACTCTTGTAAAGGCTTATACTGTGTCTCAAGGACCCAGTATACTGATTTTATTTATATTAGTATAATAATGTAATTTCTCTCAAAAATTGTCTTTTTGTTTCTCTCTGTTGGAATGGAACCCAATTCATGTTTGGCTACTGTTAAATTACACTGACCAGCATCTGTAGTAGACAGTTTTCACCTGCTTAAAAATTTCTAATAAGGAGGCTGTCTTGCCTGTAAATTTAGGCCAGCCATGTTTACATAGCGAGTTATAGGCCAACCAGTGCTAAAGTGAGACCTTGTCACTTAGGGGACATGCTAGGTGTGGTGCAGCACACCTTTAATCTCTGGAGGCAGATGAGTGATTTGGTTCAAACAATTTCTAGTTGTGAATTTAATTGTAATAAATAGTTTGTTTTGTAACTTTCAATAATTGTCCTGGAGTAATTTTATTTAGCTTTTTACATGTTTTTAGTATTTTGTATTATGTTCATTGCTTGTATATCAAAAAGTTTTAAATATAAAAAGCTAACACATGTCCTTACTTTCTTAAGAAATAACTTTTATTGGGAAAAGTCTGTCCTGTTCTCCCCTGCTTCCCGTCTCCCCCCTCTCCCCCCTCTGTATTTCCAGACAGGGTTTCTCTGGAACTAGCCCTTATAGACCAGGCTGGCCTCAAACTCACAGAGATCCATCTGCCTCTGCCTCCTGAGTGCTAGGATTAAAGGTGTGTGCCACCACTGCTGGGCAGGAAAAGTTTATTTCTTTTGGAAGAATAAAAACTTGTTTCTGGACATAGTGGCACATGCCTTTAATTCTAATACTGTTTATGTGTATATGTATGTGACCTGTATCATGGTGGTGTCCAAATTGGCTAGAAGAGGACCTTGGATCTTTTGGAGCTGGAGTTAATGTATTTGTGAGCTCTGAACATGCGTGCTAGGAACTGAATTCAGGTCTCTGGAAGAGCAAGCTCAGTGCTTTAAAGCATCTTTCAATCCTGTGCATTTTTTGAGACAGGGTCTGGTAACAGACTGGTTTCAAACTTACTGTATAGCAAAGACTGGCTTTGAATTCTGGATCATACCCTCTGAGCCTCCAGTACTGAGAGTGTGGAGTTTACCTGTTCTTAATTTTGGTTTAGTTCTCTGTGTCATGCGTACTTTGACTATTTCTGAAAGATGTTGTATTTTCTTACTGTATTAAGTGTCCTGATCGTGTATTATGCATGTATTGAATTCTTTCCATCCAAATAAAAAAAAAAATGAAGCCTGGAATATGGTAAAGTGCCAAGAAAGCTTTAATTTGAAAATATCTAGTCCTTAATAAAAGATAGCACACAAATCTTTGTCACATCTTTTAGGGTCAGCAACCTACCCCATCTGTCCAGCAGCCAGGCCTGGTGACTTCAGTCGCCCCTGGGATGGGTTCTGGAGCACACACGGCTGATCCAGAGAAGCGCAAGCTTATTCAGCAGCAGCTTGTTCTCCTTTTACATGCTCACAAGTGCCAGCGCCGGGAGCAGGCTAATGGGGAAGTGAGGCAATGCAATCTTCCCCACTGTCGAACCATGAAAAATGTTCTAAACCACATGACACATTGCCAGTCAGGCAAGTCCTGTCAAGGTAAGTATCCTTTGGGGTGATTGTTTATTTAGTACTTTGATTATGGTGATGACATTATTATGGACATGCTCATGTTCTTGCATCAAAATACATAAATTGGCTTTCACTCATTTTTTATAAACAAAGCAACTTCAAACTCCAGGTACATCCTGACCAATGAAATCACATCTTTTTGGTGACATTTGCTGTTTGTGCTGTTTCTGGAAATTGAAGCTTGTATGTGCTAGGCAAGCACTCTTGCTGAGCTATGTCTCTACCCCTAAATTTGCCAGAAGTCACTGATTAGGCTGATCTAGTAGCTATCAGCTGGTTTGTGCTGGAGATTCATTGTCACCAGCTCTCAAAGCATTCAGATTAACATGACTGACAGTTTTTGGTTACTAGGAGTTTGAACTCTAGTCCTCATGGTTACATAGCAAGCTTTTGACTCACTGAGCTATCTTCACAACTTGAACATTTACTCATTTGCCTGTCAAGTTATTATCTGGATGAAATACCATTTACCACTTTGGTAAAAGGATCTTGATTTTATTCTCTTTGGAAAATTATGAAGACGGCTGCTGACACACACACACACACACACACACACACACACACACACATATACATATATATACATACTAAGTTGGCTGTTATTCCTGTAAAAAAAAAAAAACTTGAAATTACTGTTTTGTTTTAGTGGCACATTGTGCATCTTCTCGACAAATCATTTCACACTGGAAGAATTGTACGAGGCACGATTGTCCTGTGTGTCTTCCTCTCAAAAATGCTGGGGATAAGAGAAATCAACAGTGTAAGTGATAATTAAATCTTGTTGATTTACACCCAAGTTTGAGAAGCATACTAGTGCCATTTGATAGAGTTTAGAGTAATGCTTGACTATATGATACTATAATGAACACTGGTACTTCCTGTCATACTGAAGGACTCAGCATCCCCTTACCTTTAAAAACAATAGGTGAATATATATCTCCCCTCTCTCGAGATTGAATCTTACTATGTAACCCAGGCTGGCCTTGAACTTTAATTTTTTTGCCTCAGCTTCCTGAGTATAGGATTAAAGTGTGTACCATCATGTACAACTTGTTCTTTAAAATTTTTAAAGTTGAAGAATCATTTTTTGGCATTGAGTGGCTTATTCTTACATACTTGCAGTGCAGCCAAGTAGATCATTTGAATTTAAACAACAACAAAAGAAGTTGAATGTTTTTATTTGTTTGGGATATTTATTTATTTCCAAGACAGGTTTTTCTTTTTCTCTGTATAACAGTCCTGGAGTTCCTGGATCTTATTTTTTGTAGATGGCTGGCCTGGAACTCATAGAGATCTGTCTTGCCTGCCTCATTTTCCCAAGCACTGGGATAAAAGGCGTGCACCACCACTCCCTGGCCTCATTAAAAGCCATGTTTTTTGAGGGGTGTGATTATGTGTAAATGTAAATTTTTATTTTATAAAATAAATAGAAAATTACCAGATGAAGATAAGATCGTTCTCAGAGAAAAATAACTAAAATACCACACTTAAAAAGTACCATATCTTTCTTCCACGAAATGTTTAGCATTTAATATTAAGAGGTAAGTTTCGAAGTACATACAACGAATGTATCTAGAAAAATTTTCAAAAAAACTAATTGGAGACACAATCTGTAATACTGACAGTTCAGTAATTGAAACTTTAAAAAAAATTCATTAAGCCTTTTAGTCTCTTTGTCTTACCAACTCTAGTATTCTAATAATGTGTCTTTTGTCTTCTCTAGCAATTCTGACTGGAGCACCAGTTGGGCTTGGAAACCCTAGCTCTCTAGGAGTGGGTCAACAGTCTACCCCTAGCCTAAGCACTGTTAGTCAGATTGACCCCAGCTCTATAGAGCGAGCCTATGCTGCACTTGGACTACCCTATCAAGTAAACCAGATTCCACCACAACCCCAGGTACAAGCAAAGAACCAACAAACCCAGCAGTCTGGGCAGTCTCCACAAGGCATGCGACCCATGAACAACATGAGTAAGTTCCTCTTCTGGAGATGATGTGGTTAAATGTGTAAATAGTGTGTGTAAATTAAGAATAACCTGATAAAGGCATGCTCCCTCTCTCCCCTTTCCCTCCCTATCTCTACTGTCTCCCTCCTTTTTTTTTTTTTTTTTTAACTAAATTGGTTTTTTTTTTTTTTTTAATCACGTTTTCCCTTTTCATACTTTAGTTTAAATTTCCAGAAATAAGATTCCTTGTGTTTCATCGGCCTTTTACCCATTGAGTCATCTCATTGGTCACCCCTATCTGTTCTTGTTTTGCTTGTATTTGGATGCTTATGTTGTTGTTTGGTTTTTGAGACAGGATCTCTGTATTTTTAACTGTCCTGAACTTGTTGTGTAGATCAGGCTGGCCTCAAATTCAGAGATCCTTCTGACTCTGCCTCTGCCTCCTAAGTGTTGGCATTAAAGGCATGCACCACCATACCTGGCTAAACCAACCTTGTTTTTAAAAAGTTGTAATTTTTTCACTTGGTGTTGATGCTGCATGCCATTAATCCCAACACTTGAAACGAAGGCAAGTGGACCACTGTGAGTTCAAGGCCAGCTTGGTTCACAGAGCTAGTTCCAGGACAACCAGGACTACACAACCCTGTAAAATTAGCTTTTTATACTGGTGTGTGTCTGGGTATGCACATGCTCTTGTACTGGAACTGAAGTTTTGGGCAATTTTGAGACTTCTGACAAGGGTATTGGGAACTAAACTTGGGTCTGCTGCCATATCATTGAATTGATTTTGTTTGTTTACTTGTGTATTTTGTTTGTTTGTTTTTGAGATAGGGTCTTATAACCCTAACTATCCTGGAACTCACTACAAAATTCTGGCCTCAAATTCAGAGACCCACTTGCCTCTTCCTTCTTAGTATTGGGATTAAAGGCATATTTGCCACCACTCTGGCCCCCAAGCAAGTGTTCTTAACCTCTGATTCTTTTCTCAGTCTTACCCTTTTCATTTGCCCTTGTATTTGAAAGGGTATTTCTTACCCTTGTATTTTATGTAAGAATATGTTTTTCTTGTTTGTATATTATTTTCCCACATGTATATAGAATCCAGAAATGGGTAGCCCTATCCTAGTACTGTAGTTAAAGATGTTCGGCTACCATGTGGGTACTGGCCATCAAACCCAGGTTCTCTTGTAGAGTAGCCAGTGCTCTTATGATCTTCCACTTCTGCTTTATCGTTAATGATTTTTTTTAAATTTTTAATATTTTTAATTATTTATATGTGTCCCTGTCCAAGGTCAGAACTGTTGAATCTTGAGTTAGATTATAGGTTGTTGTGAGGTATCTGACATGGATGTTAGGAACCAGACTGGTGTCCCACAGGGGAGCAGTATTTGTCTTAGCAATGAGCCATATCTCTAGCTCTGCCTTGTGTTTTTTGTTTTTTTGTTTTTTCAGAGAGGGTTTTTCACTGGGATCTTCAGCATGTCCTTTAAACTCTTCTAACAAGCCACAGAGTTCCAGGGAGTGGGTTGTCTTTGCCCTCCCCATCACTGAGATTACAAGTATATAAATCATCACATCATAAGTGCTGGGAAATCTGACAGATTAAGCTAACTAGTCTTAGTATTGCTCAGTTTTATTTATCTGGATGCATGTGTTTCTTCTTGACTATATATGTCTGCCACATGTAGAGCCTGAGGAAATAAAATGAGGTTATTAGATTTCTGGGATTGGAATTTTGTGTGGCTATGGCTTGTCATGTGAGTGTTGGGAACTGAATCCAGATTCTCAAGAAAGTAAGTGTTTTTTACTACTGAGACTTATTTTTCTGTTTCCAGTTTTTTTTTTGTTTGTTTTTGTTTGTGTTTATCTGAGACTGGGGTCTGACTGTGTAGCTTTGATTGTCTTAGAAGTCACTTAAGTAGACCTGGCTGGCCTCTGAGATTAAAAATGTGTGCCACCACACTTTGCCTCCTCACACTTTTATGAGCCCAGGTCTATGTCCTCATTTGTTTCTCTCTTAAGTTTTTGAAACTATGTCTTCTTGGTTAGCCTGGCACTCACTCATTGTTTAGATTGGCTGATTAATATGGTCTGGAGACTACCCCTTTGGTACTAGGGTGACATTTGAGCACCATCACATCCATGTTTTATGTATGTACATGAGATCTGGACTCTGGTCCTCATGCTAGTATAGCAATGCTACCAATTGTGCCTCTTTTTTCTTACTGGTTTGTAAGGTGTTTCATATGTTCTTCATTGCATTGCTAAATGTATGTGCTATTTCTCTAATTTGACAATTTTCTTAACTTGGTTTATGGTATTCAGTGTATGGTAGCTTTTTTATTTATTTCTTTTCCTGCTTTGCTTTGTTTTGCTTTAGGTGCTAGTCCTATGGGTGTAAATGGAGGTGTAGGAGTTCAGACTCCGAATCTTCTTTCTGACACCATGTTGCATTCAGCCATAAATTCTCAAAAGTAAGTTTGTGTCCTATAGCTTCAAATACTTAAGAATTCCTTGTGTGTTTTATTTAGTTTCCTTGATTTTCAGATAATAGCTTTTAAGAATGTATTTAGGTAACCTTATTGGACATTTGTACCATTTGGGTTAATCTATACCCTTCCAAAAGAAATCTGAATTTGCAATATTGCAGCTCCATCCCATTCTTCATTGATGGATACCATCAGAACATATTGTGCAGGTGTTTGAAGTTTTCAAAGAATGTTTCTTGGTGTGGGATAAAGTGTGTCCCACATGGCAATATAGCCTGGTGACGGGTCTTGACTTTTCATATATAAGTGTTGATCCTCATCCTTTATAAGGAAATGTAACACTTTTTATCATTTTATTTTTAAAGCCCAATGATGAATGAAAATGCCAGTGTGGCCTCTCTGGGTCCTTTGCCAACAGCGGCGCAGCCATCTAATACTGGAATTCGGAAACAGTGGCATGAAGATATTACTCAGGATCTTCGAAACCACCTTGTTCATAAACTGTAAGTAAGACAATGGCACATAGTCATAGAAAACTCAATAGTGTTTCCAACATCCTGGAAGTATATAGCCAGGCTGTAGATATTTTGACATGTTTTTTTGTTTTTTTGTTTTTTTTTTTGACAGTCCTTTTTTCTTTTTTTAAATACTATAATTTTTTTTCCCATTTGCATTGGATTTTTCCTGCACATATTTCCTGAGGGTGTCAGATCTTGGAATTAGAGACAGTTGTTAGCTGCCCTGTAGGTGCTGGGAATTGAACCCATGTCCTCTGGAAGAGCAGTCAGTGCTCTTAACCACTGAGCCATCTCTCTCACCTGACAATTTACTTTTTTGTGTCTTTTGGTGGAGCTAAGGGGTGAGGGTGGCAGAAGGCTTCAATACAGCCCAGGCTAAATTTGAATTTTTGATCCTCTTTCCCCCACTTCCCAGGGACTTGGGATTGTTGTATACATAGGTCACAATGCCTGGCTTCTGATAACTGTTTTAGTCTGTGCTTTCTTTTTGTTGTTGTTTTTGTTTGTTTTATTTCTATTTTCTGTTTGTTTTCAAGACAGGGTTTCTCTCTGTGTAGTTCTGGCTGGCCTGGAATTCCCTCTGTAGACCAGGCTAGCCTGGAACTCAGAGAGATCTGCCTGCTTCTGTCTCCCAAGTGCTGGGATTAAAAGTGTGCACTACCACCCAGCTTCTGCTTTCTTCTTACTCGTCTTTCTTAATGTTAATTTTATAAGTCTTTCATTAACATGTAAATTGTTCTTCCTAGTTTTAGGAAATATTAAATGATTTTTAGTTGTTTGGGACTCATGAGATGGCTCAGACTAAAGGCTCTTTCTAGCAAGTCTACCCCCAGACTCATGTGGTGGAAAGGGAAAACTGACTCATGAAGACATGATCAGGCTGTGCCTTGCACACACAAACATTAAACAATGTGAATAAAAATCTTTGATTTTTAGTTCTGGCATTGTTGTCAGAGCACTTGCCCAGAGTGCTCGAAACCCTGGTTTGATAGCCACCACAAGAACTAGGTGTGGTGGTGTGGCATGAGGGTATCAGACATTCAGGGATACAGGGCTCCTGCACATACATAAGTTTATACAAGTTATCATACACATTTTAAAAATGGAACTAGTTGTTTTGTTTTTTAAATCCGGTTGCTACATATTTTCCAGGGAATTAATGCAGTGGGAATCTGTTTCTTTGTATTTTGAGTTAGGGTCTCTTGTAATTCCAGATGTCTTAGAACTGGATATGCAGACCAGGCTGGCCTTGAACTTGGAAATCCTCCTGTTTCTATCACCTGAGTACTGAGATTAAAGGAAGTGGTTCCCACATCCAACTTTTAGAGTCAGAAACTTCTATGATTGCAAACTTGCTATCTCTTTATAAGTTTTTAAATATTTTTGGATAATTATTGGGTTTTATTTTAATAATGTAAATAAATTTAAAAGAGCAGAAATAGCTAAAGACTCATGATGTTGGAAGAAAAGTCAGGTTTTGTCTGTTTATGTTTCCCAACACAACTTTTTACATGTAGAATCATAAAGACCAGATGGTATTTAATTTTATTCATGTGTTTGTGTTTCTGTGTGACTTTATTTATGCTATGTGAATATGAGTACATAGGAAGATAGAAGAGGGTATTTACTAGAACTGCCTGATGTTGGTGCTGAGAACCAAACTTGATTCCTCTGAAAGAACAGGAAATGCTGTTGCTGCTTTTTTGTTTTGTTCATTTTGTTTGTTTTTGGGTTTTGGTTTTTCTAGACAAGGGTTTCTCTGTAACAGCCTTAGCTCTCCTGGAACTCTCATTCTGTAGACCAGGCTGGCTTCAAACTCACATTTGTCTTCCTCTTTCTTCTAAGTGCTTGGAATAACAGCATGTTCCACCACTGACAAGCTCATGGAAGTGGTCTTTCTAGCCCCCTGAAAGTATTTTTATTTTGTTACTTTGCATGATTACAAAAACCCTTTGATTATCACAAATAAAAAATTTAAGTTAATATTCTTTTATATTGTAATGTCAATCTTCCTTTAATAAAAACAGTCAATAGGTATGGTGGCATAGTTGTTTAATTCCAGCACTGGGGAGTCAGAGGCAGGCAGATATCTCTGAGTTCAAAGATAGCTAGTCTATAGATTGAGGTACAGGACAGACAGTTTACACAGAGAAACCCTGTCTCCAAAACAATAAAATTAAATTATAAATGGAGTTCTTAATTGGTCTAGATAATAATAAAAAAAAAAAGCCAGTGTCAGATAAAGAGGGAAATTATGAGAGATTACAGAGAAGGAGCAAGCCACAGCACACTTTTATCTTCTTAGCATCTCAACAGACAAGAGATTGATCCCTGTATCTCCCTGCTTATATCCTGTCTGTATGGTTAGTTATTGGCAAACTCCATTCTCTCACCCCTAGAGGGGCTTTATTTGTACAAGCAAGATATTACCATAGGAAAACATGATCAAAAGAAGGAATACCACTAGAGAAGAGTGAAGCTAGGCAGACAAAGTTTCTGTTGGTAAACTTTGCAAAATAATAGTTTTTTAGGGCTTGGAGAGGTGAAGTGACTTTAAGGGCACTGGTTGCTATGCCAAGGACCCAAGTCCAAACTAGCCCACCCACATGGCAGGTTACAGCTGTCTGTAACTCCAGTTCTAGAGTATATGATCCCATTTTCTGGCCTCTGTGGGCACTGCACACTCCTGACTAAGACAAACATATGGGTAAAACACCTAAATAAAAGAGTTGAGACTTAATGAAATAAACAACTTCAAAGAAAGAATTTTGTATTTTGTGAACGAACCATGTTAACACTGGTTAGAGAAAACTTCACAGTATTCATATTATTGTGTGTTTCTCTGGTGAATATATGGAAAGTTGATGTATTATTACATTGGTACTGTTTTATGTTCCAGTGTTCAAGCCATATTTCCTACTCCGGATCCAGCTGCTTTAAAAGACCGACGAATGGAAAACCTTGTTGCATATGCTCGTAAAGTAGAGGGGGACATGTATGAATCTGCAAACAATAGAGTGAGCAAAAAAAATTTTTTTTTGTTTTGTTTTTACCCCCCTTTTCTGAAGTGGGTCTGTTGTTTATAGATGCTTTTTCTCTTTGTTGGCTCTTTGGGGGACCCACCACCCAGATCCCAAGTAAATCATGCATGGAGACTTGTTCTTATGAATCAGGTCTTAGCTTGGCTAATTTCCAACCAGCTTTTCATAAATTATTCCATCTATCTTTTGCCACTGGGCTTTTCTCTTTCTCTTTTTCTGTATACCTTTCTTTACTTATTCTGTGGCTTACAGTGTAGCTAGATGGCTGACCCTGGATGCTTCCTCTTCTCTTTCTTGATCCTTGATCTTCTCTTCCAGAATCTCCTCCTGTTTATTCTTTCTGCCTGCCAGTCTGGCCTACCCTTTTTTCTGCCTTGCTATTGGATGGATGTTCAGCTCTTTATTAGACAATTGTGTTTTAGACAGGCAAAGTAACACAGTTTCACAGAGGTAAACAAATACAACATAAAAGAATACAACCCATCTTTGCATCATTAAACATATGTTCATAGCATAAACAAATGTAACACATATTAAAATCATATAATACAACAGTTGATTTTTAAATTTACCTGTCTTGGTAAGGTGTTGTAGCACATTCTTTTAGTTCCCAGTACTCTGGAGGCAGAGGCATGCAGATCTGTATGAGTTTGAGGCCACAAGGAGAGAACCCCTCTCTCTCTCTCTCTCTCTCTCTCTCTCTCTCTCTCTCTCTCTCTCTCTCTCTCTCCCCCTCCCTCCCTCCCTCTCTCTCTGAAAAAATAAATAAAATTTCTTGTCTTCTGTAATATGACAAACAATGGTGGTTTTCTTATGAAGAGTCTTTTCAACTTTATTTTCTAACAAAGTAGTTCATTTTGTTTGAGACAAAGTCACATGTAAAATTTACTGGTCTCAGTCTTCGTGGAGGCTAGACTTGAACTCTTAATATTTTTGTCTCTATTTCTCTGGTACTAGGATTCCATGTGGTACAAATAAGCTTCTCCAACAAAGCAATGTCTTTTAAGTGTATGTAAATTATCTTACCCTTTTTTATTTTTCTCTATCAGTCTGATCTGTTTGTCTCTCTGTCTCTTACACACAAACACACACACACACACACACACACACACACACACACACACACACACACACACACACACACACAGGGTTTCTCTGAGTTCCTTGGCACCAACATGGTAGCTCATACCTCTTTGTAACTCTATTTCCTCGGCTTCTGAGACCCTACACAAACATACATACAGGCAAACCACCACCAGTGAACATTTTTTTTAAAAAAAAAGTAAAATGTACGTCATTTTTCTGTACTCTATAAATTGCCAGTCTGTGTTTTGTAAATGTATTTACAGAAGTTACGTTTATTTTGTAACTTCATAGTAAAATTACTTGTCACGCATCATTGCAAGTATGAGCTTATTTACTGATGAGTTAGATATATCAAAGTCTATATACTTTCCTGCCTATTTTTCGTTTTTGTTTTTTGGTTTTTTCCAGACAGGATTTCTCTGTGTAGCCCTGGCTGTCCTGCAACTCATTTTGTAGAGCAGTCTGGCCTAAAACTCAGAGGTTTGTCTGCCTCTTCCTGTACAGCCAGCTTTACTTCTTGTCTTCTATTTAAATGAAACCAATATTTCATCTTCAGTTTTTCTATTATGCAATTCCTGTTTTCTCCTATTTTTTACTTACATTTTATTTCAAGGCGGAATACTACCACCTCCTAGCTGAGAAGATCTATAAAATCCAGAAAGAACTAGAAGAGAAACGGAGGACTAGACTACAGAAACAAAACATGCTACCAAGTGCTCCTGGCATGGTTCCAGTTTCTATGAATACTGGGCCTAACATGGGTCAGCAACAACCGGGAATGACTACTAGTAAGTACTTTTTGTTTAGTTAATATAAAGAAAAAAAGCCAGGCATTGGTGGCACACGCCTTTAGTCCCAGCACTCAGGAGGAAGAGGCAGGCAGATCTCTGTGAGTTCTAGGCCTACCTGGTCTACAGAGCTAGTTCCAGGTCAGCCTCCAAAGCTACACAGAGAAACCCTGTCTCAAAAAAAGAAAGCAAGAAAAGAAAAGAGAAAAAATGCATTCATTTTTAAAAACTATTGGAGGAATATAAGGTTTCTAAGTGGGATAACTTACTTAACTTGGTTATAATTATTTTCAAAAGGAGTGCTTTTGAATTTTTTAATACCTAGGGAATGACAACCTAAATGTTTTCACTGCATTTCTCCATCATCTACCTTCTTGTATAACACAGAGCCCAGTAGATGTTGACAGACCAGCTAGGTTCAGGGCTCACTAGAAACCTACATACTAATTAGTCTTTAAAGGTTTTTTGCGGGGGGGGCACTAAAGGATGTTTTAGTGTTCTATCACTGTGAAGAGATACCATAACCAATTTTAGGGGGTCTGTGATGTTCATCATGGTGCAAAGCAAACCTGTGGTACTTGAGAGAGCTTTACATTCTGATTTACAGGCAGACAGTTGGGGTGGGGGGATTAGCTGGCATGTGCTTTTGAAGCCTCGAAGCTTAACTATTATAAGTGACATGTTCTTCAGCAGGACCATGCACACTTCAACAAGGCCATACCTTCTAGTTCTTCCCAAATAGTTCCTTTTACTGGAGGCCAAAGCATCCACATATGAACCTGTAGTAGGGCTGTTTTCATTTAGACAACCACATTGAGTCTCACTATGTAGACCAGGCTGGCCTTGAGCTCAGAGATCTGATTGCCTTTGCCTCCCAAGGGCTAGGACTAAAGGTGTGCACTTCCACACTGGATCCTGGGTATCAGACTCAGGTTGCCAGGTTCAAAAGCAAGTACCTTTATTCACAAAAGCCATCTAATTGGCCCAGCAGCATTATTCTCCCTGTGTACCTTGTAGAAACCTTTGTGAATCCAACTCCAAGAATGTACCAAAATTAATATATATTTACATTTTAAGTTTTATTTTTAAGACACACAAAATGGTCTAGTACAATATGGAAACTCTTCATATTCTTGTCTAGTTAAAACCTTTATTCTTTGAGATTGAGGTTAGAGATTCTCAAAACTATTGTTACTAGATGGGATTTTTAAGAAACAAAGGAATATCTAACTTTTTCTAACTTCCAGATGGTCCTCTACCTGATCCAGCTATGATCCGTGGCAGTGTGCCAAACCAGATGATGCCTCGGATAACTCCCCAACCTGGTAAATTTTGGAAAAAACAAAACAAAACATGGTTAATTGTAAGAGTCCATGGTATAGAACAGAATGACACTCACCACCTTAATTCCTGATTTATTTCAGCAGCAAGTCCCATAATTATTGGCTTTGAAAATTTGACAATCTCTTATATTATAAATTCATCAAAGAAAGGAAAATGAGGACAAGGTTGTCTGACAGATCAAGGAGGTCATAGTAAATAAGCATCCATCTAAAACTAATTGCCAGGCATGGTAGTGTTCACCTTTAGTCGCAGCCCTATAGAGTCACAGGCAGGTTGATGAAATTCTTGTGAGTTCAAAGTCTACCTGTTGTACATGGTGTGTTCTAGGCTAGCTGGACCTACATAGTGATCTCTGTTTCAAAATATATCCAAAATAATAACAATAACCAATTTATTGCCTGGGTTTGAGCTTTTGGGAGACAGGGGCAGGTGGACATCTGTGAAATTAAGCCTGAGTTCCAGTGTAGCAAGCACTACAGAGTGAGACTATTTCAAAAATTTGAAATGACAATGTAGAAATTTACTATGTTGTAAAATTTAATTCAGTTAACTATTAGTAATAATGCCATTGCTCCAGGCAAGTGAGGGAGCACAGTGGATAAGTATGCTGGCTGCTGTTTCTGAGAACACTGGTTCAATTCCCATCACCCATTTGACAGCTCCCACTGTAACTCCAGTTCAAGGGTACTGGATGTCCTTATTTAGACATAAATGCACTTAAATAATGCCCTTGCTTGGCTGTTGTGACTAAAACAGGTTGCTTCAGAGTTTCAATATTACTTTGTTGTTCCTGGACAAATTAGAAGAATCATATATCAAAACTATGTCTTCTTATTAAATTCAGTAAGAGTAATGTAATATGTTGCATGTATTCACAGGTTTGAATCAGTTTGGGCAGATGAATATGCCTCAGCCCCCTATTGGTCCCCGGCAACCTTCTCCTCTTCAGCACCATGGACAGTTGGCACAGTCTGGGGCACTAAATCCGGTTAGTTTTACCTGTACACTGTTTAAAAAACTATTTTCTTTGTTACTACTTGAAAAAAACTAATCTTCATATCTGTCTCAGTGGAACACTTTTTCTGTGAGTAAATTGTGTGTCTTTGCAACGTTGATGCAGAAGTCTTGAGTACAATTTACAGCAATCAGCTCTGTCCTTCCATGTGTGTTCAGAGATCAAAGTCAAGATTTCAGGCTTGGTGACAAGTGCCTTTACTTCAGCCTTTTCTTAATTCTACAGTTTTATTGTATTTGACCTTTCATATGAGATAGTTATGGCTAAACATATAGCTCAGTGATGAAATACTTGTTTAGTATTTGCAATACTAGGTTGACACCTAAACACCACAAAACAGCCCACAATCCTGGTTAAGGAGTATGTATTCTATAGATGTGGATAAGTTCAGTTTTGTTTTGAATTCCACTATGTAGTCCCGACTGTCCTAGAACTCTTTACTTAGACCAACCTGACTTCAGACTCAGAATGCTGGGATTAAAGGTGTGTGCTATCACACTGGTCTAAATGCAAAATTAGAAGAAATTGATGGCAGAAATTAATATACAACACAGTTTATTTTTTGTTTCTTTGTTTTGCCTGAAAATCACATAGTGGCTTCAGAGAGATGGTGTGAAAGCATAAGGAACTGAGTTTAGATCCCCAGCAGCCCCAGGCCATGGTGGCACACATAACTCCAGTGTTATAAGTAGAGATTCCTTGAGTTCACTGGCTAGCCAGCCCAGCCCAGAATGTAAACTCTGGGTTGAATGTGAGACCCTGTCTCTAAAATGTAGGTCCTGGGACATTGTTCAGCAGTAAGAGCACTTGTTTCTCTTGCATAGCATTGAGGTTCATTCATGTCAGTATGATGGTTAATGAACATCCATGACTGCAGTTCTAGGAGATATGATACCCTCTTCTGACTTCTAGGCATGCATATGGTGCATAGACAGACACACACATATGCACATACATGAAAGGAAAACATACAAATGTAATATAAATTTTAAAAAAAAAATTTTTTTTTTAAAGTAAAACAAGGTAGAAACAAAGTGAAAGGTACCTTCCTGTTACTGTGATAAAATATAATGACAAAAAGTGGCTTAAGGAATAAATTTGATTTGGATTATGGTTCTTGGGCTTACACAGCCATACTGGCACGCAAGGTATGGCAATAGCAGAAATCTGAGAGATTACAGTTGAGCCACAAACAAGGAGCAGAATGGTCAAACTGAAAAGGGGATAAATAAGGCTATAAACGCAAACTACGCCTACTGACATACTTTCTCCAATAAGGCTGTCCTTGCTGAAGATTTCATAATCTCCCCCCAAATAGTGCCACTAGTTTAAGACCAAGTGTTCATGCCTACGCCTATGGGAGATGTTTCTCATTCATATTAAAACAGTGCCTAATCATTGTCCATCTACATGCATACTCACCTCAAATTTTAAAAACAAAGCAAAAAGGAAACTGAAATTGTGGAATTAATCTTGCAGTTGGTGGTGGAGTTCTCCTTTAATCCCAGCACTCAGGAGGCAGAGGTGGGCAGAGATCCAGGATAGTCAGGGCTACACAGAGAAACCGTGCCTCAGAAAAACAAAACCAGCCAAACAACAAACAAACTAAAAACAAAACTGATGAAAATAAATGTATTGTTTTTTAAATTTTATATATGGAAATCTGGGTGGGGTGGTACCTGCCTTAGTCCCAGCACTTGGGAGGCAAAGAATAGTGGATTTCTGAATTTGTGGCCAGCCTGTTCTTAAAGAGAAGCAGGAGGATTCCAGGCTACACAGAAAGGTGTGACTGCCTAGTTGATAATTTTTCTTGATTCCAGAGAACCTAATTTCAACCTCTAAGACCATCAGGTAAAAAGAGAACAAACCCCCTCTGCAAATTAATTGCTCTCTTCATATGTTTTTTGTCGCACATAAATACATTTATATGCACAGAGTACTTTTTTTGAGATAGCTCAGTCAATAATGACACTTGTTCCAAGCTTTATGTCTGTCCTACATTCACTTTCCTAGACTCACCTGGTAAAAAAAAGTCAACTGAGCCAGGCATTGGTGACCCATGCCTTTAATCTCAGCACTCAGGAGGCAGAGGCAGGTAGATTTCTGTGAGTTTGAGGCCAGCCTGGTCTACAGAGAGAGAGTTCCAGGACAGCAATACAGAGAAACCCTGTCTTCAAAAAAAAAAAAAAAAAAAACAAAGAAAAAGACAACTTATTCCTATAAATAATCCTTTGACCTCCCCATTCTTGCTATGGCATATGTGTCCAAACACATTCGTAAGGAGTAAGTGTAATTTTTAAAGTAGATGTCATCATAAACATACATGAGAGGAAATTATAATAAATTCATATTCTGTAGCCAGTGAATTGATAGTTGGATAATGACACAAAATTTGTCTAACTTTAGTTGAAATGAAAAGTGAATTCATATATGTCATGGCTTGCAATATAGTTAAGAATTCTCCTGATGAACAACATGTAATTTAATCTACTGAACACTTCAAGGTTTATAGACAAATGAGTTTCATAATTATTTTTAAAATTACAATACTAAGCTGGATGTGGCTTGAGATGATACTGGAAAAGAACATCTGCTGGTCTTTCCAGAGGACCTGGCTTCATTTGCCTGAACCCATGTTTAGTAGCCCACATCTTCCTGTACTCCAGCTATGGGGCCTCTTCTACCTTCTTTTGGCCTCAAAAGGCATCCACACAGAGACACATTATTTCATACACAATAAAAATTTTAACCAAAATGGAATAATACTAAAAAGCTGACAGAAGCAGGTAGTGTCCCATATTTGGCATCAGTGTTTAGCAGCTCTTATACTTTTGTTCAGGTCCTTGCTCCTTCAAAAGCAGAGAACTGTCTTTTGCAAGGCTGATGAAGGAACAGTTGCATCCTAGAATCTAAGTGTCTTGTTGCTCCTTTTTCAGTTTTGTTTATTTTGGGTTTTTTGAAACAGGGTTTCTCTGTGTAATTTCACTGGCTGTCTGGAATTTGCTCTGTAGAACAGGCTGGCCTAAAACTCAAGAGATCCATCTGTCTCAGCCACTCCAAATTCTGGAATTAAAGGTGTGCACCACCACTGCCCAGCTACAAACTCTTACCACTCAACCTGCTTTCAATATCAACTCCTCCCTGCTTTTCTTGTACCTGTGAATGCATAGATAGATGGGTGCCTGTTTCTAGAATCTTTGGAGTTCTTCAGCATTAGTGTTAGCTCTCATGAATCTGCCATGATTAACCAGGAGTCTCGTCTTTTTTAATTGATAAAAGTGTCTTTCTTAGGTTACATTTCTTCTGTCTTTTAGTTCTCCACATTTCCTTTTATTAAAGATTTGGACTCATTTAGCACAGTTTTAGAAAGGAAGCATAACAGTCTTAGCACATTTACAGATCATGAATAACACATTAGCTAGTACTTGTGACTTTTTACTTGTTTTTTGTTTGTTTTTGTTTTGCCTTTCAGTTTTCTTAAGTTTGTGCTGTTACAGCGAGCGCCACTAGTAAAAGCAAAGATCTCACAAACTTGTTATTTCACTCTCCCAACAGGAAGAAAGTATTCATTTACTTTCTTCTTGTTAGAGTTGTAGATATGTTTGACCCTTCACTCTTGTTTCTTGAGGAATGTGTTGGTAGTAATGAGTTTATTATTCTTGGCTTTTAAGTGGTTAATTCTTCTACTTAGTCCTCATGTTTCTCCTCCCCAAACTGTTGTCTTTTCTCTTTCTATACTCAAACATCAGGATAGCAGAACTAAATATAGTAGTAGAATAATTGTAATAAGCAGTTGGTGCTCTATGGTTTTTTTGTTTTGTTTTGCAGCCTATGGGCTATGGACCTCGAATGCAGCAGGCTTCCAGCCAGAACCAATTCCTTTCTCAGACGCAGTTTCCATCTCAAGGAATGAATGTAACAAGCATGCCTTTGGCTCCATCTAGTGGTCAAGCACCAGTGTCTCAAGTATGTTTTTAATATTTAAATTTATTTCTTAGTGTGCATGTGTGTATCCAATGATATTCCAAAACAGTTTATTTCTAACCCTGTATGATTTTGAAAGGTGCCCTCTTTCTTTGAAAACTCTGATTGTTTCCATGGATGCACACTTAATCTTTTCTCCTAGAGACAGAAGCTGGTAGATGGATATCTGTTAGATCAAGGCAAGCCAGGTCTATGTAGTGAGACCCACATCTCAGAAATAAAGAAGTTTGCTATTGTTACTTCCTAAATAATGTATGACCTGCCTTTGTTAATACCGTATATTTTTTCATTTTACCAGGCACAAATGTCCAATTCTTCCTGTCCAGTGAACTCTCCTATAATGCCTCCAGGGTCTCAAGGGAGCCATATTCACTGTTCCACTCTGCCTCAACAAGCTCATCAGAATTCGCCTTCTCCTGTTCCTAGTCGAACCCCTACTCCTCATCATACTCCTCCAAGCATAGGGACTCAGCAACCACCAGCAACAGCAATTCCAGCACCTGTTCCTACACCTCCTGCCATACCACCTGGACCACAGCCCCAAGCTCTACATCCCCCATCTAGACAGACACCAACACCACCAACACATCTTCCTTCCCAAGTGCAGCCTTCAATTCCTGCTGCCCCTCCTGCTGACCAGTCCCAGCAACAGCCTCGTTCACAGCAGAGCACAGCAGCTCCTGTTCCTACTCCAACAGCACCATTGCTGCCTCCTCAACCTTCAACTCCAGTAAGTAAGCAGATGTGTCTTGGAGTGTTCATAAAACGAGTTAAGCTCCAATGGTGTTTCCGTACCATTTATTCTTTCACTTTTGTTTCAACCCTTGTTGTTTTGTTCATAGATACACTTGAGTGTTTATTGCCTGTTCTTCCTTCCTTATGGTAAAGAAAGCTGGAAGATTGTGGTTAATTTTCACTGAACATTCATATGTTTTATATGATGTTTCAAGGCTTGAAGACTATAAGGGTAGAGTTTTATCAATGCCTAGTGTAACAAATGTACTTCATTTATGTTTAAAGATATTTTGAGGTAGAGGCTTTGAGATCTCTTGAGTTTGGGGAGTTATTACACAGAGAAACCTTGTCTCAAAAAACAAAACAAGGTCCCAAGCAAATTGGGAGCAAGGAAGTAAGGGAGAGGGAGTTAGGAGAAAGAGAAGGGAAGAAGAGGGGAGAGCTGGGCATGAGGGAACAGGAAGATTGAGACAGGGAAAGACTAGAGGAGAGCGAGAAAAGAGATACCATAATAGATGGATCTATTATATCTAATATATATATATATACATATATATATTATTATCTATATATATTATATTTATAATGGTAGAGATTTAAGGAGAAATCTGGCACTAGGGAAATACACAGATCTTCAAGGATGAACCCAACTAACAATCTAAGCAGTAGTGGAGAGGCTACCTTTAATGCCCTTCCATGATAATGAGATTGATGACTACCTTATATGCCATCCTAGATCCTTCATCTAGTAGCTGAAGCAGACACCCACAGCTAAACACTAGCTGAACTCCTGGAATCCAGTTACAGAGAGGAAAGAGTGATGAGCAAAGGGGTCAAGACCAGGCTGGAGAAACCCACAGAGTCAGCTGTCCTGAACAAGGGGGAGCTCATGCTCTCCAGTCTGATAGCAGGGAAACCAGCATAGGACTAACACAGACCTCCTGAATGTGGGTGGACTGGACAGTCTTTGGGGCCTCTAGTAATGGACCAGTATATTTCCCTAGTATACAAATGGACTTTGGGAGTCCATCCCACATAGAGGGATACTCTCAGTCTAGATACATAGGGGAGGGCCTAGGCCCTGCCCCAAATGATATGACATGTTTTGAAGACTGCCCCACCCTCCCTGAGGAGCAGAAAGGGTATGGGCTGCAGTTTGTTAGGGGTGATAGGGGAGGATGGAGGGTGAGGGAACTGGGATTGATATGTAAAACAACTTTGTTTCAAATTTAAATAAAAAAGGGAAAAACAAAACAGGAAGGAGAAAGAGAAGAAAAATTTTGAAACAGCTTAAGTTGCAATGCTAAAAAATGACAGTAAAAAACCTGTGGGGAAGTACATTGAGTTTTACACACACACACACACACACACACACACACACACACACACACACACACACACACACACGGTGTGTAAGCTTTTCTGAAAGAGTCAACTTTAGAACCTCCACCCCTAAACACATAACAAAAATATCTCAACTTGGTAGTTGTTTCAAGTAAAGCCAACAACCATTCTTAAAATGATCTGAGTGACACTGCCTTCAATATAAATAGTACTGTGTAATTTAAATTTAAATTCTGATTGCATGATTGGCAAGCTTTTTTGTGTGTGTGGTTTTACTTTTTTTCTCTCCAGCTTTCTCAGCCAACTGTAAGCATTGAAGGCCAGGTATCAAACCCTCCATCTACTAGTAGTACAGAAGTGAATTCTCAGACCATTCCCGAGAAGCAACCTTCACAGGAAGTAAAAATGGAGGTTAAAATGGAGGTGGATCAACCTGAACCAGCAGATGCTCAACCTGAAGATACTCAGGAGGTGAGACTAAAACTATTAGGTTCTGCTGTAAAAGGAGATTCATGTATGTCTATAAGGTGATAATTACTTGTTCCCTGGTGTATGTCTTTGAAATTTTGTAAATTCCTGTCTTGTATTTTAGGCTAAAACTGAAGATGGTAAAGTAGAACCTACAGAAACAGAGGAGAGAGGCACTGAGTTAAAACCTGAAATAAAGGAGGAGGAAGACCAGCCGGGTACCTCTGCTACACAGTCCTCCCCAGCCCCTGGACAGTCAAAGAAGAAGAGTAAGTTAAGGCTAGGGAGATCATTCACTTGGTAAAATGCTCACCCCACAAGCAATGAAGATCTGAATTTGTTCCTAGCACTTGAGTAGATATCCCAGTGCTTAGAAGGCAGAGGGAGATGAATCCCTGAATTCAAGGACAGCCTTGGATACTACATTGCAAATTCCAAGCAAGGCTGAGGTAGACAGTGAGAATTTGGGCATTTTGGAACACTTGTAATCCAACCACTGGAAAGTAGAGGCAGGGGATCAACTGGAGCTTACTGCTTAGTGAGGAGAGGTGAGATCTTGGAAGGACATACTGTCCTGGCAGAGAGTGAGGTTAAAGAGTGGAGAGAGTTAAGAGTGCTGAATTGAGGCTGAAGAGATGGCTCAGTGGTTAAGAGCACTACCTACTTTCCCAGAAGTCCTAGGTTTAATTCCAAGTACCCACATGACAGCTCACAACTGGTAACTCTAATTTCATGGTATCTGACACTGTCACACAGACATACATGGAGACAAACACCAATGCACAAGAAATAAAAAACTACAAACATAACATAATAGTGTTTAAAACTGCTCAGTTCCCAGCAAGCATATGGCCTCTTATAACCACCTGTAATACAAGTTCTGGACACCAAACACACACTCTTCCCCAACTTTAGGCAACCATACTAACACTTAAAATGAAGTATAAAAAAATGTAAAACAAAACAAAACAAAAAAGGTTATTGTCCTCAAAACAAAAATACCCACCCAAGGTTGATCCTTGGTTTAAGAACTAGGCCCATACATCTTTGTGTGTATATACTTACACATGCATATCAGCCATGCAGGAAAGAGTGCTAACTCCTGCAAATTGTTTTTTGTCCTTCATAAAATGCCTTGGCATCTGTGCACAGGTACACAAATGCACAGAAGATAAATAAAAATGTAACTAAAAAATTTTAGCCGGTGGTGGTGGCTCATGCCATTAATCACAGCACTAAGGAGGCAGAGGCAGGCGGATCTCTGTGAGTTTGAGGCCAGCCTGATCTACAGAGTGAGTTCCAGAACAGACTCCAAAGCTATACAGAGAAATCCTGTGTTGAAAAATCAAACCCCCCCAAAAAAATTGTTTTTAAAACATTGATCACTTGTTTCTTGATTCTTTGTGATTTTGATTCCTTTTGGGTAATACAAATCAAGACTTAAGTCTAATGTGCATTGCCCAAGTAATGAACATGTCTTTCCCTTCGGCTCTATACAATATTGTCCATTTTAATGAGAAAATCTCCCTCAGTGCCTTGGCTCAACAGGTAAGAGCACTGACTGCTCCTCCAGAGTCCCCAGGTTCAAATCCCAGCACCCACATGGCAGCTATCAACTATCTGTAATTCCAAGATCTGACTCCCTCACACAAACATATATATGGGCCAAACAAATCAATAAAAAACATAACTCTTTTTTTAAAAAAGTGAGAAGACATCAGGTCTTTATTCTGAATTGTTAAAATATTGGTGTCATTAAAAGAGCCCTGCCCTTGGTGATTGGTTTAGATTTCATTGTGTGGTTCTATTCTTATTTCTCAACAGGGACTTACTATGTAGCTTAAGAATATCCTTAAGATCAATCTCTATATCAGAGCCTAACCTCAAAGACCTTCCTTCTTTATCCTACCCAGTGCGGTAGTGTAGTCATGCCTACCATAGCAGCTCATAGAGGACATTTTCAGTTGTGCTTGACAGAACCACTCTTTTACACTAACATCTTTTAGACTGTTACTTTGAGAAGTCTCTTCTGTGTTTTTAGTAGTCTTTATTTCTGTTTCTATTTGTACTAGTTCTCAATAAATCTGCAGCTGGAAAAGTAACATAGCTAGTAAGCATAGTGACAACTCTGTTGTTTAGCAACAGTGCTTAAAGCAAAGTGGAAATTAAAATCAGAAATGAGTCCTTTGTCAAGTTTCTCTGAGAACAATGCCACTTTTGTGTTCTGTGATTCTTATAAGGTACTTTTAGAAGTATAACTTGCACATATTTTTAAAAATCCCTTTGCTCAGTTGATAACCGATTTCAAATGAACTCTCCTTAAAGTTTTCAAACCAGAAGAATTACGCCAGGCTCTGATGCCAACATTGGAGGCACTTTACAGGCAGGACCCAGAGTCCCTTCCCTTTCGTCAGCCTGTAGACCCACAGCTCCTAGGAATCCCTGTAAGTATCTGATTTGTTTGTATTTCCTTTATTTGACAAATGATTCACATGTTACAGAATGTACCCTACTTAAAGTACACAAGTTTTGCCAGGTGGTGGTGGTGGTTCATTCCTTTTATCATAGCACTTGGAGGCAGAGGCAGGTGGATATTTGTGAATTTGAAGCCAGCCTGATCTACAAAGTGAGGATAGCCAGGGATACACAGAGAAACTCTGGTCTTGAAAAACCAAAATAAAATAAAAAATTACACAAGTTTTAGCATTTTCACTGTTATACAACTATCACCATAGTTTTAATTCATTTTCATAACCTTCCCCCCAAATAAACTGCATATCCATTAAAATCATTAGTCCCAGTCACTTAGGGCTGCCTAATTTCCTCTGGATTCTTCTATTCTGCTTATTTTCTTACATTGAAATGTATATCCACTACTTTTCTTGGTGCACTATAGGATGATGCCTTGCTTGGATTTTATGGTGTTGAGAATGTTGGGTCATTCAGTGCTATCTTTTAATCATCTACTATTTAGTTATGTTGATGCTACTCTGTTTTCTGTATATTTATAGTTGACAGGCATTTGGTTATTTCTAGGTTTATGTTGTGGAGTACTGTGAACAACTAGCTGTGTACAGTGCTGCTTTCCCTTTTTGTTTTTATATGCACCCCAAGTTACCTTTGAACTTTTACTTCCTGCCTTGGCCTTCTATCACTGAGATTACAAGGGTGTCTTAAGTCTGTAGATTTATGTTCTTATTAGTGTGTACTTAAAGTACAATTTTTGGATCAACGCTTTATTGTCATTTGCACAGCTGCAGATCACAACAGAAAGATGTGTTTTAAAGATTTATTTATATTTGTATGAGTTTTTACCTGTATATATGTACACACAACATGGATGCCTGGTTCCTGGGGGCCAAAAGAGGTTGTGTAATCCCGTGGAATTGGAGTTAGAGAACTATCATAACTCCTAAGCCATTTGTCATTGTCTCTTTTCTCACTTTAACCCCCAAGTTTTTGTTGTCATCTCACTTCAGACTCAGGGATCTGCTTGCTTAATGAGTGTTATTGGACAGGGTATTGGAGTGTTTTTAGGGGCATAGTTTAGTTTGTTTTGAAATTTTTTTTATTGTTTTTATGTTACCCTAGGACACTAATTCTATAGGATTTGTAGGCCCCTTGTAGTACTCAAAATTTAAGACTGTTTGGTTTGTGTGTGTGTGTGTGTGTGTGTGTGTGTGTGTGTGTGTGTGTGTGTGTGTGTGTGTGTGTGAGAGAGGGGGGGGGGGGGAGGAGGGAGGAGAGACAGACAGAATGACTGACTCTCTGTTGTCTGGACTTACTGTTTGGAGAATCTTTTGGTGCCCATAGCCTTTGTGTAGATTATTATTTTAAAGGAGTGACAGACTTCAACTTTTGAAAAGTAGATATAGCAAGACATTCAACATTATGTGGAAAATTAACGATGATAATAGGAAGATACTTCCCTAAATACCCTGCTCATGAGTGTGTGATGTGGTGTTGCTTATACTTCTAGGATTACTTTGATATTGTGAAGAGTCCCATGGATCTCTCTACTATCAAGAGGAAGTTAGATACTGGACAGTACCAAGAACCCTGGCAATATATAGATGACATTTGGCTTATGTTCAACAATGCCTGGTTATATAACCGCAAAACTTCAAGGGTATACAAATATTGCTCCAAACTCTCCGAGGTGTTTGAACAAGAAATTGACCCAGTCATGCAAAGCCTTGGATATTGTTGTGGCAGAAAGGTAAGACGTAGCTTTTAGACCCGTCTTCACTATCTAGGGTACTTAGAATCTAGTGGTGACTTTGGTTAAAAATATACTGTTTCTTACTGGGTGGTTGGTGGTGGCACATGCCTTTAACCCCAGTACTATGGGGACAGAGACAGGTGGATCTCTGTGAATTTAAGGCCAGCCTGGTCTGCAGAGTGAGTTCCAGTACAACCAGGGCTACAAAAAGAAGCACTGTTTCAGAAACAAACAAAATTCTATTTCTTGACTTTGATAAATTCTCTCCATCTATTCTCATTTCCCTATCCCCTTTTACTTTCTCGTTCCTAGAGATTCCAAGTATTGAATCACTTTACCTACCCTATCCCAACAGGCCCTTTCTCTTAGTTTATGTATAGTACACAGTAGTGTCCATGTGGAATGTACTTTCTGTGAAGATAGTTTTTGCATAGATGAAAATGTGGCAGAGATGACATTTAGAATTTTGAATCATCAGACTGTGCTCATGGAGTAGGAGCCTCATTATGTTCACCTATAATTTCACCTTGTTCCACATGTAATACTTTTCCTGCTCTTAATATTTCTCAGTGTAACATCCTATGTTTCCTGGAGGTATCTGGAAATAGTGCTGGGCAGATATACCTGCTCAGCCTGGTGAAATTGTGTAGTAAATTTGTGGTGATATTTTTAAGCTCAAGTGGTTAATTGTAATTTACCTAAGTGAGAGCTGGGGTACCATTGACTTTATGACTATTGTACTTCAGGACTTTGTGCTCTTAAAGAAACACTTTCTTTTTCAGTTGGAGTTCTCTCCACAGACACTGTGTTGCTATGGCAAACAGTTGTGCACAATCCCACGTGATGCTACTTATTATAGTTACCAGAACAGGTAAGCTCAACTATATGTGTATCATGGTCCATGTGTCCTTGTATATAAAGTGCATGCAATCCAGATGTATTGGAACACATACATACATTGTGGTTTATATGTTACCTTCTTGAAAACTTCTGTATAGCATTAATTAAATTCTGTTACTTGCTTTGGTTTGCAGAATTATAGTATTTTCTAGTAAAAACAAAACAAAAAAAAACTTCAGGTTCTACTGATCTTTTCTTAACCTAATTTGTTATTCTTGTATTGTGTATAAAAAGTATTCCAAAATATATCCTTTGTATTGTCTATGTCAGGCAATTTAAGAAGGAAAGAAGTCACCCAGCACTGACATGTAATTAGTAGAACCTGGCTGGCATGCATTAAACCTGTAGTTTGTCTCTAGTACCTCATAAATAGGGAACAATGGTTCATGCCTGTATTCCAAGCACTCAGGAGGTAGGGATATGGGATCACTTCAGAGATGTCATTGGCTGGCTACATAAGGAAAAATGAAATCAGCTTAAGTTGTATAAAATTATGTTTGAAAAAAGAAGAGAAGAAATATTAGGAAAAAAAGATAAGAATTTTCTCTGCAGAGACTTGGATATGTAGTGTTCTCTGCCACTTCTCTTGCCCAGTGGCTATAATCACCTAAATTGTATTCCCTAATCTCTCGATCACAAATAACCATCTCTTGTTGGTAGTAATTTGCCTGCATTAGACCTCATCTAGTGTTTCTTCCTGGCAGAAGAGCAAGGCCAAGTAATCATTGCCCTGTGCTTGCTTTTAATGCTGCCAACACTATGGTGTCCTGTTGGGTGAAGTTGTAAGCTACAGATTCACTTCCAGCTGTGAGAATTCTTGTTTTTATTTACACAAAAGTTGTTCTAATGCTTCTAGGTATAGAGTCTAGATTTGTTCCTTTTTCTCCTTGAAACCTAGAAAAAGAGGGGCACATGTTGTGATAAAATCACCTTTTTATTAAAGATGCAAATAACAACTCATAAGAAATTTTCTTATGTTTGAATCTTGACGTGTAGGCCTTTTGGGGGGGATTCCCCCTCCCCCATTGTATTTTGAGACAGGGTTCTCTGTGTGGCTGTCTCATAACTTATAGAACCTCCTACCTCTGCCTCTAGAGTGCTGGCTTTGACAACCATACTCCACCCATCTTTGGATTTCTTACAGCTATCTACAGGAGTCATTTTATACCAGGACATGTTTGAATGTTACCTTAATAGACTTCTTTTGAGATGTGTCACTCACTGGCTATACTGGGTGCTTTTTTCATTGTTTAATTTTTTTATGTCCATTTTTTAGAGAAGGTCTCACGTTACAACATTTGCTGGCTTAGAACTAACTGAAATCTACCTGCCTCTTCCTCCTGAGTGCTGACAATATTTGATATTTAACTGCTTTTTAAAAAAAAATATATTGTATTGAGTTGTGCTGAGTAGTAAAATCAAATAGTATGGGTCTAATAGAAAGGTGTTTATTTGCTATAGTCATTTGCTACGTGTGATCCCATTGAGATAATTTATTGCTAATGCGTGCTTTGCCTTGGCTTTCTGCTTTGTGTTGTCCTGTCTTGCTTTTTGTTTTTTGTTGTCTTGCAATCCCTCATTTCTTCGTTTGTTTTGTTTTTGTTTTTGTTTTTGTTTTTGTTTTCTTCTCCATGCCTGTCGTTGTCTGCGCTTGGCCTTGATTGCAAAAAAAAAAAAAAAAAAATTACCAAAAAAAATTACAAAAACCAAAACAAACCCAAACTGTGGGGCCCATATATCTGCATCATTGAATGTCCTTGTCGACGTTGATGACCTGCTCTCTGCTCCCGTTCCCCTCCTTGGCCTGCTGTGATTGGTGGCTTCGTTGCTTGGCTTGGGCTGTGTTGTGTGAACGGAACAGTTCACCCCAGTATGGCCTTCTTGCCGACAGGTATCATTTCTGTGAGAAGTGTTTCAATGAAATCCAAGGGGAGAGCGTTTCCTTGGGGGATGACCCTTCCCAGCCTCAAACGTAAGTAATTACGTTATTTTGAAAATGTTCTTTTGATTCTCCATTCTCAGGTGGTTGTTCTCAGGCATTTTCTAAGTGGTCTTAGACTGTTGTTCGTCCAACATTGTATCCCACCAGTCATAGCCAACTATTTAAATACAAATGAGTTTAAGGTAAATTAAATTATTTTCAGGCTGGGGGGTGGTGGCGCATGCCTTTCTGTATTCCCTAAACTTGGGAGGCAGTGGCAGGTGAATTTCAGTGAGTTGGAGTCCCGCCTAGTCTACAGAGCAAGTTCCAGAACAGCCAGGGCTGTTACAGAGAAACCCTGTCTTGAAGGTGGGGAGAGGGAGAAGGGGATATTGTTACAAATTTTCATGGGTTCATATTTATCTATGGTTTAAAAAAAAAAACTATTTAGCATTCCACAAAAATGGTGTCTTGCAGGGTTATTGAAACAGATTACGTATTAGTGGGAAAAGCCCCTGAGAAAATCTGTTTCAATTTTGTAGTTTATGTTGTACAACAAGACTTTCAGTTACTTTTTAAATATAGTGTAATAGGCTCTGAATACCAGTATAGAGGACAAATGCTGAGAACCTAGAGACATTCTGACTCTTAGAACCAGAGAGGTCAACACTAGGGAGTGATTTCCCTGCTGTGGGAAGGGTTGTTCACACTATATCCCTGGAACCCACAGCATTACCATAAAATCAGTAAGAGTCCAAGGTTAGAAAGCATAGAATTCAGGAAGGTAAATGAATTTTGAGGCTTTTACATATTTTAGGAACACTTAAATGTGGATATTTAGTAAGGGATAACTATAATATCAAAATGTCCAGGGCAATGTGGGAAGCCACAGAAAATAAATACTGTGAAATAAACTTACCCTCTGTTCTCACCATTCCTTAAAAATATAGGACATGACCATCTGGTTCCTAAAACCAAACCTCCCTCAAATAGTGAGGACTGTCCTTTTTATTTTCATATTTTTTTTAAATTTATTTATTTATTTATTTTTTGGAGTGGCAGTGAGGGTAGAGTATTACTCTGTATTCTAGACTAGCATCAAACTTCAAGCATTTCTGTCCTCAGCCTTTGTTAAGACAGGGTTTTGAAGGTATACCTCTGGCTGTCTTGGAACTCATTGTATGGACCAGGCTGACCTCAGACTCACAGATCTCAACCTGCCTCTGCCTCCTGAGTGCTGGGATTAAAGGCGTGCACCACTATGCCTGGCTAATACTATTCTTAAATAGTTTCTAACCACCATGTTCATAATCTGGAAACTGGAGATCATAAAATTTGCATACTGTATACATTGTATAAAGAACCAGACTTTAAAAGAGAAGAGCCAGATATAATAACACTAGGGAGGTAGAGGCAGATAGACCTCTGAGCTCAAGGCCAGCCATAGCTACATAATAAGACTCCATTTCCAAAGGGATAGGTTGTTAATTATGAAGCACTGTAGCGCATTCCTTACATACAACTGAATTTTCTATGACCCAAGAAATACTCATAGAAATTAATTTTGTTCAAACATTAGATTGCTATATATTCAAGTAATTATGTTTTATGTATTTTTTTCTCATTATGTTATTTTCTTTCCTTAGTACAATAAATAAAGAACAATTTTCCAAGAGAAAAAATGACACGCTGGATCCTGAACTGTAAGTAGTTTCCCATGAATTGTCAGTGCACTCTAGGCCTTTTTTTCTAAGATAACTTAATTTTTTGTTTTGTTTTAGACAGGGTTTCTCTGTAGCTTTGGAGCCTGTCCTGGAACTCACTGTGTAGATCAGGCTGGCCTCTAACTCAGAGATCCATCTACCTCTGCCTCCCAAATACTGGGAGATAATATTCTTTTGCGAACATCTATATGTTATAAATGTTAATAGCTAATAAAAACATAAGAAAGATTCAGGGACTAAGGCTCTCACCCTTACAGTTAGTGTTCATTCAGTGTTCCCTGTTATACTACTCCTGCCCAAGGCTGTGCGCACTCCTGCATTTCCAGTGCATATGGAGAATCGTAAGCCATGTGTTGTCTTTCTGGGCCTAGGTCACTGAAAAGTACAGGTCCTGGGCTTGGGGATCTAGCTCAGTCAGTAATAGAGTGCTTGCAAGCAAGTGCAAGACTCCAGGGGAATAAAAAAAGTAAAAAAAAAAAGCAGAGGTCCTTCTGGTTACTCTCAAAATGGGCTGTGGATGATTCTACAGTCTCAGCAGTTACCTTCTCTCGGTCTTTGAGGATTGAAATTTTAGACTATTGATTTAACAGCTGTGCTTTAATTGCTTTCCAATTCATTTTACCTATAACATTAAAGCCAAAAATCTTGACTAATTTTTTTTAATTCTTTGTCAGGACAGTTGGTTGTCTATTGAATTGTTAGAAATTACAGGAAATAATGAAAATTTGGTTTGCTGATAATTCAAGATCCGTCTCAAAATTGATAATTCACATTTCTAGGTTTGTTGAATGCACAGAATGTGGAAGAAAGATGCACCAGATCTGTGTTCTTCACCATGAGATCATCTGGCCATCTGGGTGAGGCTTAGGACATTGGCCGAAGTGTTTTCTTCTCTTTCCATGAGCATTCTTATTCATGACTGTTCAAAGTTATTGTTTGATTTTGGTCAAGTTAGGGTCTCATAGCTCTCCATAGCTAGGACTAGGTAGACCAGGCTGTCCCTGAACTCAAGAGAACCATCCTCTGCTGCCCTCTGAGTCCTAGGATCAAAGGTGTGCATCACTCTACCCAGGCAAAGTTACAGTCTTCTAATTATTTTCTTTGGGATCAGAATCTGGCTTACTGGTACAGCACATTCCTGCCACAAGTTAGGCTCTGGGTTTTATCCTAATATTTCCAAAGCTTTTTTTTTTTCTCCTTCTGTTGGAAAAAGATCAGTCCAAACCCTTTTTAAAACTATAAAGAACAACTGAATAGATGGCTCATTGGATAAAACACATAAAGTGTTACGACACCCAAAACAACTTATAACAGCTAGACTGACATGGGACCCACCTATCAGCCTTTGGTAGGCAGATACCCATACACATTCTTTTAAACCCTTAAATCTGGACAACACAGTAAAAACCTGTGTCCATAAAATCAAGGAAAGAGATGTAATGCTATTACATTATTAAAGCTACTGTTAGTTATAATTGAATTTGCCAGACATGAAAATGTTTACTGGGACTACAAGGGAATAAATACCTAGCCCTCCTTCATGAGATATTATAGTTGGAATGGCATGCTGAATGACTCTGTGGAGCTAGGAGACCAGTAAGTTACATAGCTGTGCTATGGTAAAGTCTAATTAGATGTCAGATGAGATTCAAAAAGGGTACCTCTCATTTTGTGAGAGAGGAGCTGATCTTTTTTCCCAGGAAAAAAATAAGTCAAGTTTGTGTTGTAGGGGCTAGGATTTGTTCACTGTGGAATGCTCTTTTATTGGACTAATTGTCTTTTATGTTATATGAGTTATGTCTTTGTTTCCATTTTAGGTTTGTTTGTGATGGCTGTTTAAAGAAAACTGCACGTACTAGGAAAGAAAATAAGTTTTCTGCTAAACGTAAGTATCATTATTTGAGATAACTCTGGCTTAAAAATTATATAGCCAAGTAGTGGTGGTTTATGGTT
Organism: Cricetiscus sungorus; assembly: GCA_030556225.1. Lineage (NCBI taxonomy): Eukaryota > Metazoa > Chordata > Mammalia > Rodentia > Cricetidae > Cricetiscus > Cricetiscus sungorus. The sequence continues at coordinate 20,708,953 of JANBXA010000031.1, read as the reverse complement.
TATGCCTTTAATCCCAGACTGCTAGTGAAAATGAAACCAGCCAAAATTAGTTTTCACTGTTTGTTTCAAGTGTTTAATCCCTGTATTCCAGAGGGAGCTGGGTCTCTATGAGCTTGAGTCTAGTGTTAGCTAAGTAGTGAGACCTTCTATAAAAGAAATTTTTTAACCAAAATGAAATACTTCTGTAGCATACTGAACTATATATAAAAAAAAAAATCTTTATAAGGGACTTTTCTTAGTATATTTTTTTTTCCTATATTTATTCCTGTTCTGACGTGTTAAAATGTGGGTCAAGTATAAAAGTGATTGGCTAGAGTTATTGTCACAGGAATACTGGGTTTCCCCCCTTTGGCACTATAGAGGTAATTTCAGGCTTTACATAATCTATGTGGTGGCAGGCGCCTTTATTAGCCCCACCACCACCCCACCCCCCACACAGCAGAGGCAGAAGCAGGAAGATCTCTTGAGTTTGAGGCCAGCCTGGTCTACAGATTAAGTTCATATGGTATGTAGATGAACTTCAAAATTGACGGTAAAATTTGAAGCATGGTAACAAACATTTTTCCTTCTCATAAATACTTGGAATTGAGCCACAGGCCACACCTTGTTAACTTTGAACTTTTATATTCCTAGGATTGCCATCTACCAGACTTGGTACCTTTCTGGAGAATCGAGTGAATGACTTTCTAAGGCGACAAAATCACCCTGAATCAGGAGAGGTCACTGTTAGGGTTGTTCATGCTTCTGACAAAACTGTGGAAGTGAAACCAGGCATGAAAGCAAGGTGTCTAGTAATTTTCATTTCTTCTCTCATAGGTCCACAGTTGTTACATGCTCAGTTACTGTTAATAATTTCCACCTGAATAATATGTGGTTTCTTTTCCATCTATATTGTATAGGTTTGTAGATAGTGGAGAGATGGCAGAATCTTTCCCATACCGAACCAAGGCCCTTTTTGCCTTTGAAGAAATCGATGGTGTTGACTTGTGTTTCTTTGGCATGCATGTTCAAGAGTATGGCTCTGACTGCCCCCCACCCAACCAAAGGTAGAACTGACTTACTATGACCAGCTTCTCATTTTGAGAGGGAGGGAATAGCAGGGGGATTGGGTTCATATTATAACTAGTACACAAGCACACTGGGCAGAAACATAATGATGTATATAGCATGTACCCGGTAAAAATTAGATGGAAGCTATGGCCAACTCTGGTGCCCACTCAGCCACAATCTGTGATTTTCCTGTGGTAATTTACAAATAACGGTGAGCACAGGAAAGAAAAGAAGATGTTTTTAGCCATGTAAATAATAACAATATATGATAGAACTTTTTCTCTCCCTGTTTTTGATATAGGAGAGTATACATATCTTACCTCGATAGTGTTCATTTCTTCCGTCCTAAATGCTTGAGGACCGCAGTCTATCATGAAATTTTAATTGGATATTTAGAATATGTCAAGAAATTGGGGTAAGCATGTTAATTATTACTATCTTCTAAAAATAATGTGTTGTTGAAATGTGTAATTATGTATTTGACCTTCTCATGTTGATCGTGATATAGTGAAGCTATGATGTATGATATGAATCTGATGTCGCTATATATTTTCCTGCCTCACTAATCCATTAGTTCTGTTTTGTTTAGTTAAACCATTGTGCTTACTGTTTGAATTAAAAGTTGTTGATGTTGGCTGGAGATGGCTCAGCAGTTTAAGAGCACTGGCTGCTCTTCTAGAGGCCCCGGGTTCAGTTCCCAGCACCCACATGGTAGCTCACAACTCTCTTTAACTCCAGGTCAAGGGAATCACCAAAGCACATAAAATAAAATTGAAAAAAAGTTGCTATTACTCATTTGAAGTTGAAATTTTTCCTTGATCCTTTTATGTAAAGAATGAAAAAAGTTGAATGTCATGGTGTGTACTTCCAATTTCAGTGGCTGGGAGTCTTGAGGTTGGAGAGTACCAGTTCATTCCTAAGTTAAGATCTGAAGGTAGTCCTTGCCTTTAAAGTACATAACATCCTGGAGAGGTTTTACAGTCTTAACTTCTAGCTGATTCCTCCTAGCAGTTCATCTTGCATTTAATTTTTGTTAGAAAGGGTTCTTATCCCTTTGCTATATAGTTACCTTTTTTTTATTTTATTTTGTCATATGTAATCTGATTCAACCCTAAATATTTACATTCCCTAAGAACAAGGAGTTTTTTCCCCCCATAATTACAGTACCTGTTACATTTAGGAAATTTAACATCAATTAATACTATCATTAGTATCCTTTTTTTTTTTTTTTTTGGATTTTTGAGACAGGGTTTCTCCATATAAATAGCCCTGGCCATCATGGTACTTACTCTGTAGACCAGGCTGGCCTCTAATTCACAGAGATCCACCTGCCTCTGCATCCTAAGTGCTGGACTTAGACATACACCAACACTGCACATGTCTTTTGATCTTAAGGTACAGATCTTAGGATCAAGCCCCTCTGTAAATGAAATTCACAACACTCCTCCATGGCTTTTCAAAACAAATAGGTAGTACAAGAACTATTAGTGCTTTTTAGGTTAGGCCTAGTTATAGCCTGAGAATTTGGATGTGGGTTTTTATCTTCTTGAGAGTAAGCATTTGTGTCTTGTTTCTCATGTTTTACAATGTATTGCTGCCTGTGTGCAATGGTATGTGCCTGTAGCTTTCTCTACCACAACCAATTTTTTTTTTTTTTTAATGTCCTTTTATTTGTGCTTTTAGATACACAACAGGCCATATTTGGGCATGTCCACCAAGTGAAGGGGATGACTATATCTTCCATTGTCATCCTCCTGATCAGAAAATCCCAAAGCCCAAGCGCCTACAGGAATGGTACAAAAAGATGCTTGACAAGGCTGTGTCAGAACGTATTGTCCACGACTACAAGGTCAGTTGCAACATGAAATGGTAATGTATTAGTATTGCTATTTTATGTGTTCTGTTTTGGCCTATAACATGCAATTGCTATAACTCATTAAAGGTTGCTTGCTTGCTTGCTTGCTTGCTTGCTTGCTTGTTTTTTCCAGACAGGGTTTCTCTGTATTGCTTTGGAGCCTGTCCTGAAACTAAGTCTGTAGACCAGGCTGACCTTGAACTCACAGAGATCCTCCTGCCTCTGCCTCCCAAGTGCTGGAATTAAAGGCGTATGATACCACCGCCCCACCTGAAGAAGTGTATTTTTAATACATACATTCCCAAAGAAAAGCTAGGAGCCTGGTGGTAGCAGTGCATGTCTTTAGTCCCAGCCCTCTGGAAGCAGAAGCAGGAAGGTCTCTGTGAGTCTTAGGATAGGCTCCAAAGCTACACAGAGAAACCATGTCTCAAAAAACCAAAAAGAAAAGAAAAGCTAGGTGTTAGGTAACTTACAGATGAGCAAAGTCTGATAGTGCTTGCCTAAAACTCACTTCAGAAACCAAGACAAGAGGATTAGAAAGTTAAGGCATATATTGGGATCTAGTGTTTAGAGCCCTTTTTGCTCTTGCAGAGGACCTACATTCAATTCCCAACACCCGCATGGTGACTCACATTCATCTACGACTCTTAATTTCAAGTGATCTGACTCCTTTTTCTGGCATCCATGGCATTGGGCCCCCATGTGGTGGTGCATATACATATGCCATATATCAATAAATTAATTTTTAATAGTTAAATCTGTTCTGGAGTAGACGTGGGGTGTATGCCTTTACCAGCCCTGGATAAGCAGAGGCAGCTAAATATCTTTTGAGGCGAGGCTTATCTATATAGGGAATTTCAGAACATCCTGTTCAGAACATCCTGGGGTACGTACGTAGTAACACCTTGTCTCAAAAAGAACTGGATATGGTGATGCATGCCTTTAAATCCCAGAACTCAGTAGACTGAAGTATGTGACCCTCTGAGTTCTGAGGCCAGCCAAGGATATATAGTAAGACCCTGACTGAAAGATAAAATATATTGGTACAATTTTTTTTTTTAAGATTTATTTATTATGTATACAGTGTTCTGCAGGCATGTATGCCTATATGCTAGAAGAGGATGCCAAATCTCATTATAGATAGTTGTGAGACACCATGGTGGTTGCTGTGAATTGAACTCAGGACCTCTTTAAGAACATCCAGTGCTCTTAATCCCTAAATGTGTTCTCAATGTCTCTCTGGCATGTGCCCTGGAGGACGTTTTTCATTTTTGTTATACAATGAAAATTTTTAGAAAAAAGAAAGCATAGAGATTCGAGATTCCTATTTGAAATTAATTAGCGGAGTTTTTGTTTGTTCATTTGTTTTTAACAGGACATTTTAAAACAAGCTACTGAAGATCGATTAACAAGTGCAAAGGAGTTACCCTACTTTGAAGGTGATTTCTGGCCCAATGTTCTGGAAGAGAGCATTAAAGAACTTGAGCAGGAAGAGGAAGAGAGAAAACGGGAAGAGAACACCAGCAATGAGAGTACTGATGTAAGGGCTCTTTCTCTCTGCAGTGTCTACCTTGATGTCTGAGAATATAAAAAGTTTACAGGTCTTCTTGGGCCAGATGGCACTAGCACATGCCTTTAATTGAAGCATTCGGGTGGCAGAGGCAGGTGATCTCTTGAGATCAAGGCTTGCCTGATTTACAGAGCCAGGACTAAACTGAGAAATCCTGTTTTTGGGGGTGGGAGGAAGAAAGAGACAATTTCTTTGTATAACGGCTCTGGCTGTTCTAGAACTCACTTTGTAGGCCACAGTGACCTTGAACTCACAGAGATCTCTGCTTGCCTCTGCCTCCAGAGTGCTGGGATGACAGGCATGTTACATCACTGTTGGACTAGGGGTTTATACTTTCAACTTAGTGTTCTGCACAAATCTTATTCTCAGCACTTAAGAAATACAAAGTCAGCCTGGGCCACATAGTTCAAGGCCCACCTTGGCTGTACAGCAGATCCTATCCTGAACGTTGAAACTCCTGAAAAACTATATAACAAAAATACCAAACCAGCCAAATTAGGACTAGTACAAGCTTTGTAGACTGCATATCCTCTATGTACTACAGAGCACACCCAGACTGACATGTTGCTACTGAGAAGGTTCTTTGCCACTGAGATGCAATATCCAGGCTTTTTCTACTTTTTAAATACCCTTTTGATATGTAAGATTCTCACTTAACCATATAACAAGCAGGGCAGAAAGACTTAGCTTGTCTGCTTTATAGAACCTGGCTTATATGCTGGAGAGATGGCTCAGCGGTTGTGAGAGCACTGACTGTTCTTCTAGTGGACCTAGGTTCAATTCCCAGCACCCACATGGCAGCTCACAACTGTCTGTAACTCTTAAGATCTGACACCCTCACACAGACATACATACAATCAAAACACCGATGCACATATAATAAAATAGTTATTTAAAAAAAGAGGACGAGGAGTCTGGCTTAGTACCCTAGTCAATTATTGACCACTTCTAGACTGTTTTCTGGGTTTTGACTAATTAAAAGTCAGGACTGGCTAAGCATGGTGATATGCACCTTTTTATTTCACCATTCACGAGACAAAGACATAAAGGTATGTATATATGGGTTCTAAGGCCAGACTTATACATAGCAAACCCTGTCCAAAAAAAGCATGTGTAGGTAAAATGGCTCTGGGTAAAGGCCCCTAGCCACCAAACCCTAGTTCACTCCTTGGGTCTATATTGTTGAAGCAGAGAACTAGCTCCAATAAGTTCTCTGACCTCCACACCTGTGTGCTGTGGTGCTCACACATAAATACACAAACATGCACGGGCCGTAGGTAAAGTTAGATCTCTTAGCATCAAAATACAAAGGTTCTTAAGACAAGCATGTCAGTTACCTGCCTGTAATCTCAGTATCTCAGTATTTGGGTGGTAGAGACAGAAGGGTCGGGTTGAAGTCAAGTCAAGCTGAACTTGATGATACATAAGTGTCTGTTTCCTGTTTTCCTTTTTTTCTCCTCCTCCTCCTCCTCCTCCTCTTCCTCCTCCTCCTCCTCCTCCTCCTCCTCTTCTTCTTCTCCTTCTTCTTCTCCTTCTTCTTCTCCTTCTTCTTCTTCTTCTTCCTCCTCCAAATCTACCAAAAATCAACCCCCTACCCCAGACAGGGTTTCTCCGTATAGCCCCAGCTGGCCTAGAACTCACTCTGTAGAGTAGACTGGCCCCCGATGCCTGCCTCTGCCTCCCAAGTGCTGGGATTAAAGGTATGTACTACCACTGCCCATTAAAGTGGAACTTTTCTAGATAAAGTTTACAAGTTTTAATTTCTTTAGTAAAGCTTGGGGTCTTTACTAGAAGGCAATTAGGAGAGGTAGCTCAGTACTCAAGCACTTGGTACTCTTTCAGAGGCCCCCAGTTCTGTTGCCTGGACCCACAGCAACAAGCTCATAACTGGCTATATCACACCAGTTTTGGAATGATTAAACAACCTTGAGAAAACGCCTATCCGTGGGTGATGAACTTTCATACAGCTACACACATACACATAAAAGAGTAGTTATGTATTAGTTTATGTGTTTAAAAAAAAGAAGCGGATGTGTGCAGCCAGAGAAATACAGGTTAAGAGTATAATATCCTGTTACAAAGGAAAGAGTCTCTTAAATCCATCCTAACTACTTAACATTTTCATTTCTCCTTTATGTTGTACTACAGGTAGCAAAAGGAGACAGCAAAAATGCTAAGAAGAAGAATAACAAGAAAACAAGCAAAAACAAGAGCAGCCTGAGTAGGGGCAATAAGAAGAAGCCTGGTATGCCCAATGTGTCTAATGACCTGTCTCAAAAACTGTATGCCACCATGGAAAAGCATAAAGAGGTGAGAAGTGGCCTTGAGGGTAAAAGGGTATGTGTGGCAGGCCATGTTCTAAACTGCTCACCCCAACTGACATTGTAATAATGAGAACTCCAGGTTGCTGAAAATGAGGGCAGAAATGGTTTGATGGCTGACTGGGATGAAAGGAATATGTGTGTACACTTTGGTTGTGAAACAAAAAAAAAAAAAATTTAATTTTTTTTTTTGGGGGGGGGGAGACAGTGTTTCTCTCTATTGCTTTGGAGGTTGTCCTGGAACTCACTCTGTACTCTGTAGCCTAGACTGGCCTTGAACTCACAGAGATCCATTTGCTTCTTAAGTGCTATGATTAAATGCATGCACCACCACCATCTGGCAATTAATACAGACTTTTAAACCTCTCCAAAACTAGCCTAGAGTACAGGTCAGGGATACATGGCAGTACATCTTCTACCTTGAGTACAAGGCACACAAGTGGTTCAGACATACATGCAGGCAAAGCAGTCATACACATAAATCTAAAGTGTATACACACACATCTTTTAAATTGATAACTGAAAAAGCTGTGTAGATTTTCTGTGCCATTTGCTATTTATTTGTTGTCTGTGTTTTAGCAAGTACCTTCTAAGAAAAACATCCGAGCTGATTGATTATAATTGTGTTGAGTTGCTGTATCTTCACAGCAGTCAGTTTTGAACAGCTCTCAGCTATCTAAAATGGTGTGGACATGTTGGTTGATTAGTCCAGGCCAGGGTCTTGCAGAATATCTCCATTTAGATTTGACTGAATACTTCCTTATACTTGGGTTCAGTGTATACCACAGATCCCATCTGTGTATACTAGTCACTACATGTGTTCTGGCCTTGACCTAGTCTGTTACTTGGTTTGTTTTGTTTTAGACAGGTTCTAACTCTAGACCAAACTAACTAGTCTCAAACTCACAGAAAGCACCTGATTCTTTAATCCCAGAGTACTGGGATTAAAGGTCTGTGTCAATCACACCTGGCCCTAGACTGTTCTTATTTGAAGACTTTACTAGGATGTTGATTGTTGGTTTTAAGGGTTCTTTTCCTTTGCTTTTTGTTTTTGGTTTTTTTGCTTTTTTGTTTTGTTTTTATTTATTTATTTTTTAATTGTGTTTTAAGATTGGGTTTCTCTATATAACAGCCCATGGTATCTCGAACTTGCTTTGTAGACCAGATTGGCCTCAAACTCACAAGAGGGCTACCTGCTCCTGCCTCCTCAGTGCTTAGATGATATGTGTGAGCCACCATTGCCCAGCTTGAATTCTAGGTTCATTATACTCAAGTCTCAAAATGAACAAGGATAGGACACAGGGGAATATGGCTGTCAGCTAACCCTGAACCCACTCATCCTGCGGTGGTCCCCCAGTTTCTACTGCACTGGCATTATAGTTCCAGAGTCACCTTGAGCTTATCTCTTGGCAGGTCTTCTTTGTAATCCGCCTCATCGCTTGTCCTGCTCCCAATTCCCTGCCTCCCATTGTTGACCCTGACCCTCTCATCCCATGTGACCTGATGGATGGTAGAGATGCATTCCTCACCCTTGCAAGGGATAAGCATCTGGAATTCTCTTCACTCCGAAGAGCCCAGTGGTCTACCATGTGCATGCTGGTGGAGCTGCATACACAGAGTCAAGATCGATTTGTCTACACCTGCAACGAGTGCAAGCACCATGTGGAGACACGCTGGCATTGCACTGTGTGTGAGGTAGGTACCACATAGTGGGAAGGGCAGGACAGGCCACCCTGGTCCCCATTTGAGTTGTGATGTAAATGTGTGTTAAAAACACCTGCCCTCTTGGGGAGTGACAGTTGAAGAGAATGATTTTGTCTTTTTATAAAAGGAACTTTTCTAGCCCAAGCAAAATATATAAACTGCTTTTTGAATTATTTTAGTCTTGCAGAACTGACCTTCAGCTTTTGTTTTCCCCCTCCAGGATTATGACCTGTGTATCACCTGTTACAACACTAAAAATCATGACCACAAAATGGAGAAACTAGGCCTTGGCTTGGATGACGAGAGCAACAACCAACAAGCAGCCGCCACACAGAGCCCAGGAGACTCTCGACGCCTGAGCATCCAGCGATGCATACAGTCTCTGGTACATGCCTGCCAGTGCCGCAATGCCAATTGTTCCCTGCCTTCCTGCCAGAAGATGAAGAGGGTTGTACAGCACACCAAAGGCTGCAAACGGAAAACCAATGGTGGATGCCCTATCTGCAAACAGCTTATTGCCCTCTGCTGCTACCACGCCAAGCACTGCCAGGAGAACAAATGCCCAGTGCCATTCTGCCTCAACATCAAGCAAAAGCTCCGACAGCAACAGCTGCAGCACAGGCTCCAGCAGGCTCAGATGCTCCGCAGGAGGATGGCCAGCATGCAACGGACTGGTGTGGCGGGTCAGCAGCAGGGCCTGCCATCCCCAACTCCTGCTACTCCAACCACCCCGACTGGCCAACAGCCAGCAACCCCACAGACACCCCAGCCCCAACCCACCTCTCAACCTCAGCCCACTCCTCCCAACAATATGCCACCCTACTTGCCCAGGACTCAAACTACCGGCTCTGTTTCCCAGGGTAAGGCAGCGGGCCAAGTGACCCCACCTACCCCACCTCAGCCTACTCAGCCCTCCCTTCCAGGGCCCCCACCTGCAGCAGTAGAGATGGCAATGCAGATTCAGAGGGCAGCAGAGACACAGCGCCAGATGGCTCATGTACAAATTTTCCAAAGGCCAATCCAGCACCAAATGCCTCAGATGGCACCCATGGCCCCTATGGGCATGAATCCACCTCCCATGGCCAGAGGTCCTGGTGGGCATTTGGAGCCAGGAATGGGTCCCACGGGAATGCAACAGCAGCCACCTTGGGCCCAAGGAGGAATGCCTCAGCCACAGCAGATGCAGTCAGGGATGCCAAGACCCGCCATGATGTCAGTGGCCCAGCATGGTCAGCCCTTAAACATGGCTCCACAGCCAGGATTGGGGCAAGTAGGTGTGAGCCCTCTCAAACCAGGCACTGTGTCTCAACAAGCCTTACAAAACCTTTTGCGGACTCTCAGGTCTCCCAGTTCTCCCTTACAGCAGCAACAGGTGCTTAGTATCCTTCACGCCAACCCCCAACTGTTGGCTGCATTTATCAAGCAGCGGGCTGCCAAGTATGCCAACTCTAATCCACAACCTCTCCCTGGACAGCCTGGCATGCCCCAGGGACAGCCAGGCCTACAGCCACCTACCATGCCTGGTCAGCAAGGTGTCCACTCCAACCCAGCCTTGCAGAACATGAATCCTATGCAGGCAGGTGTCCAGAGAGCTGGCCTGCCCCAGCAGCAACCCCAGCAGCAGCTCCAGCCACCCATGGGAGGAATGAGTCCCCAGGCTCAACAAATGAACATGAATCACAATGCCATGCCTTCACAGTTCCGAGACATCTTAAGACGACAGATGATGCAACAGCAGGGAGCAGGACCAGGAATTGGCCCAGGCATGGCCAACCACAGCCAGTTCCAGCAGCCCCAAGGAATTGCCTACCCACCCCAGCAGCAGCAGCAGCAACAGCAGCGGATGCAGCATCACATGCAACAGATGCAACAAGGGAATATGGGACAGATGGGCCAGCTCCCCCAGGCTTTAGGGGCAGAAGCAGGAGCCAGTCTGCAGGCCTATCAGCAGCGACTTCTTCAGCAACAGATGGGGTCTCCTGCTCAGCCCAACCCTATGAGTCCACAGCAGCATATGCTCCCAAATCAGGCACAGTCCCCACACCTGCAAGGTCAGCAGATCCCTAATTCTCTCTCCAATCAAGTACGTTCTCCCCAGCCTGTCCCTTCTCCACGACCACAGTCTCAACCCCCCCATTCCAGTCCATCTCCGAGGATGCAGCCTCAGCCTTCTCCACACCATGTTTCTCCACAGACCAGTTCCCCACATCCTGGACTGGTAGCTGCCCAGGCTGCCAACCCCATGGAACAAGGGCATTTTGCCAGCCCAGACCAGAATTCAATGCTTTCACAGCTCGCTAGCAATCCAGGCATGGCAAACCTCCACGGTGCAAGCGCCACGGACCTGGGACTGAGCACCGATAATGCAGACTTGAATTCAAACCTCTCACAGAGTACACTAGACATACACTAGAGACACCTTGTAGTATTTTGGGAGCAAAAAAATTATTTTCTCTTAACAAGACTTTTTGTACTGAAAACAATTTTTTTGAATCTTTCTTAGCCTAAAAGACAATTTTCCTTGGAACATGTAAAAACTGTGCAGTAGCCGTTTGTGGTTTCAAGCAAACATGCCAGATGAACCTGAGGGATAATAGATTACAAAGAATATATTTTTGTTATGGCTGGTTACCCCAGCTGTTTTTCCCCCTTGTGTGTGTGGTTCAAGTGTGCACTGGGAGGCGACTGAGGTCTGAAGCCAACCATATGCTCCTGCCTTGCACCTCCAATAGGTTTTATTATTTTTTTTAAATTAATGAAAATATGTAATATTAATAGTTATTATTTACTGGTGCAGATGGTTGACATTTTTCCCTATTTTCCTCACTTTATGGAAGATTTAAAAAAGAACATTTCTAAAACCAGAGGACAAAAGGGGTTAATGTTACTTAAAATTATATATATATATATATATAAATATATATAAATATATTAAAATACCAATTTTTTTCTCTGGGTGCAAAGATGTTCATTCTTTTAAAAATGTTTAAAAAAAAAAATAGCCTCTTTCCACCCCTCAAGTCAACTTTTGTGCTCCAGAAGATTTTCTATTCCATAAGTCTGAGCGTAAAACTTCAAGTATTAAGATAATTTGTACATGTAGAGAAAATGACTTTTTCAAAATATACAGGGGCAGCTGCCAAATTGATGTATTATAATATTGTGGTTCTGTTTCTTGAGAGAATTTTTTTGTTATTTTTACATCTAACAAAGGAAAAAAATTTAAAAAGAGGGTAAGAAACTACTCCAGTGGGGTGATTTTAACATGCAAATGTTCGAGGTTTCTTCGCTTGCTTTCTTCCTTACTCTGCCCCCACACACATACACTTTCTGTAAAACTTGAAAATAGAAAGCAAAAACCCTCAACTGTTGTAAATCATGCAATTAAAGTTGATTACTTATAAATATGAACTTTGGATCACTGTATAGACTGTTAAATTTGATTTCTTATTACCTATTGTTAAATAAACTGTGTGAGACAGAGACTTCGGCTTATGTCACTTTTTTTTTATTATTAAGATTTATTCCATATCTCCAACCTTTGTTTTCACTTCTTTAAGGTTCATCTTAGTCTTAGAGAATACCAGGTCAGGACTGAATATGAAACTGGTAGACTGCTTCCTAACATGTACAAGTCAGTTAGTCCCCAACCAGCCTGTACCTGCAGTCCCAGTCCTCAGATTAGAATCAGATCAAAAGCTGAAAGTCATTTTCAGCTATACCACAAATCGGTGGACAGTATAGGCTACCTGAGATGCTGTCTGAGAATAAAAACAAAGTTCAATGGATCTCAGCACAACAAAAAAAGAAAAAAGCACTACTTATTTAGCAAGCTTAAAGAGGGCCAAGAGCAAGGGTTAGAGTTGGCTTGCCCGCTAACTTGCAAGGAATAAATTACTAAATTTTGTGTAAAGACACTGGGTCAGCTCTTAATGTAGTCTTAACTTCAAACTTGTAACAATCCTGCTCCTTCATCCTGAGTGCTAGGATTACAGGCATTGTGACACTACCCACAGCCCAAATTATTTCATCATATGATTTTACAGTCGACCAGGGCGGTGGTGACACATATCTTTAATTCACAGCATTCGGGAGGCAGAGGCAGGCGGGTATCTATGAGTTGGAAGCCAGTGTGGTCTTCGGAGCTGTTCAACAGAGAAACCCTGTCTCGGGTGGGGAGGGATAGATAAGCATTATCTTGATATAAGACAGGCTAGGAGAAAAAAATGACTCAATGGACCACACTACTGCTACTAGATTCTTTTTGTTGTTTTGTTACTTTTCCAGGGTCTGGGGATAAGTGAGTGGTATCAGAATGCATGATGTGAAATTCACAAAGAAAAGTTCAAAAACATGGGTTTCAACATGCTAGTATTCACCAAAAACAACTTTGCCTCAGATCAACTCACCCAGCAGACACTACCTGTTTCTGGGCTGTCTGACCCAAGTATACAAACATGATTTCCCACCTGGCTGTGCCTTCATGCTGGCATCCTCTGGGTTGAGTGGGTGTGGGTGGGCTATATGCACTAGTTGGTTGAACATGGCTGGGGCTGGGGCTGAGTTTGTAAAGTGCTTCCTTGAAAGCTAAGACCCTGGGTTTCTTCCCCAACCACCCCTCGCCCTTTCCCCCAAATGTCTCTGATACCCTATGGGAAGCAGACCATGGTGATGCTTGCCTTTAGCACTTGGGAGAGAGACTGGCCTATCTCTTGAGTTGGAGGCCAGCCTGACCTTCATGAAGGGTTCTAGGTTAGCCAGGCATACATAGTCAGACCCTGTCTCAAATGTTTTAAAAGAAACAAGCCAGGTAGTGGTGGCTTGTGCCTTTAATCCTGGCACTTGGGAGACAGAGGAGGGAGATCTCTGAGTTTGTAGACCAGTCTGGTCTACAAAGAGTTTCAGGACAGTCAGGACTGTTTCACAGAAGAAACTTGTCTCAGAAAAAAAAAAAAAAAAGGAAGGAAGGAAGGAATAAAAGGGATATCCAGAAACACTGCTAAAAAAATGTTGGCCACTCTAGGCTACATAGAGATGCCTTGTCTAAAAAATAAGGAGTATTGGTCCTGCAAGATGGCCCAACAGAAAGAGAACCAATAACTTGAGTTCAGTGTCTGACCCCATAAGGTGGCAGAGAACTGCCTCCCAGAAGTCACCCCCTGACCACCACTCCTACATATATACAAATAAATGTCAAAAAATAAAAAAACAAAAACCTTTACATTGATTTATTTTGTATATCTTGGCACCTGTATGGAGATCAAAGGACAAGCTCTCTTCCAACGTGTGCATTCTAGGGCTCGAACTCAAAGCTTCAGGCTTGGCAGCAAGCAATCTTGCTAGTCTAAAGCAATTTTTAAAGTTAAAAGTACCAGGTGGCAAATGCCTTTAATCCCAGCACTTGGGAGGCAGAGGCAGGGGCAGGCAGCTCTCTGTGAGTTTGAGGCCACCCTGGTCTACAAAGATAGTTCCAGGACAGGCTCCAAAGCAATACAGGTTTAAAAAAAAAAAAAAAAAAAAAAATAGAAAACAAAAACAAAACGTACAAGGAAGCAGAGGCAGGTGGATGTCTGTGTTCAAGGCCCGTCTTGTCTACAGAGGGAGTTCCAACACAGGAGAAACCCTTTCTCGGAAGGGAAAGATACATAAAAATGTAGCAGACTGTCCATTCTGGCTCTAGGACAAGGACGGGATATGTTTTGAGGGAATCTAAATTTCCTTCTATTTTTAATTAGTATCATAATTTTTTTTTTAAAGATTTATCTGTTATGTGTACAGTGTTCTGCCTGCATGTATACCTGCAGGCCAGAAGAAGCTTTTTTTGGGGAGGTTAAATACGTTGGTCCACTTTACCCAGATAGGGAAACCACAACAAACCAAAGTACAGATACTGCTAATGTCCAACTTGGTGAGCCAATGAGTTTTATTGGGGTTGCTTACGGGAGCAGAACTGACTGAAAGGCAGCTGTATCACCAAGGTCCATCCCAGCTCACAAAGCTGGGACCCTGGAGCACAATGCACCTTCTGCAGGCAGCTCAACGCATTGGAGAGTGTCCTTCCCAGGTGCCTCAGTTGTTATAAATCCCTCCCAGGCAGCGGGTCTGGTCTGAGAGTCTTCTTTGCCCCTGAGCAATGATTACTCCTGCTCAGAGAGGCCTGGTGAATCTGGTTAGATTCAAGGAGCCCTTCAAGCTATTTTGTTGTTGTTTGCCTTCCTGTTTAAGGAGCTTCCCTGAAGGATGGAAAGCTTTAGTCTTTTCTTTCTTTCTTCCTTCCTTCCTTCCTTTCTTTCTTTCTTTCTTTCTTTCTTTCTTTCTTTCTTTCTTTCTTTCTTTCTTTAATGTATACAATGTTCTGTCTGCATGTGTCCTTGCAGGTCAGAAGGAGGCACCAGATCTCATTACAGATGGTTGTGAACCATTATATGGTTGCTGGGAATTGAACTCAGGATCTCTGGAAGAGCAGCCGGTTCCCTTAACCTCTGAGCCATTTCTTCAGTTTTAGTCTTTGAGGAGACACTTACAGAACAATGCTGGGAATCAAACCCAGATCTGCTTTAAACATCTCTCCAGCCCTGAGCTCAAGGGATTTATGTCCTGTATGAGACACATCATCATTTGTGTTACTTCTTAAATGATCCAGTAGGAAGGGACAGGTGAAAGATCCGTGAGTCATCAGTGATACAGAGAAAAGGCTTAGAGAAGGAAGGAATAGCCTGCGTAAGGGGCTGACTCAAACTACTAAGTGGGCTGCAGCCTGATGCAGGAGCTACAGAGCAGGGTGAAGTAAGAAGTTTCACCTGGCTGGGCAGTGGTGGCACACACTTTTAATCCCAGTACTGAGCAGGCCGGTGCAGGTGGATCTTTGTGAATTTGAGGCCAGCCTGGTCTACAGAGTGAGTTCCAGGACAACCAGGCTACATAGAGAAACCCAGTCTCAGAAACAACAGAAAGATGATTATGGATTTTCTTTTTTAAAATATATTTTAAGTTTTATTTATTTTTTATGCATACATATATCTCTGCAGGCTAGAAGGAGGCATCAGATCTCACTACAGATGGTTGTGAGCCAACATGTGGTTGCTGGAAATTGAACTCAGGACCTCTAGAAGAGCAGGCCGTGCTCTCCTCTGAGCCATCTCCAGTCTCCATCTGTCAAGTTCAGAAGTTACAGGTTTGAGGCACCACAGTCAAACCCAAGGCTAGGTAAACACTCCTACCAACTGAGCTGCACCCCAGCCCTATTTGTTAATTGTTTATTGTTGTGTATGTGGGTGCATGCAAGCACATATGTGCCTATCTGGAGGCCAGATAACAACTATTGGGGTTAAAAGGATTAAACACAGGTCATCAAGCTTGTCTTGAAGATGTGTTTACCTGCTTACCCATATTTCTAGCCCATTTCATTTTCTTTCATTTTTCCTGAAAGAGGGTTTATTATTCTGTTATTGTTCATGTTGATATTGAGACAGGATGTTACTTTGTAGCCTTTGCTGGTCTCCAACTTGTTATGTAAACCAAGGT
Organism: Cricetiscus sungorus; assembly: GCA_030556225.1. Classification (NCBI taxonomy): domain Eukaryota; kingdom Metazoa; phylum Chordata; class Mammalia; order Rodentia; family Cricetidae; genus Cricetiscus; species Cricetiscus sungorus. Next base: position 20,692,929 of record JANBXA010000031.1, on the reverse strand, counting down.
AAAACTAATAAAACTCCTGCCCCTGCCCCTGCCCCTGCCCCTGCCTCTGCCTCTCAAGTGCAGGGATTAAAAGGCAAGCAACTCGATGCCTGTCTTGTTATTTTTAAATTTGTGTGTTTGTGTAAGTGAATGTTACCTGTGTCCTTGTGCCTGCAGTGGTCAGATGACAGTGTCAGAACCTCTGAAGATGGAATTCTATAAACCTCTGAACTTGACAGGTGGAGGCTGGAGGATGAGAAGGTTCAGGCTAGTCACAGACAGCTACATAGTAAATTCAGGGCCAGCCAGGGTTACAAGATATCCTGTCTAAAAACAACAACAAAAAGAATTGTGCTTAAGCTGGGCATTGGAGGTACATGCCTTTAGTCCCAGCACTCGGGAGGCAGAGGCGGGCAGACCTCTGTGAGTTCGAGACCAGCCTGGTCTACAAGAGCACGTTCCAGGACAGCCTCCAAAGCCACAGAGAAATCCTGTCTGATATGAGAACTGAACTTGGATTCTCTAGAAGAGCACTAACCATTGAACAATCCACCTCTCCAAATCCTCTCCCACTACCTACCTTCTTACTTCCTTCCTTTCTTTCTTTTTTCATTTGAGACAGGGTTTCTCTGTGTAGTTTTAGCCATCCTGGAATTCATTCTGTAGACCAGGCTGGCCTTGAACTCACAGAGATCCACCTGACTGCCTCCCGAGTGCTGAGATTAAAGGTGTGCACAACCACAGCTGGCTTAAATTTTCTGGAAAAAAACAAAAATCAAAACTAACAACAGCCAAACAACACACCCACACACACCTTAAAAGTAAAAAAATTTAAAAAAAAGTTAACAGTTTCTCTTTGGGTTTCTCCCATCTTCATGAAGTTGTTGCAACTCCTTTTGAAGCTTTACTTTGCCTGTATTACTTTTAGAAGAGTCTAAGGATCCTCTGTCATATTCAGCATCTGGAACTGGAACTTTGTTTTCATTGAACCTAAATAACCTATACTTAAAGAGCCAGCCTGGTCAACAGAGTTCCAGGGCAGGCTCCAAACCAATACACAAAAACCCAGTCTTGAAAAACCAAAAAAAAAAAAAAATTTCATATTTGATTGTTTTTTTTTTAAGCTAAGCTGAATTTAGAGAGGTATCAAATATGTTTTCTGTGGAATACTAATTCAGTTGTATCATTGGTGAAAATTCAATGAGATACATCAATTCAGCCTTTGTCTATGCTAAAATGAATCTCATAGTAACTCCTTATACATTTCATTGTTTTGAAATGTATAAGATATAAACATTTAGAGGCTCAAATGTTTTGTTTTTTTTTTTTTTTTTTGAAAAATCAGTGTTAAGTAACTGGAAAAATAAGAATAAAAACTTCCCATCTGAAATACATAACTTCAAATTATAAATGACAAAGGAAGAAAGAAAGAAAGAAAGAAAGAAAGAAAGAAAGAAAAAAAGAAAAAAAGAAAGAAAGAAAGGAAGGAAGAAACTCACTCTGTAGACCAGGCTGGTTTGGAACTCAGTGAGATCCACCTGCCTCTGCCTCCCGAGTGCTGAGATTAAAGGTGTGCCCCACTACCACCTGGCTTTTACTTTTAAATTTACCATCATTTTATGTGTATGGATGTTTTGTCTGCATGTATGTCTGTGCCAGAGGCTGTGTGGAACTGGAGTTACAGATGGCTGTGAGCCACCATGTGGGTGTTAGAAATTGAACCCTGATCCTCTGCAAGAACAGCCAGTGCTTTAAACTGCTGAGCCATTGCTCCAGCCCCAGGAGTTTTTGGTTTGTTTTGTTTTAAATTTAGTCTTAATTACATGTATAGGGTGCGTGTGTGTCAGTGTGGGTGCCTGCAGAGTCCAGAGGTTGGATCCCATGGAGCTGGAGTTACAGCTGTGGCTGTGATCAACCCAACGCGGATGCTGTGAAACAAACTTGGTTCTTCTACAACCTCTCAATATTGAGCTTTCTCTGCATCCCTGCTGCTAGGAATTAGAGGCAAGAAAATGAAGCATCACTTCTATAAGATTTAGAATGTAAGTCAAAGTTTGAACTATTTCCTAGCAGGTCTGAGGCCATTGATTCTATCCCCAACACCAGAAAGGGAAAACACCTCATTTATGTGGATTAAATGTGAAGATTCAGTGTAAGGACAATGGCTTAGTCAATAAAACTTTTTCCATGCAAACACAAGGACCTGGGATGTATCCTCTGCCCTTTGTAAAAGCTTCCTTCTACGGCAGATTCCTGCAATCCAGTTCTGGTAAGGTAGAGACAGACAACCCTTGGGACTTGCCAAAACAACCGTTAGGCCAGCTAGGGATATATAACGAGTCTCTGAACCAACACCCTGAAAAAAAACAAAACACCAAAAGAGAAAAAAAAGAAACCCTTCACTATAATCCAATACTGTGCTGGGTGTTTGGTGGTGCACGCCTTTAGTCCCAGCACTCGGGAGGCAGAGGCAGGTGGATCTCTGTGAATTCGAAGTCAGCCTGGTCTACAGAGGAAGTTCCAGGACAGCCTCCAAAGCCACACAAATAAACCCAGTCTTGAGGGGGGGCACAAAGACAAACAAATAAACACATCCAATACTGTTTGTAGAAACTCAGAACTGGTTTCACTGCAGAGACTGAGTATGGATGGAGTGCTCAGGCACTAATGGGGCAACACACAACACAGGAACCACAGAACAGAAGTTGGTAAATGTTTTTGTTTTGGAGACAGGGTTTCTCTGTGTAACCCTGGTCTTGGAATTCTCTGTAGATTAGGCTGGCCTTGAACTCAGAGATGCACCTGCCTTTGCCTCCCGAGTGCTGAGATTAAATGTGTGTGCTACAAGCACTTGGCAAATTGGTCAATTTTTCAGAGACTAGAGCTAAACCATGACTTGGGGGACACAACAGGCTCATCACATTCATGAATCTATGGCAGCTGTGTATAAAGGTCAACATTCCAAGGGAGTGAAAAAGGGATTGTGAGCTCCTCTTTTTTTGTTTTTTCCAAGACCAGGTTTTCACCACCTGGCTGTGAGCTCCTACTCTTAAGTAGGATGAATAGCAGTCAGTTTTTTGGGAGTCAGTTTTCTTTTCTTTCCCTTCTTTCTTTCTTTCTTTCTTTCTTTCTTTTTTTTTTTTTTTTTTTTTTGGTTTTTTGAGACAGGTTTTCTCTGTGAAACACTCCTGGCAGTCCTGGGACTCACTCACTCTGTAGACTAGGCTGGCTTCGAACTGACAGAGATCTCTGCTTTCCCAGTGCTGGGATTATAAAGCATATGCCACCATTGCCCAGCTCAAAGGCTTTTTAAAAACCAGTAACAAAGCGGGGAATGGTGATGCTTGACTTTAATCCCAGATCTCACTTGGGAAAAAGAGACAGATGGATCTCTTTGAGTTCAAGGCCAGCCTGGCCACATAGTGAATTCCAGGCCAGCCAAGGCTATATAATAAGTCCCCTTCACACACACACACACACACACACACACACACACACACACACACACACACAGTCAACACAATAGCAACAACAATAACAAAATAAAAATAATGATCAAGAGAGATGGCTCAGTAGTGAAGAGCACTGGCTGCACTTCCAGAGAACCAGGTTAGATTCCCAGCACCCACATGGCATCTTACAATTGTCTGTAACTCCACTTCCATGATGTCCCACACTCTCATCTGACTTCTCTGGCAATGGGCACTCACATGGTGCACAGACATACATTAAGGCAAAACTCTAATACATGTAAAATAAATAAATAGATAAAAATTTAAAAATAGCCAGAAGGTGGTGGCAATGTCTGTAATCCCAGCACTTGGGAGGCTGAAGCAGGCGGATCTCAGTGAGTTCAAGGCCAGCCTGAACTACAAAGCAAGTTCTAGGACTGCCAGGACAGTTACAGAGAGAAACTCCTGACTCAAAAACAAGAAACAAACAAACAATTAAAAAGAAAAGCAACACAAAGGGGTAAGGAGATGGGAGTGGGGTCTGGGAGAAGTAAGATGATGACTCAATTTCTCTGGATTTCAGATGCTTGTGAGACTACACAATAATCCCCGAGATCCCAGGAAGTTGTGGGGATTCCATGTGTGTACTGAAGTTGAATAGAAGTTGACTTCACATATCTTCAGTCTCTTGCCACTCACTGTATCTATGCTGGCTGACCAGAAAACCATATGGATGGAACCTCCTATCTCTGCTTACCCAGTGCTGGGATTAAATTATAGGCATACTTCATCATGTACAATGGATAGAATTCAGGTCTCCATGCATTAGCTGCAATCACTTTACTGCCTGAGTCATCCCCCTAGCTTGAGGGTTATAACATATCATTATTATAATTTGTATGTATATAGGTGCTTTGTGTGTGTGTGTGTGTGTGTGTGTGTGTGCATGCCACATGTTAGTGTCGGTCATCCTCAGAGGTCAGAAAAGAGGGTAGGATCCACTACAACTGGAGTTATAGACATTTGTGTGTTGTCATGTAGGTGCTGGATATCAAACCCTTGTCCTCTTAAAAAGCAGCCACTAACCACTGAACCATTTCTCCAGTCTTATACTTTTATTTATTTAGCATGTGTGTGTTTGCTTGGTGCGTGTGTGAGTGTGTATGTGGAGGTCAGGACAACTTCATAGAGTAGATTCTTTCCTTCAAATCTTTATTTTTTGTAAAGGTTTATTATGTATAGTGTTCTGCCTGCATGTATGCCTGCATGCCAGAAGAGGGCACCAGATCTCATTACAGATGATTGTAAACCACTATGTGGTTGCTGGGAACGGAATTTAGGACCTCTGGAAGAGCAGCCATCTCTCCAGCCCCTCCTTCGATCTTTATGTCAGGGGCTCATAGATTTGAACTCAGGTAGAACAGTTTACGTGTCAAGCTCCATTACACGCTAAACCAGCCCAAGCCTGAGTATTTTGAGCCAGTAGAACATTTATGGTATACATAGGGATTAAGAATATTCCAGTTTTGCCAGGCAGTGGTAGCACACCTTTAATCCCAACAATCCGGAGGCAGAGGCAGGCAGAGCTCTGTGAGTCCGAGGTCAGCCCGGTCAACAGAGCGATTTCCAGGACAGGCTCCAAAGCTACACAGAGAAACTCTGCCTCGAAAAACCAAAAGAAAAAGAAAAAAAAAAAAAATCCAGTTTGTGCCTGAGTTGAAAGCGGGACTAGGCATTTCTTCTAGGCATCCTAGTAAAAGAGTACCTTTACTTCCTAGCTGGGGAGGGTCCGAAGACTTGTCTGGCGCCTGGACGTGTACATCGTAGGTGCTCAGAAGGGTTGAAAGTTGGCTTACAGAGTATGAAAGAAGGACCCCGAAGAAAACTACAATTCCCATAACCGCCCGGACTATCCAGCCCCTCCTTAATGGAGGCGGGGTTCGGATGAGCGCGGAACCGGCTTTTCCCATTTCCTACTAAGTGATTGGTCTGCAGCAAGGCGTGGTAGCCAATGAGCACACTCTCGGTGAATTGCGAGGGCAATATGGCTTCCCGCACCTGGTGACGGTTGAGGAAATTGAATTTGATATCATGGAGAAACCACAGGGCACTGAGGTAAGAGGGAAAAGGCTCAGCCCTGCCGGGGAAAGGAGCCCTAACGCCTCACTCGGCGGACGCCCTGTTTTAGCGGCGCTTTTGGGGTGGAGAGTTGCAGGATTGGTAAACTGAGGTAAGGAGCTTAGTCCGACGGAGACCACCCGTGTTCGGTTTTGCTCCCGTTGTGCTGTGGGCTCAGGTCTAGGGAAGAAGGAGACGCCTCCCTATGCAGGAACGTTGGGATTGGCATCCAAACTCTGACACCACTCCTTTGTCTTCTTGGTTTCGTGGTCCTGTGCTTTAGGGATTGTGCGGCCTGTCGCTTCCACGCGGGAGGTAAAGGGAAATAGAAATTGGTTATTCTCCATGCTGGAGATTGTACGTGCCTGTCTCCCAGTATACTCACAGCCATCTCCTGTAGGGAGGGGTTAAAACAGCCTGTTGGATTCCCCCAGAAAGTTGACACAGCTGGGAAGTGCAAGAGTTTGGCACCAAGTATGTCAGCTCCTAAAACCTTGCTATGCTTTTTCATGGTACACCTTGCATCTGGTCTCTTTCCCTTTTCAAGAAATAATAATAGCCAACATTTATTGAGCACTCTTCTTCCCCAAATATTAATAAATAGTGGTATTGTCCTCATTTTGGAAGCTGAGACTGTGGGAGTTAATTTGCTGTGGATTATACATCTAGGAAGCACTAAAGATGCTATTTGGACCATGGGTTTCTTTATGTAGTATCACATCTATACCTCACATTTTGTGAGCCAATATTTTTCTGTCATGGATGAGAAAATTGTCATAGATGAGAAAACTGAGATCACCATAAGTTAAATGACGCAAGCTGTGTGTGGTACATGCTATCATATTGTTACTCTGTATGGCATCTTACTCAGATCCACCTGGGACAGTGCCAGTCTCACCCTGCCCCCACTTTTAGGAAGAAAATAGGGTTTTTGAATACACTGCAAAGAACAGTGGGCTAGGTAATGACAGGAGTACCACTGCTGCCAGCCTTAAATTTGTTTTTGAACCAGGTAGTGGTGGCGCACGCCTTTAGGAGGTAGAGGTATCCCTGTGAGTATGAGGCCAGCTGGTCTACAGAGCGAGTTCCAGGACAGGCTCCAAAGCAATACAGTGAAACCCTGTCTCGGAAAACAAAAACAAAAATGGTTTTGAATTGAAAGCATTCAGGTGTGCGTGTACTGAACAGGAAAGAATGGATTTCAAATGCCTTATGCCCAGGAAAGTTTTTTTGAGGCACTTGGGATATTTCTACATTATTGTATAGGCCTCTGAGCCCTGGCACAATGTTTTGAGTTTATAGTGGTGTGAAAGCAATATTTATTCAGTAGACATTGTACTTTGAAGTTCGACGTTTGCGCTGTACCCAAGCTACCCATATGAGAGGTGGGTGGTGGGCAGAGGCACAGACAAATTACAGCTTGCAATTAGCTATGCAGTTACTTAAGGAAACAATCCATTATCCTACTGTGCACCATATTGTTAAGCTAAGGTAGGCTAGATGTTCTCTTTTACTTTTTCTTTCTTTAAGAGAGGATTGGGCAGTGGTGGTAATCTTTGCACTCCAGAAACTGAGGTAGTCGGATCTCTAAATCCAAGGCCAGTCTGGTCTATAGATGGAGTTACAGGACAGCCAGAGAGAGAAAGCCTGCCTTTTTTTTTTTTTTTTTTTAATGAAGGAGATATCTAACCCTGGCTGACCTGGAATTTGCTTTGTACACCTGGTGGACCTCAAACTCAAAGTGATGAGTCTGCCACTGGATGTTGGGATTAGGTGTGCACCATGATACCTGGCCTCCTAGATATCTTAAATGAATTTTCAACATATAATTTTTTTTTAGATTGAACTTTGTTGTGTAGTCCTGGCTATCCTAGAACTAGCTCTATAGACCATGCTGGCCTTGAACTCACAGAGGTCCGCCTGCCTCTGCCTCCGTACGCCACCAATGCCAGGCTTAAAAAAGATTTTTTATAGCCATTTTGCCTGCATGCATGTCTGCACCATGTGCATGTCTGATACACACAGAGGCCAGAAGAGAGCATCAGATCCTCTGGGACTGCAGCTACAGAAGGTTATGATTGACCTTGTAGGTGCTGGGAACCAAACTTGGGTCCTCTGGAAAAGCAGTCAGTGGTCCTAACCACTGAGCCATCTCTCTAGCTCCTCAATTTATAATATTTTAGCTTATGGTAGGTTTATGCAGATGTAACTCCATCCGTATTCTATATTGTCCATATTAAAATATCATCCTGTAGGGAACTGAAGAGGTAGCTCAGTGGTTAAGAGCTTTTACTGCTCTTTCAGAGGACTAAAGCTCAAATCCCGAACCACATTGGGTAGATTAACAGGTTTGCAAATTTTCTTTCCAAGCCAACAATGCCGTTCTTCTAGGAGACACCATCTTCAGAGCCGATGGAAGAAGAAGAGGAGGATGACTTGGAACTCTTTGGGGGCTACGATAGCTTCCGGAGTTACAACAGCAGTGCAGGCAGTGAGAGCAGCTCCTATCTGGAGGAGTCCAGTGAAGCAGAAAGCGGAGACCGGGAAGCAGGGGAGCTTCCCACATCACCTCTGCCTTTGCTCAGCCCTGGGAATACCCGCTCCTTGGATGGAAGTGGTTCTGAGCCAGGTGCCTCCACGGTGTCCTCAGATGGAGAGGAGTCGGGGCTATGGTGGAATCAGGGATGGATGGGCAGAGCCATATAGCTATCTGAGGGACTGTCCTCGAGGGTCATTTCCTTTCCTGTGGTCTAGTTTCAAAGTATAATTCTCTGATACCTCATGTCTGTTCAGCACTTTTTAGACACCATTACTTTAGTGTGAGTAACCTGGTAGTTCCTATGTGCGCTGTGGAGATGATGAGACCCTCAGGGGTGTGAGTGCAGATAGCTTATGGGATATTGTAGAGGGATGTGCAGGATAGTGACCTTCAGGTCAGAGGGTAGGCATGGAAGTGGGCAGAAGCTAGTGGCCTAGGATCTTCTGGAAGCCAGTTGACTTTGAAGAGGTGGTTCTTGGATGGCTGATAGACCCTGTGTGAGGGCTTCCAGAGTGTGAACAAAATGTCCTTGGAAAGCGGCAGGCTCCACTCTATGGACAGCACCTCTGCTTGCTTCATATTTGCCCTCTGGGACGGTAGGGTTAGGTTTCCTTCCAATCAATTTGGCTTCTCCTTTTCCCATTTTTCCCATCTCTCTCCCTCCTATCTTCTAGCCATTCTCAAAATCTGAGAACTTGAGAACTGGCAGGAATCACTAGGGAGAACAGCTGGTCCAGGGGCTGGTTCATGACCCTGGCTGCAGATTTATCATCTGGGATGCAGTACCAGTGGAGCCCGGGCCGTAGCACTGGAGAGACCATGCTTCCAGTGACCTAGTGTAGTCAGGCAGACACAGCTCGTCCACTTGCTCCTTGTGAGGATGAAGACCTCAGCTCCTTTTCTCTTGATACAGAGCCAAGGGAAACCACGTATCGTCTTAGGAGGATAGATGGAGCGGCATACACTTGTAGTACCAGCTGCTAGAGATGCTGATGGAAGAGGGTCCATTGAACCTATAAATTTGCAGACAGCATGTAGGGAGACTTGCTCTTGGAAGAGAACTCTACACACTGTCCTCCACCTTCTCCTCTCGTTCTGTCAGCCTTAAAAACCTAACACTCACATGGTGACCTAAACTCTGAGGAGCCTTTGGTTTTGATTGGCTTAAAAGTAATTATGACAGGGAGTCACATGCTAAGATCTCTTTCCAGCGGTCTGTGAGATGTGTGGTATCGTGGGCACAAGGGATGCCTTCTTCTCCAAGACCAAGAGGTTTTGCAGCGTCTCATGTTCCAGGAGCTACTCCTCCAACTCCAAGAAAGCCAGTATCTTGGCTAGACTACAGGTGAGAGCAGCCACTCACTCACTTCTTGGGGTCCCAGATGCTGAGCCAGAGTCATGACATGATTGAAGGCTTAGTCAGTTTGGGGAACTCATCCCTGGTGGTCATCTGAGATACATGAGAGCTTGCCTCAAAAAGTACCACCCACCTATTCCTGCCTTCCTGCCTCTGTCTTTCTTTCCCTTCCTTCTTTCCTTTCTTCCTTTCTTTCCCCTCTCTCCTTCCCTCCCTCCCTCCCTCCCTTTCTTCCTCCTCCCTTCCCTTACCAAAAGAGGCTATGAGGTCCGGGGACCTGGAAGCAGTTGTAAGACATTGTGTACGTGCTAGGAACTAAACCTGGATCCTCTGGAAGAGCAGCCAGTACTTGTAACCAGTGAGCCATCTTACCAGACCCCTATTTTATTTATTTGTTTGTTTATGTGTGTGTTTGTTCTTTTTTGAGACAGGATTTCTTTCTATCTTGGAACTGGCTTTGTAGACCAGGCTGGCCTTGAACTCTCAGAGATCCGCCTGCCCGGCCCCTTATTTTATTTATCTATTTATTTTTCCCTTATTTTTGAGACAGGGTTACACCACGTAAAACTCACTATGTAGATCAGGCTGCTCTCAAACTCACAACTTTCTCCCCTACCTCCCTATTGCTGGGATTAAAGGTATGCTTACACACCCAGCAATTCCCCCTTTTTTTTTTTTTTTTTGAGACAGGATTCCTCTGTGTATAGTCCTGGATGTCTTGGAATTCACTCTGTAGAACAGGCAGGCATCGAACTCAGAGATCCCCCTGCCTCTGCCTCCCAAGTGCTGGGATTAAAGTTGTGAGCCTCCACCACCCGGTTCAACAATTCATATTTTAAAAGGCTCAAAAATTTATGGTGACTTTAAGGTAATGGTTTCAACTCTCCTAATGCTACAACCTTTAAAACAGTTCTTTCTGTTTTGTTTGTTTTTTAAACTGTTCTTTTTTAAAAATAATTTATTGAACTTTATTTTATGTGCATTGATGTGAAGGTGTCAGATCCCTTGGAACTCAAGTTGCAAACAGTTGCGAGCTGTCATGTGGGTGCTGGGAATTGAACCTGGGTCCTCTGGAAGAGCAACTAGTGCTTTTAACTGGCTGAGCCATCTCTTCAGGCCCCCCATTTTTTTTTCTTTTTGTTTTGTTTTGTTTTATTTTTTTGAGACAGGGTTTTTCTGTGTAGTGCTGACTGGTGTAGAACTAGCTCTGTTGACCAGGCTAGCCTTGAACTCACAGAGATCTGACTGTCTCTGCCTCCTGAGTACTGGGATTAAAGTCATGCACCACCAAGGCCCGGTCAGTTCCTCATATTGTGACCCCAACCATAAAATTCTTTTGTTGCTATTTCGTAACTGTAATTTTGATACTGTTATGAATCATAATGTAAATGTCTGATATTCAGGATATCTGATATTTGACCTCCGTGAAAAAGTTGTTTGACACACCTCCTCCCTAGGGGTTGGGACCCACAGGTGGAGAACCATTACTTTAAGGTCAGATTTCAGTGCAGGTGTGCTCTGTTTAGCTAGTGTATTGGATGGACTCCTGGCCTTTGTCATTATTGCTTAATTAATTATCTTGTATGAGTGAGCTTCTGTGAGCCTAATGAAAGCTCTTAAGAATGTTCAGGAGCAGACTCTCCAAGATATTTGCATATGTACAAAATGTTGGTGGGTTTGGAGAGTTTCTGGCTGCTCTGCAGCCACTCTGTTGCAGATCTCCAGGGAGCTAGGAGCTTGGAGAGGACTGCAGGGAAAATGTTAGGGAGAGGAGAAAGGCCTGAATGATGTGTGTCTCTCCCACATCTGCAGCTCTACTGACCCCATCCTTCTGGAACCATCACCTGAGTGTTTGCACTCATCAGTGTTTTTATTTTATTTTTGAGACAAGGTTTCTCTGTGGGTGACCTGGGTCTCTCTGTAAACCAGGCTGCCTTGAACTTACAGACATATGCCTGCTTCTGCTGGTATTAAATGCATGCACCGCCACTGCCTATTTCATCATCAGTTTTATGAAAGAAACTCAAGCTCAAAGAAAGTTAAGTATCTGGTTTTTCCAGACAGGGTTTTTCTCTGTATTGCTTTGGAGCCTGTCCTGGACCTAGCTTGATAAACCAGGCTGACCTTGCCTTGAACTCACAGAGATTCACCTGCCTCTGCCTCCCAAGTGCTGGGATTAAAGGCATGGGTCACCTACGCCTGTGGAAAGTTAAGTATCTGGACCAAGATCAGAAGCATGGCTTCAGCAGTCCTAACCAAGCTCTGCTCTCTCACCTGATATGGTGGCACATGCCTGGAATCTCAGCAATCAGGAGGCAGAGGCATGAGAGCTGCAAATTCCAGGCCACTATATCTCAAAAAAGCCAAGCAAAACAGAAACTGATGCATAGCTGCCAGCCTGTGTGATTTTCTTCTTGCCCTCCAGGGAAAGCCGCCCACCAAGAAAGCCAAAGTGCTGCACAAGGCAGCCTGGTCTGCTAAAATTGGAGCCTTCCTCCACGCCCAGGGGACAGGACAGCTAGCAGATGGGACACCTACAGGACAAGATGGTGAGACAGAATCCTGGGGTGGGAGATCATGGCAGTCGATGGCCTTGCCTAGGAAAAGGGACTAGACAAGATGGCCTGCTGGAAAGTAGGCCCACCATGAACTGTCGCCTTCTGGCTTTTGTGGAAATGATCTTAGGCATTTTTTTGCAGTGGTTCTCAGTTCCCTGGTTCTGAGACCACCGGAAACCAAAAGTTTGCCAAGCATAACAATTGATGAGCAAATTACACAAAGCCTCCAAGAGGCTGAAACTGTACTGTGCAGCCAGGTGGGCAGTCTGCTGCTCTTCTTGCCCTTGTCAACTAGGTGTGTCAACAACTGGGTGCAGGAGGAAGAATTTAATCCTGTGAGATCTGACTTAATTCCATCTTTCTGTGACACATGAAGGGAGAAATGCCTCTCTGTGCCACAAATCTGATTATTGTAATTTAAGAAAACAGCTGCATGAGAAAGACGCAGTGCAATGGGGTTTAAGCAGAGGGTTTGTTTGTTTGTTTTTAATTAGGGAAAGAGATCATAAAAAGGGTAAAGGGAAAGAGGGAGGCCAGTCTCTGGAGATAGCAGCATGAGAGAGGACAAGTGAAGGAGGAGGGGGGGAAACAGACAGAGGAAGAGAAGAATGGAAGATAGGCAGGGCCCTTTTAAAAGTGAACATAGTGAGTATGCACAGGTGATGCTCTTAGTGGCTTCAGCTGAGGACATAGCCTGTCAGAACCCCAAGTACAGGCCAGTAAGATGCTGATGGCCATTGGTAATAAAGGGACTTGTTCCTAGAGCCCAATGGGGCCTTCAGGTTCTGTTCTAACATGGCTGCTGTAGATACCTGCTTCAACTTTTCCCATGTGTTCTGCAGCTCTGGTCTTAGGGTTTGACTGGGGGAAGTTCCTGAAGGACCACAGTTACAAGGCTGCTCCTGTCAGCTGCTTTAAACACGTGAGTACCCTGGCAGTGAGGGAGGGACAACCAGGGCCAGCAAGAGGACATCGCAGGCTGCCTGCCTCATTGCTACCAACACACTTCATTTGAACTCCCCCAGGCTGGACAGCATCCCTGAGAACAGTGTCCATTCCCCAGAAATTCTCCTTTGTTTTGTAGGGCTGGAGAGATGACTCAACTGTTGAGAGCACTGGCTGCTCTTCCAGGAGTCCTGAGTTTAATTCCCAGCACTCACAGCTATCTATAACTATTCCCATGAGTTCCTGTGCCCTCTTCTGGGGTACAGACAAAGCACCAATATGCTTATACAATATATTCCAGGTGTAATGGTGCACTCCTTTAATCCCAGCTCTTGAGAGGCAGAAGCAGGTGAATCTCTGAGTCTGTGGCTAGCCTGGTCTATATAATGTCTAGGGCAGCCAGAGTGAAATAGTGAGAACCTATTTTGTTTGTTTTTTTCGAGACAGGATTTCTGTGTGCAATAATCCTGGCTGTCCTGGAACTCTCTATGTAGGCTAGGCTGACCTCAAACTCTCTGCAATCCGCCTGCCTTGGCCTCCCAAGTACTGGGAGTAAAGGCTACATTACTACCAGGCGAGACCCTGTTATTTTTAGAAAGATTGTCTTGCACCATACACACTGCCCCTGCTTTCTGAAGTGTCTACTACTATTTACACATTGAACTTTGGTGTGAGTTCAGGGGATGGTCTTCTTTCATTTCTGATGTTTTTTCCCCCCATTAAAAATTGTTTTTGGCCAGACATTGGTGGCACATACCTTTAATCCCAGCACTCAGGAGGCAATGGCAGGCAGATCTCTGAGTTCAAGACCACCTTGGTTTACAGAGCAAGTTCCAGGACATTCAAGGCTACATAGAGAAACCCGGTCTTGAAAAATCAAACAAACTAAAAAAGAGGACATCAAATCCTCCAGAAGTAGAATTCTTTGGATGATTGTGAGCTGCCATGTTGGTGCTGGGAACCAAACTCTGGTCCTCTGCAAGAGCAACCAGTGCTCTTAACCACTGAGCCATCCTTCCAGCCCTGAATTGTTTTGTTATGGCAGATTTCATATATCCCAGATTAGCCTCTAACTTCCTATATAGCTAAGGACAGCCTTGAACTTCTGGTCTTCCTGCCTCTACCTCCCAACTGCTGGAATAACGAAGCATGTGCTACCATGCCCAGCCTTCTGCCACTAGGGATTGAATGCACTTTATATCATCAAGCTGCACTCTGTGTAACAGCCTTGGAGCCTGTCCTGGAACTCACTGTGTAGACTAGGCTGGCCTTGAACTCACAGAGATCCACCTGCCTCTGCCTCCTGAGTGTTGGGATCAAAGAAAGGCATGCGCCATCACCGCATGGCTCAAGCTCAGTTTCTTTAGCCTTTCAGTCCTTCGTAAAGTAGATGATGCTTTCTTTTGAACATAGTAAGCCAGCTGCCTGGCCTTCCTGGATTGTCCACTTGTCTTGAACTATGAACTATGACCATGACCAGTTGGTCCTAGGTCCTACTATGTCCTTCTCTTAGTTGCTAGTAAGTGGGCACACACGCCTTTAATCCCAGCACTTGGGGGCAGAGGCAGGTGGATCTGTGTGAGTTCAAGACCAGCCCGGTCTACAAATCAAGTTCCAGGACAGCCAAGACTGTTACACAGAGAAACCCTGTCTCAAAAAACAAAACAATAAAAACAAAGCTTGCCTGTGTTCCTGGGGCCACTGTGTACCTGCTGCCCTCGACCTCGGTGAGCCTGCCTGCCTTGGGAGGTGGATTTTTGCCTGTGTAGCTTAGACTGAGTCAGATACTGAATGAAGATCCAAAAGGGATCAACTTCCCATTGGCAGCAAATGTGGGGTTAGGCCCTGGGAGGGCTCTGGGAGCTGCCCAGTAGGGAGGGCCCGGATGTGCGTGTGCATTCTGCCAGTCTGTGTGTGAGCTCAGGTTGAATGTTGTTAAAGGGGGTAGTCTCTGTGCTGGACACTGCTGCACAACTGGCAGAGTGACAGGTCAGGATGCAGAGGCTGTCTATACTAATAGAATTAGGAGGCTGTCTATACTGATAGGATTGGAGCTGGCCCTGTAATGATGGAAATTCAAGGTTGTGCCTCTGACCCTCCACCCACGGCTCTGCCTGATGGCAGCCTGCCATCCCATGTTTCTGGACAGTGGACATGCCTTGTTTACCTCTTTATTCCTAGTTTTCTGCACAGTGCATGATACGTGATGTTAAGGTCAGAGGACACGGTGGCTGAGGCCTGAGGCAGCTCCTCTCAGCCCTTCAATGCTGTCATCACCACACAGGTGCCCCTCTATGACCAGTGGGAAGATGTCGTGAAGGGGATGAAAGTAGAAGTCCTCAACAGTGATGCTGTGCTCCCCAGCCGGGTGTACTGGATCGCCTCCGTCATCCAGGCAGCTGGTTGGTGCTCCTCTCTCTAGTCAGGGCAGGTCTGGAATTTGTTTAGTGGATGGGTGTTATCATAGGGTGAAATGGGCTTCATAAACCAAAGCCTCGCTCTCCAGCTTTCTCTCCCTGCATTTTGTTTTGTTTGGGTACCAGGGACCCTATCATGGGGGAGGAAAAAAAAAAGGATTAGGGAAAACAGGCTGAATAGATGTTTATTCAGAGAGAAATAACTTACAGTAGAGACAGGTGATTGCCAGCAGGTTTCAGTCCCAAGGATGGCTCCAGATGCCCTCAGTCTCCGTCCAGGAAGCAGGAGAGATCTCTGGAGTCCCCTACCCCAGACATAGTTCTCCTAGGTCATGTCTGTACCTGTCTCCACTCCCAATGTGTGTGGTTGGTGCAACAGGTATAGACTGTGACTATCTCACTACAGGGATCCCACTTGTCTGGAAGGATTTTGTAGCACAGGGAGTCTGACTGGTGGAAGAGAGCCTGAGAATGTGCCTTTCCCATCTCTTCCCCTCACAGGTCCCCTTGTCCTTCCTTTCAGGGTACCGAGTGTTGCTTCGATATGAGGGCTTTGAAAACGATGCCAGTCATGACTTCTGGTGTAACCTGGGGACTGTGGATGTCCACCCCATTGGGTGGTGTGCCATCAACAGCAAGATCCTGGTGCCTCCTCGGAGTGAGTTAATGAGAAAACTCCCCATGCCAGTTCCCTTGGTTCCTTCCCCTACACAGCCTGCAAGTTCCTAGGTAGTTTGGATTTATAGAGCCTGTTTGTTGTTTTCCTATATCCAGATATAATATTTATTTAATATGTATGCATGAGTGCCTGAGAAAGTCAAAAGTGTTGGATCATTTAGAACTGAGGCCAGAGATGGTTGTGAATCACTGTGGAGTGGGGGGCTGGAAATTGAATCCATGTCCTCTGGAAGAACAGTGTTGTTTTTAACCTCTGAACCATCTCTGCAGCCCTTAGAGGCTGGTTTTATAAGGTGAAGTCATTATCGGCCTGAAGTGGCGGAACTGAATAGTTCCATCTCTCCAGCTGGTCTCTGGGTTGGTGAAGGTGCTGTTGGTCTATGTTAGTAGCTTGTGCTGGTGTCTCTGCAGCTATCCACATCAAGTGTGCTGACTGGAAGAGCTACCTCATGAAGCGGCTGGTGGGCTCCAGGACGCTTCCTGCAGATTTTCACATCAAGGTCTGGCTCAGTTCTCAGCTTCTTCCCCTCCTCCCTCCTTCCTCCTCCCTCCTCCCTCCCTCACCCTCCCTCTCCCCCTTCCTCTCCCCCTCTCTCTCCCCCCTTCCTCTCCTCCCTCCTCCCTCACCCTCCCTCTGCCCTATCCTCTCTCCCTTCCTTTCCCCTTCTGTCTCCTCCCTCCCCCTCCTCTCTCCCTCTCCCCCTCCTCCTCCCTCCTTCTCCTCCCTCACTCTCCCTCTGCCCCATCCTCTCTTCCCTCCCCCTCCTCTCTCCCTCTCCCCCCTCTAGCCACTTGAGAGGTGGAGGCTAGTGGCAAATGGATCTCTCTGTGTGTGTGTGTGTGTGTGTGTGTGTGTGTGTGTGTGTGTGTGTGTGTGACAGGCCCAGCGGACACCAGGATTCAGTCTGCCTATAAGTCATTTGAGTTTCCTTGCTCTGAAATAGACTCTGGGATTCCCATCATCCTAACTAATTGATCTGGTGAGAACTGAAGGCCTGCCCTCTGCTGTTCCCAGGCAAGACAGCCAAGCTCAGTGTCTCTGAGATTCCCGTTGCCCTTCCCTGTCTTCCCTGGCCCATTTAAAAAAAAAAGTTTTACTTACTTTTATTTTATGTGTATGGGTGTTTTGCCTGCATGTATGTGTGTTGTGTGCATACAGTGCCCTTGAAGGCCAGAAGAGGGCATTGAATTGCCAGGAGCTGGAATTACAGAAGCTTGTGAGCTGTCATGTCAGTGTTGGGAACCAAATCTGGGCCCTCAGGAAGGACAGGTGTTCTTATCTGCTGAGTCATCTCTCCCTTGCAGGCCCTTTGTTTGGTTTGCTTTAGTGTTTCAAGGCAGGGTTTCTCTGTGTAGCCCTGGCTGTCCTGGAACTTACTCTGTTGACCAGGGTGGCCTCCAACTCAAGAGATCCACCAGCCCCTACCTCCTGAGTGCTGGGATTAAAGGTGTGTGCCACCACACTGAGCTTTGCTGACAGTAGGAATGTAAGGTCTGGATGGTTGAAGTAGGTGTCTCTTGATGTCCTTGCAGATGGTGGAAAGCATGAAGTACCCCTTTCGGCAGGGCATGCGCCTAGAGGTTGTAGACAAGACCCAGGTGTCACGGACCCGAATGGCTGTGGTGGACACGGTAATTGGGGGTCGCCTGCGGCTCCTCTATGAGGATGGTGACAGTGATGATGACTTCTGGTGCCACATGTGGAGTCCCCTGATCCACCCAGTGGGCTGGTCACGGCGTGTTGGCCATGGCATCAAGATGTCAGGTTAGTAGAGCCCCTGGCTGCTGTGACTCCAGACTCAACCTCCCTAAAGATCAGTTGCAATACCTTTGCTGTAACTCATAGTAGTGTAGTGAGGTGGACTGCTGTCACTGCCCTGCAAGTGACAGTACTGAGGGCCACAGAGGCCCAGTGACTTGACTCAGGTCACTCAGCTCAATCTGTGAATAGCAAAATCAAGAGTAACTCAGGTGCCAGCAAGGAAGAGCCCGGATCCCTGTGCTGGATAGTCCACAAGACTGCTCCGGGGCCCTCTGGGCTGGGCTTGTCTGCTTGCCCGTGTAGGGTCGGGGACTGGGGCACAGCTGAGAACAAAGGTAGCCTGCCTGGTCCCATAATTCTGGGGGAAGCATGTGACAACCATTGGCTGTGTTCAACCTCCTGTTCTTCCTCTCTTCTCTGCCATCTCCCCAAGAGAGACGATGTGACATGTCCCATCACCCTACCTTCCGGAAAATCTACTGTGATGCTGTCCCTTACCTCTTCAAGAAGGTGAGGTGCAGCCTGTGGGTACTTCCCCTTTTGGCCATATCCTTCCCAGGCTGCAGGAGCTTGGTTGCTGTCTGGGACTGTCCCTTGACTCTTTTGTAAAAGATTGTTCTATAGTCCTCAACATACATGACAATCTTTTTAGAGGAGTAGATTGAGGCAAGGTTTCATTGTAGCCCAGGCTGGCTTATTACAGCCTCCTAAATTCTGGGATTATAGGTGGGCACCCAGTAGAATTCTCCCTTGCCCTCTATTCCCACCCCAGGCCTGCAGCATCGGAAGCCTGCCTCCACTACCTTCCCCTAAATCCTCCATTGCCTCATTCCTTTAAGGTTCGCGCTGTCTACACAGAAGGTGGCTGGTTTGAGGAAGGAATGAAGTTAGAAGCCATTGACCCTCTGAATCTGGGCAACATCTGTGTAGCAACCATCTGCAAGGTGAGCCGAGGCCACTGTCCTGCCTCCAGGATGGCTGTGTGAGGGTTGGATGGCACAGAGCTTCACTCCTGCTATTAGGATCTTGGGGCTCTGACCTGGCTGCTCAAGTTGTACTTAACTTGTATGTGGTAGAGGGAGAATGTTCCTGCTTTTTATTCAGACCCTACCTAATGTTAGGGCTTGAGATATACTAAACATCTAAGCCTTGTCCCACGTCAGGTATAGGCTCCATACTATCCCCTCATGCAGGCCTTCCTGCCACTTGCATCTCCTTTGCATGCCCAAAGCCTCAGCCAAACTCCTTGATCCTAACTTCCTCATTGCTGCAGCCTGAGGCCACTGCTCCATGCCCAGCCATGTGCTCGCTGCATGTTGAGAGCCTGGCAGTGGTAAGGCAGGTGCAGTCCCGGCAGCATGGGTTGGCCATCCAGTGGAAAGAATACATGCGTTATCCCACAAATGCACATTCCTGAGTTCTGCGGGCTAAACATCTTGGGGTATTTGGTGGAAGGCAGAATTCAACCATCCAGTTGGATCCACCGGCCTCATGTCCAGTCATAGCTACCTTACGATGCTGTCTATTCTGTATACCTGCCACTAGGGCTTCTTTTTGTTTTGTTCTTAATTACATTTATTTTATGTACATGTGCATGGGAGTCAGAGGAGAATTTGTGGTAGTTGGTCTGTCCTTCCACTATGTGACTTGTTGAGGTATAGTAAGTGTTTTTACCTTTTGAGACATCTGTCTGGCTCTTCCTCTAGGTACTCTTGGATGGTTACCTGATGATCTGTGTGGATGGAGGGTCCTCCACAGATGGCTCAGACTGGTTCTGCTACCATGCCTCCTCCCATGCCATTTTCCCTGCCACCTTCTGCCAAAAGAATGACATCGAGCTCATACCCCCAAAAGGTAAGAAGAGAGATGATGGGCATCTACAGCCACTACTATCTGACCTAGCCGCAGAGCTGCTGTGTGGTGGCTTATGAACAGGACTCCTGTGTGTCTTGAGGCAGTACCTGACCTGTGCAACAGGATGTCATCCTGGGGAGGAGGACAGCTACCGACTAGGCCGGGTCAGCCAGCTGCAGGGACTCCAAAGTGTGCTGTGCTGCCCCTTGACCCACTTCCTACTTTCTGCTCCTTCCTCTCTTCTTCTACATGTCTGCCCTGTAGGGTATGAGACACAGCCTTTTGACTGGGATACCTACTTGGAGAAGACTAAGTCGAAGGCAGCTCCAGCAAGGCTCTTTAACATGGTGAGGAGACTCCCGTGCTGAATCAGGGAGTCTACAGCATCCTGGGGACTGGCTCAGCTCATTGACATCGGTAGTGGAAGTTTCAACCCCATCTTTTCAAGTCTTTACTACTGGGGATTAGCCACAGTGTAGAGCAGTCCCTTCTCCACAGAGGGGCTGGCACTTGAAAGAGCGGTGAGGTTCTATCTGAAGGGACCTCTCCCTGGACCCTCCCCCACTCCTCGTTATGTCAGCAGTCCTTTGCCTCCGGGGTGAGCCCACTCAGGCCTAGTACTGGCCAGCTAGGCCACTGCCTTCTCCCCCCGACCAGGACTGCCCCAACCATGGATTCAAGGTAGGCATGAAGCTAGAGGCTGTGGACTTGATGGAGCCCAGGCTCATCTGTGTGGCCACTGTGAAGAGAGTGGTGCATCGGCTCCTCAGCATTCACTTTGATGGCTGGGATAACGAGTATGATCAGTGGGTGGATTGTGAATCCCCAGACATCTACCCTGTGGGCTGGTGTGAACTCACCGGCTACCAGCTCCAGCCACCTGTGTCTGCAGGTTAGTGTTGTGTGTGTGTGTGGGGGGGTGTCAGGGCAGCACTGAGAGCTCTTGAATTTTCTTCATGTGTCTTTTTCCTTCCTGCCAACTGCTGCTCCCAATGCCCAGCATAGTCCTCTGGCATGAGAATGGGCTTCTCTAGGCCTGTGGTTCTTGACCTTCCCAATGCTGTGACCCTTTAATACTGGTCTTCATTTGGTGACCCCCAAGTGAATAACAAAATAATTATTTTTGTTACTACTTTAACTCTAATTTTGCCGTTATAAATTATAATGTAAACATCTGTTTTCTGATGGTCTTAGGCAACCCCTGTGAAAGGTGCATTCATCACCCACAGGGGTGGCAACCCACGGATTGAGAACCATTGCCCTGTGCAGAGTACATGTTCTGTCTCTTACTCCCTCCCGGCCTGCAGAACGCCTTTCTTCATCTTGCCCACTGTGTCATATGTCTGGGCCCTTGTGTACCCAGACTCCTTGAGCAGCCCTGGTGACAAGGGGGTGGGTGAGAAAACTCTTGTCCAGCCTTTCCCTCATCTTGTTCTCCATGCACAACTCTAGCTTCTCTGTTTGGATACCCTTATATGAGGGCCAAGGGTCTTTTAGGAAGTGTCCTGTGTCCTCCCAAAACTCTCTTCTCATCTGTTTTGTTCTATCAAACATTAGAGCCAAACACACCTCTGAAGGGCAAAGAGGCTACAAAGAAGAAGAAGAAACAGTTTGGGAAAAAAAGTAAGTGAAGCCCCACTGCACCAAGCACTGGTTTCTGGGCACTGCCATGCGTAGGCCTCTCTGTGGCCTAGCCTTCCCTCTTCCTGGGACTTGCCCCAGGGGACCCTGTGCCTTAGGGGATTTGAAACATACAGGGATGGAGTGTGTACTGAGGAAACAGGCTGAGATTTGAGGGAGGAATGGAGGGAAGAAGAAAAGGGGTTCCTATCCCTGCTGCTGCTTGCCCAAAGCACCTGTCACTCTTGGGTTCTGAGGAAAGACACACAGAGAAAGAAGCCCTGGCCCCTAATGCTCTTCCCTCGTACCCTGGAGCAGCTGAGTGGGACAGTCTCCACCTGGCTGTAAGGAGCCGCCCTTCCTAGATCATGATGAGGCTGTAAGAGGAGGGACAGTGGGCAGTAACAAAGCCACCCTGAACTATAGGCTGTAAAAGGTGATTCCACAATATGCCACCAGGCAGAGGGAGAAGAGGAAGGTCTGTCTGCAGGGAGACAAAGCCCTGGGTAGGAGTGACATCGAGATTGAAACTGTGCTGTTTAAATAGGGACCCGATTGTGCAGTGTTACAATTAAATCAAACATCAGAAAAGAAATCTATCCAGGCAGTTGTGGCACACGTCTTTATTCTCGGCACTTGGAGGCTGAGGCAGGAGGATCTCTTGAGTTTGAAGCTAGCCTGATCTACAGAGTGAGTTTAAGACAGCCAAGACTACACAGAGAAACCCTGTCTCAAATAAAAAAGAAAGAAAACTAGCAGCCACAACTGCTTTGACCTCAGGCGCCTACCAGTAAGGGGTATTGAGAATTGGAGTCAAGATCCATATACCCTGTGCCACACTGCCTGCTTCACCAACACTGGGTTTGTTTTGTTTTCCATAGGAAAAAGGATCCCATCAGCCAAGACTCGACCCATCAGACAGGGCTCCAAGAAGCCCTTACTGGAGGATGACCTGCAAGCTTTGGGGGTCTCATCGGAGCCAGTTTCTGATGACAGTAAGAGCTGCTGGGCTGGGGTAAGGCAGGGTCAGGCTGTTTCATTCTCAGATGTGGCCTCTTTGCTGTTTTACCTGGCACAAAAGAATAGAGTTGAATTTGAGGGGGATTTTCAGGCACCAAACAGCTCTTGAACCTCTGGAACTGGAAAGCCTCCTAACCCCCAAGCAACTCTGAATTGGGCAGAATCTCTCCAGCCAGTGTCCTGGCTCCTGCTTCCTCCCCCACTTCTAACTTCCACATGCTCACTAAAGTGGGTGACAGTTTTGCAGGTGCAGATTTCTGGCACAGTCTTTCTGGCTAGGGTATGCCTGGGGCCTTTTTTCTTTTTAAACTTTTATTCACGTGTATTGGGGTGATTGCTGGAGTGGACCACAGCACACATGAGGCCATTACAGGACAATGTACAGGGGCTGGTTCTCTATCACTGTATGAGTCCCAGTGATCAACCTCAGGTTGTCAGCTTGGCTGCAAGTGGCGTTATCTGCTGAGTCATCTCATTGGCTCTGCCTGCATTCTTGGGCCTTCTCTGTGGCTGCTTCTGGGGTGGTGAGGAGTGTGAAGGTGGTCACTCAGGCTTCCCATTACCCCCAAAGGTTCCCCCGACCCAGGGAGACCAGCTCCCTTACCTAGCCTGCCATGCCACCCCCCAGACAGTCACAGCTCACACTCACTCTGTTCCCCCACTATCCTCTCTCCCTCCAGTTATTGCTGTGTGTGTGAAGGAGGAGCATCAGGACATGCCTTCGCCTGACCAATCACCCAGTCCTCTGCTGCCTCTTCCCATTGAGAGCATCAAGCAGGAGAGGGATAACTGAGCCTTCCCTGGTGTCACCCTGGACCCTAACTGAAGCCAGGCCTGGCCATGGAACAGAGAGGAGGCCCAGCTTTACTGCTGTGCAGCGAATGTACAGCCTGGTCTTCTGGGGCCCAGCTCTGCCCTCGGGCGAGGCCTGAGGACTGGGCAGCTTGAGTTCTAAGCTGGCACACTCCAGGCTGCACCCTCAGCACACTGGAAAACTGGACTGACCCCCGTGTCTACCCAGGCAAGTGGTGGGATTACGGAGCAGCTGTGAGTGGGCACCCTTGTGGACACTAGGCGTGAACAGAGCTACCTACCTCTGCCTAAAACAGACCATGGGTCTCATGCCTCCTGGAGCACCCTGCACTTCCTAGTGCTCTACGCCCCCACTTTTGGCAGGTAATTGAGAAGTGACCAGGGTAGTAGGTTTGGGTAACTTGTGAGTGGCCTTGACCTCAGGGTTGTCAGGGACACTGACTTCCTTTCTTGAAAGAACAGTTGGGATTACTTGTAAGGACCTGTGCCCCAAGGGGACACTTGCTTCCAGATACAGGATCAGACAGTAGCTTGGCTCTGGGATCCTGCCTGAGAACCTAGCTTGGGTTGGACCTAACATTTCCATTCCCTCTTGGGTCAGCTATGTAACTACTCAGCTCACTGTCTTCACATCAAGTTTGAGCTTCTGTTTTTCCCAGTCACACACTTTTTGTTGTGTGTGGTTTTTGTTTTTTGGTTTTTTTTTGTTTTGTTTTTCTAGACAGGGTTTCTCTGTTATTTTGGAGCCTGTCCTAGAACTCACTCTGTAGACCAGGATGGCTTCAAACTCAGAGAGCTCTGCCTGCCTCTGCCTCCGAGTGCTGGGATTAAAGGCGTGGGCCACCAACACCTGCCCTTTTTTTTTTTTTTTTTTTTTTTTTTGAGACAGGATCTTTAATTTTTATGTAGGCCAGGTTGCCTCGAACTCTGAGATTTCACCTGCTTCTGTCTCCTGAGTGCTGGTGTTAAGGCATCCAGCCCCAGTTAGAAACTCTTGGAACTGGTCATCTAGCCCTGTTTTGGAGAAGCAGTGCAGCCGAGGCTCTGTGTCCTATCATGACTGTGCTGCGTTACATAACCATGTTTTGCACTGATCATTCTGCACCATCATCCTGAGATGTACTGACTGGTTTTGCTCAGGACCCAGACTGGGTTTGTCCCTGAGGTGACATGTGAGTGACCAGTCTACACACTGGGCAGGTTCAGAGAAAACTCAGTCTGACTCACCTGTCATGGGAGAGGCCTTTGTCATAGCCTGATTTCTCAAAGGGTAAATAGGTTTGAAGTAGGTGGAAGACCACAGCAAAAGGCAGGTTCAATTCCCAGTACCCACTCATAAATATCTGTAACTTGAGCCACAGAGGGAGCCTGTGCCTCTGGTTCCATGGGTACAAATGTGCACATAAACGTGTAATTAAAAATAAAATCTAAAAAAAAAAGATGAGGTGGTATCAGGTGAGTAGACATCAACCCCAGGAGAGAATGCTGGGAGGAAGATGGAAGATGGCCTGAGTGTGCCTATAGCTGTCTGGAGCATGAGCCCCCCTGACAAAAAAAAAAGGGTCAATATTTGGCCTTCATTTGTGGTCTGTCCTTCCCCAGACTCCCTGTTCTTTTCACAGATGAGTAAAGGGAGTGTAGTGATCATGGTGAAACTTCAGAGCCTGGGATAACTAGACCTTAGGTTTGCTTGATTCCAGATTCTTGTTATTCTATTAAAACAACAAAAACAGGGTCTCATGTGGCCCAGGCTGACCTTAACTTCTGGCCTTTCACCTCCAGAGTGCTGGGTCTGCAGATGTGTGCAATACACCTGTATGAGACAAATCCAGCCTGCAGAGACTATTCTTACATGCCACCTCTATGCACAATCTCCTCCCTTTGAACTCCACCCTTGGCCTTACCTGTCTGCATCAGGGCGTCCTACATGTAGGGAATCAACCTGCAGCCTGCTCAGCCTTCCTTCACTGATAATCAAGACACTTTGCTACCACTAAGAGTTAAGTTTAGAGAGTAAGCCTTCTGCAGGTCAGAGAGACTGGGGACAAGGTGCAGAGTTGGCAAGAAAGACACAGACTTCTTTTCTGAGGGATAAAAGCTGCATCTTTATTATTCTTTTTGTCCCTGTTCTACTTTATTCTTCTTTGTTCTGTTCTTCTACCCTGGTGTTTCTTTTCCTTCTGCTCCCCTGATGACTTCCTTGTCTGTCACTTCCTGATGTCTTCCTTTTACATCGTTCCTTGTATTTTCTTTTTCTTATGTTTTTATGTCTTTCCTGTATAGCTTATATACCCCAGCAAAACCTCTCAAGAAGTACAAAAATTACAATGTAGTTATGTTCTATTTTTAAGTGAATGATTATAATGACTACAAGAAAAAAAAATGTTTTCCATATCCCTACATAAGTAAACATTTTATGTATTCTAAATGAAAAACTTATTGTCCCAAGAACTCACATATATTCATGTCCAGGCAACTTGTAACATAGTATAAGCAAGGAAGGTATTCTTTTACTGGCAGGCTACATTTTGTAGATACAAAGAAAGGACCAATCATTATTTATTTTAAGACTATAAGAAGTCTTAAAAGGACCACAAGTCCAAACCTTTGAATATGAAAAACAGTCTACTTTAAATCCTCAGGGTGCATCAACAGGTTTGTTTTTTCTTTTTTCTTTTTTTTTTTTTTTTTTGGCTTTTGAGACAGGGATTCTCTATTGTTTTGGAGCCTGTCCTGGATCTCGCTCTGTAGACCAGGCTGGCCTCGAACTCAGAGACCCACCTGCCTCTGCCTCTGCCTCTGCCTCCCGAGTGCTGGGATTAAAGGCATGTGACACCAACGCCTGGCTTTCATCAACAGGTTTTTATATCAGGAAGCTGAGAGCAGAAATGGCCACATGGAATCACCATCTTTGACTACCAACCCATCCTAACAAGAAAGGCACATCAGCTAATAATAACTGGGCTGCTTCGTTCAACTATATATATGCCTTTCTAAACTTTAGATTGTTTCCCTAGGTTTTTCACTGCAAAGCTATTAACAAAAACATTTTAACCTAACCTTATTAACAGTCTACATGTCTGAATTCTTTCTTAGAAAAAGTCAATCACTATTAGTTTAAGTACGGGAGACACTGCCCAGTGAGGATCTAGAAATCCCGAATTTTTATACAACTCATAGATTAGGACGGATGTAGTGACCACAAAGGCATCAACCAGTTATGCTCATTAGCAGCATGAGGCCCTCAGAACACATAGTCCTCAGGGCTTGTCTCTCCAAGGCTCACTCAGGTGTGGCTTTGCCAATCAACCAGCTGTGTTCTGCCTGTTGGTCCTCACATTCAAGGACCTGAATACATCAAGTGACATCTCAACCTCTGACTGACAGGTGGTGAGAGGCAGAGCCAACACATGTGAACTTCCATCCTCCTGCCAGGTCTATGAGGCCAGGATGGCAAGGGTGGAGTCAAAGCCAGTAAAAACAGAACTAGGATAAGTATGTTGTGGCACCCAATGAGGAGAGGGACACACATGTTGCAACAGGACCAAGTAGCCCCGGGACTCAGATCTCCCTCCCATTGAAGGGCCAACCTTGTCTGCTCCTCAGTGTCTTCTACTGAGGCTTCTCCTGGCACTGAACCTGGAGGTTGATGTGCTCTTGGCCTTCCTGGCAGTCCAGCCTGGGCAAGCTTCAAAGACAGTAGCTGCAGCCTTCACTTTCTGGCCACGGACACTGGGCGGGGTGGCACAGGTGGCTCCCACTCGAAGATTCAGCCCAATGAGCCACCTGAGGAAGAAAGTGAGATGCCCATGGGTGAAAGATTCCCTGAGGAGGGGTCAGGAACCTGGAGGCAGTGTACAAAAGAAGGACAGTCTACTGAGTTCCACCTGTGTGGCTCTAAGCCTCTGATCCCTTCTGCATAAAAGGGATAAAACAGTGGCAGTGCTTTACCATGTAACAGGCACTTACCATCAATTTATAGACCCTAAGCTTACTTAGTTCTCCAGCAGCCACGATGATGTGGATTAGATTCCACAGCCTTTTCAGATGAGCAAAGGGAGGCATGGGACTCATTTGGTAAAACACCAGAGCCTGCGCTGACTAGACCTTAGCTTGCTTGACTCCAGTTTCCTGTTATTCTATTAAAACAGCAAAAAACGGGTCTCATATAGCCTAGGTGGACCTCAACTTCTGATCTTCCAGTCTCACCTTGAGTGCTGGAGTTACAGACGATGGCACTATGTGCACCAACCCCAGGCTGTATAAAAGCTAGGCAAGCACTCTACTAACTGAGCTATGTTCCTAGGCTTTGTTTTTGTTTAGTCCAGGCTGACCACGAGTTCCTAATCCTGCCTCCACTTCCCAAGTGCTGGGATTACAGGCATGGCCACCACACCCAGCTTTTTATAGCTTTTTAATGTAATTGTGCCAAATGCACATGTGTATTTCTTAGGTCCCAGCGCACCACGCAAGGAAAACATCTCAACTTTATGAAGGGGTCGAGGCTCAGTCCATCGTGCCACTGAGTTCTCTTCAGCTTGACTCAAACTGGACCCATTGAGGAAGAAGGGATCTCAGTTGGGAATTGCCTCCACCAGATTGGCCTGTAGGCATGTCTACAGTGCATTATCTTGATTAATGATTAATGATTGATGTGGCAGGACTCAGTTCACTGTAGGCAGTGCCAGCTGAGGTAGGTGGTCCTGGGTTGTATGAGAAAGCAAACCAGTGTTCAGTTCCCTTTGTCTCTGCTTCAGTGCAGTTCCTGCCTTGAGCTCCTGACCCTATGCCAAGTTGCTGTTTTGTTTCTGGGTTTTTTGTTCGTTTGGTTTTGGTTTTCCAAGACATGGTTTCTCTGTTTAGTTCTGGCTGTCTTGATCTATAAATCAGGCTGGCCTCTGATTCAGATCTACCTCACTGCCTCCCAAATGCTGGGATTTAAGGCCTGTGCTACCAATGCCTGGCTGTTTGTTTTGAGATAGTATCGCATTATGTAGCTCTGGCTGGCCTGGTCTATATAAACCAGACTGGCTTCCATCTCACAGAGATCTGCCTGCTTCTGCTTCTCGAGTGCTGGGATTAAAGGCTGTGCCAGTCCTCCCTGTTGCTTTTTGGTCAAGGTGTTGATCACAGGAACAGAGACACTAACTGGAACACCATCCTAGGTACTCAGGAATAGCAATGACCTGGCAAGGGTGCACTCGTACTTAGCTTTGGAGAACCTCACAGACATGTAAGCTAGCTAGTGTTGTACCCATGGCACCTCCAGGGAAACAGCAGGACTTGATTTCTAGCAGCTGGTATACCTCTGGTGGGCATTCTGGAGGAGGTGACTACCTGTGAAGTGGGAGCAGCTGGCAGTCGCAGTGGAAGGGATTACCACTGAGGTCGATGAGCTCCAGCCCGCTGAGCTGCAGCAGTGCAGGCAGGGTCTGAAGTTGGTTCTTCTGCAGGTACAGGTTCCGGAGCCCTGTTCCCAGGCCTGAGAAGGCCATGGGAGAAATCTGTAAGGAAGTGCCAAGCCCTGTTGTGAGCACCTGCCAGGTGGGCTGCCCCAGGTCTGCAGAGACTTCCTGCCTCTCTTCAGATCTTATTCCAAGTCACACAATGCCCATCTTCCTCCGGTTAAGCGTGAACCCCACCTTTAATTTTTAAAGAGACTTTATTTTATGTGCGTTGGTGTTTTGCCTGTGTGTATGTCTGTGTGGAGGTATCAGATTCCCAGGAACTAGAATTACAGACAGTTGTGAGTTGCCATGTGGGTGCTGGGAGTCCCCTGGAAGAGCAGACAGTGCTCTCCAGCGCCCTGAATCCCACCGTTATAATCGTCATGCCTCTAAGGAACTCTCAACAGCAGGTAACTGCTCAAATTCCTTCTTCCATGCCCCTTGGCAAGACTCTACCTGCACCTGGCCTGACACCCACACCTGAGGGAAATGTTTGGTCTAAAGTGCTTGCCGAAAGAGTGTACTTCTATGGACTGGGCTTCCTGCCTGCACCTCACCCAGCACCCACCTGCTCCAGGCCACTGTTATTCAGGAAGAGCTGCTGCAGTGACCGCCCCACCGGCTGAAAGGCCCCATCTTGCAGAGCCCTGAATGGGTTCCCTGAAAGCTGCAGCTCTGTGAGCGCAGGCAGTCCCTCCAAGGCTCCTGTGGGCACCTCTCGTAGCTGATTTCTGTCCAGATGCAACTTCTCCAGCTCCCGAGCTGGACCCAGCACCCCAGCTGAAACCTGGTGGATGCGATTTCCACTCAGATAAAGGCAGCGCAAAGCCCGCGCTCCCGCCAGATCCCCAGGTGCCAGGCGGTCCACCGCATTGTCCTGGAGGTGTAAAGAGAAGAGGCTGGGGAGGGCACGCAGAGCAGCCCCCGGGACCCTCAGGAAGCGGTTGTGCTCCAGGTACAGGTAAGCGAGGTGGGGGGCCCCTTGGAGGGCTGCAGCGCTCAGGCCCGAGAGCTGGTTGTCAGAGAGGTAGAGGTAGACCAGATGCTCCAGACCCGTCAAGGCTCCTGGCTCCAGCTCCGCGATGCTGCAGTGCTGCAGGTGCAGCGACACTAAGTGGCATAGGCCTGGGAAGGCCGCGCGGGGCACCAAGGGGAAGTGGTTGCGCCTCAGGTCCAGGAGCTGGGTGTCGTTGGGGAAGCCGCGGGGCACGGCTTGCAGGCCACGGCCGTCGCAAGCGCTGTGCCGCGTCTCCCCGACGCACACGCAGGCCGGAGGGCAGGGCGTGGTCCTCTCAGTCTCCTTGTGCAGGGAGTGAGGAGGAGCGCGGGGACCGGCCGGCCGCTGCTGCTCGTCCTCGTCCTCCGCAGCGTCTCCGGGACAGCGCAGGTCTGAAGGCCGCAGCGCATCCAGGGCCTCGCCTCGTAGCCTCCGCGGCCCCCGGCACGCGCCGTCCGAGCGCACGCGAGCACGCACCAGCCATTCGAGCAGGGGCCGCGCGTGGCAGGCGCACCACAGCGGGTTGCCCTGCAGCCGCAGCCGACGCAGCTGGCCGGGGCCCTGCAGCGGGGGCAGCGTGCTCAGCTGGTTCCCGCGGAGGTCGAGGGTGTGCAGGCGCGGGCAGTGGGCGAAGGCCCGGGGACCCAGCGCCTGCAGGGACCCATGGTCCAAGGCCAGCTCCCGCAGCCCGGGCAGCACCAGGCCGTCCTCCTCGCCCGTGTAGGTGAGCGGGTTGTGGCCCAGCTCCAGTAGAGCCAAGCTGCGGGCCTGGGACAGGGCAGTCCCGGGCAGGGCCTGCAGCTCGTTGTGGTGCAGGCTGAGGCGGCGCAGAGCCGGCAGGCCCGCCAGGGCCTCCGGGGCCAGCACACTGAGCGCATTATGAGACAGTTGCAGCCAGCGAGTGAGCAGTAGCCCCTGGAAGGCCATGGAGGGCAGGTAGACCAAGGCGTTGTTGGCCAAGTTGAGTGTGATCAGCGAGCCAAGGGCACCGAAGGTCCCTGGCCGCAGCTCCTCCAGCATGTTCCCCTCCAGCTCCAGCCGCCTCAGTGAGCCTAGCCCGTCCAGAGCCTCCTGGGGCAGCATGCTCAGGCGGTTGGAAGCCAGGTTGAGGAGGAGTAGGCGGCCCAGGCCTCGAAAGGCACCTTCGGCCACTAGCTCCACCTGGCAGTGCTGCAGGTTCAGATGTGTGAGGTAAGGCAGGTCCTGGAAGGCAGCTGGAGGGATGACCTTCAGCATATTGCCCTGGAGGTCCAGCCTCTGGGTCAACTGAGGACAGGAGCGGGAAAGGAAGCTGAGTTACACAGGGACCTGAGCTTTGACCTTTCTTCCTTCTCACCCCTCTGGATTCTCTTCAGCCAGCGAGCTGTCCTCAATATGGTCTTCTCAATCTTGTCACTGCTCTTGGCTTTCTCTACCATGAATTCTAACTCCACAGGGCGGAGAAAAATATCTTATCCCCGCACACTCCAATTCACCCCAGGACCTGTCTATCACCAGTGCAATATTTATTGTCACCCAGATATCTCAGTCACACAAAGGGTATTATTGTAAATAACATTGTTATTGGTTTGTTTGATTTTGTGTTTGAGACATGGTTCTGGCTGGCCTGAAGCTTGCTATATTTACCAGGCTGGCCTTGAACTTAATGAGATCCATCTGCCTCTGCCTCCTGAGTGCTGGGATTAAAGGTGTGAGCCATTGGACTTGGCTGTTACTAGTTGTTTTTCTTCCCATTTTAGATGTGGATACCCAGGCTCAAGGGGCAGTAACTTGACAAACCAGACAGTGGCAGAACCAGTGGTGTGAGCCCCGGCCCCTGCTACCCTCTTACCACACTGCTAACCCATGCCAGTATTACCCCTCTTCTGACCTCTGGGATGGTGTTCGGCACCTCAGTGAGGTTCTGGTGCCGGCAGGTAACGTGCCGCCTGGAGTTGTCACAAACACAGGTCTGTGGGCATCGCTGGGCAGTCGCACACCACACTGGACCCAGTAGCAACACCAAAAGCAGCATGAAGACAAAGGTGGAGATCTGGGTCCTGGGAGGAGAGGGAGAGCTGATGTCCACAGCCCTCAACGCTAGTGGGCATGGAACCCAATACAGAACAACTAGGACACTCCTTCAGGCCTTTCTTCTCCGGGCACAGCAAAGTGCCATGGCTTGGCCCCTTTCCCTCATCTCCTATGGGGGCAGCTTCTGTTAACAGCTTTGGTTTGCTGAGGGGGAAACTAAGATGCAAGAAATCAACCTGCTGAGACCTGACTCTGGACTTGAGAAGACACTTTGGCAGCAGGAGGCCTAGCCCAGGTCTTAGGCTCAACTGGGAAGTCCAGATGTTGAAGGGTCTGAGGTTCCTGAGTGAGTCTGTCTTCTGGTTAGAGACATGTTGTCATGGTAAGCAGGCAGCTCAGGCCTCTTGACTATTCCTTTTGTCCTCTTGTTACCCAAGTACCACATAGCTGACTGGCCTGATACAGGGGACCAGAGGGTCTGGGGTTTAGCCTGTACCAGGCAAGATGTATTTCCCTTGCCCACCCATTTATTAATGTACCTGCCCAGCTTTCCACCCCTCCAGCTCACAACCACAGCCATTGCCCATCTTAGGGATGACTGATACCACTGTGGCTTTCCTGGCCTCCCCTGTGCTCCACCTAGCAGCCAAAGGGAATTTTCCAGAATACAGATAGACTCCTGATACCCCACTGAAGCCTCCCACCACCTGGTTGTCACCTTTAGCAGAAAGTCCCGATTCCTCAGGAAGAATGTATACATTCTCCATCACACACCTCATGTGGCTTTGCTAATTCTCTCAGCTCCTCCTTCCTATATACTTGGGTCATGGGTGAATTCTGAGCTGTCTTCCCTGATGCTGGGCTGAAACCTCACCGCATAGGCCTCCCACAACTACTCCCAGGATTATTACTGTCTGCCTTTGTCTCCTTTTAGTCCCAGAATTCACCCTTTCCTTGGTGCTAGTGGCTTTCTCTAGACTCCGGCTTGCGAGCTAGGATAGGAAATGGGCCCATCAGACTGATTCCTGAAGGGACAAAGGTCCAGGGCATAGGAGGCTGCCATAGATCTCTTTTCACATGGACCCCAAAAGACCAACCCCACAGGAACTATATCTCCTTTTTGTCTTTAGGGACCACCTCTGGAGAACCTCAGGTACAAGGAGGAAGGATCTGTGGCCTTACAGCCAGCTTCTCAGAGGCACAAAAAAGAAAAAAAGGAATCATCTGTGGCCTTGTACCCCCAGGGCCCCAAAACTCACCCCTCCATGCTGTCTGGAACTGTCTGGAGGCCCTGTGCAAGGGAAAGACCAGGGACAGCCCCCAACTGGGCGCCGCACTCCCCCCTCACTGCCCATAGGCTTGGCAGCAGGGACAGAGCTGAATGGGAAGCATTGTGGGCAGCCTGGCTGAGCTGGGGCGTCCCCAGGCTGTGGGCAGGGGGTGGGAGCAGCGGCTGGAGTTACAGGCTGCCTGTCCAGCACAGGCTTAACAACATGGTTGGAGCCGGAGTCCTTGGACTGGTGGGGGTGGATGCAGGCCTGGAGGAGCCTGACTGTGGCTCAGCATCCTTGGGCTCCTGCAGACTGTGGGACCCTAGGAAGAGCTCAGCAGCTGGAAGTTAGAAACTAGCTAGAGGAGTCAGGTAGGCACCTGGAACCCAGGCAGGTGCTCCCCTTCCACCCCTGCCCATGCACTCACACACACTAAAGCTGCACATTTGCCTTTTCACTTCAGCAGCAGGTTATTCAGGATTATCCAAATTGATGCCTAGTCATAGTCATATTTTTAAACTGTTATACGGTACTGTGCTCTATAAACAGACCTAATACCTAAACTGTGGGTGGTGTAGGCATATATATAACCCCAGCATTCAGGAGGCTGAGGCAGAATAACCTCCAGGCCTGCGTGAACTACATAGCAAGACTGTCCCACCCCCAAGTACCAGACTTAGTGGTTCATCTGAGATAGTTTGAGTTTTTTCCATTTTTTTACTGTTTATGTCTGTGCTTATCTTGTGTGTGTGCAGTGCAGTGTGCAAGCCTGGCCCCCTCCAAGGCCTGAAGAGTGCACAGATCCCCCTGAAAGTGGAGTTTCAAAAATCTGTCAACCTCTACAAGAGCAGCCTGTGCTCTCAAGCCACCTGCTTATCCCTGAGTCTACAGAGTAAGTTCCAGGAGAGCCAGGACTGTTTCACAGAGAAACCCTGTCTTAGAGAGAAAGTCTGTCTGCAGCACATCTGGATCCTAGCAAACACATGTGTACCCTAGATCTTTAGGACCCATGTTTCTGTTGGCCTTGTAGCTTTCATTTTCCAGTTTGCTTGGCTTTTTGAGACAGGGTATTGTGTAATGCTCCCTGGCTGGACTCACACTTGCTGTGCACCTGACTACCCCTGGCTGCAGCCTCCAAAGTGCTAGGTGAACAGGTGTGTGCCATCATTGAGTTTGACTAACTTACGTATAGTTGTTTCTTCTTTTGCCAATTTACACTTTGTTCGGGACAGGGTTTCTATGTAGCTTTGGTGCCTGTCCTAGAACTCACTCTGTAGACCAGCTGGCTTCAAACTCAGAGATCTGCCTGCCCCTGCTTCCTGAGTGCTAGGATTAAAGGCATGTGTGCTACCACTGCCTAGCTGTAGTATATATTCTTAACCACTGAGCCGTCCAATCATGATTTTATGATTGCTTTTTAGTTTTGGAGCTATAGGAGGCACAGAAGTTTTATACTCACAGGTAATCACTAGAGGAACCTGGAACATTTAACACATAGGTTGTCCCTTCAAGGGAAGGGGATTCATAACCCAGAAGGATGAGAGCTGATGTGGTTAATAGCCTGGTGACTTTTACACTATTTACTATCTGTGTGGCTCTGATCACACAGGATCCTCCCCCAGACCCTTATAATGGACTTGTTTCCTTTAGTCAATCTCTAGATC
The DNA here is from genome assembly GCA_030556225.1 of Cricetiscus sungorus. Classification (NCBI taxonomy): domain Eukaryota; kingdom Metazoa; phylum Chordata; class Mammalia; order Rodentia; family Cricetidae; genus Cricetiscus; species Cricetiscus sungorus. The sequence continues at coordinate 20,658,425 of JANBXA010000031.1, read as the reverse complement.
CTATCTTTATAGGTGTCCCAAGTCCTTTACAAAGTTTCCATACAGTCTGATCTTTACTAGATTGTGTTCCTGGAAGGCAGGGTTTATGTGTGTTTTATTATACTCATAGAATTGAGTTCATTATCACCAGTAAACTTTTTTTTATTTATTATTTATTATGTATACAGTTTTCTGTGTGCATGTACACCTGCAGGCAAGAAGAGGGCCCAGATCTCATTACAGATGGTTGTGAACCATCATATGGTTGCTGGGAATTGAACTCAGAACCCCTGAAAGAGCAGCCAGTGCTCTTAACCTCTGAGCCACTCTCTAGCATTGGCTTCCTATTTTCAGTCCTCCTGCCACAGCTTCCTAAGTGTCAGAATATTTAGAATTACCTCAAGTCTCAGTGACAAGCCATAGGGTCTTGTGTAGCTCAGGCTTGCCTTGAACAATATGAGAGAAGCTTTTAACCCTAAGTTTCCCCCACCCCACTCCCCGCGTTAAAATGCTGATTACAAACAAGTGGCAATATGACACTTTGTGCCAAGGCTTCATGTGTATTAGGCAATCACTAACAAAATGGCATTTTTGTTCCCTTGGTTTTTTGAACAGGGTTTCTCTGCATAACTCTGGCTATCCTGGAACCTGCCCTACAGACCAGGCTGGCCCTGAACTCAGAATTTGCCTGCTTCTGTGTCCTGAGATTAAAGGCATGCACCATCACCTGGTCTGGCTCATCTTTTAATTTTTAAATGTTTTGGGGTATGTAGAGACCAGAAGGAACAGGTTTTCTCCTCCCACTACATGGGCCTCAGGGATTGAATTCAGGCTTGGAGGTGTCTTTATCTGTTGGGCCACCTAAGCAGCTTTCTAATTACTATGTATTAAAATGCTAATGTGTTTTCCAAACTTTGTGTGTGGAGGTGCAAAGGTACCATAGCACTCAAAGAGGTTAGAAGATAACCTGGGGGAGCCGGCTCTTTCTACAGTAACTCTAGACATCAGGTTTGGCAGCAACCATCTTTACCTGCAGAGACATCTTGCTGGCCAATCTTTTATTTTTAAAGATTTATTTTTAGGGGGCTGAGAGATGGTCCAGGGGTTAAGAGCACTGACTGTACTTCCAGAATTCCTAGCATCCACACAGTGGCTCACAACTGTACTCTAGTTCTAGGGGACATCCTCATACAGACATACATGCAGGCAAAACATTAATGCACATAAAATAAAAATATAATTCAAATCTGCTGTTTAACAATAGAAATGTGAGCTAGGCAGTGGTGGTACATGCCTTTAATCAAGCCCAGCACTTGGGAGGCAAAGATAGTCATGTTTCTGTGAGTTCGAGGCCAGCTCTGGACTACAGAGCAAGTTCCAGGATAGCCAGGGCAATTACACAAAGAAACCTGTCCCAGATTATATAAATGTCTAACACAAATTCAGTAGTTAAAAATGTTTATTGCAGCCAGGTGGTGGTTTAATCCCAGCACTAGGGAGACAGAGGCAAGCAGATCTGAGTTCAAGATTAGCCTGTTCTACAATGAGTTCAGGACAACTAGTGCCACATAGATAAAAAAAAAAAAAAAAAACAAACCTGTCTGCAAAAAAACAAAACAAACAACAAAAGTTAATTGCTCCTGTGGAACACACATGGAAGTTCACAAAAGCCTGGGATTCAACTTCCTGGAATTGGAGTTAGGGATAGTTGAAAGCTGCCATGGGGGTGCTGGGATCTGAACTGTGGCTCACCCAGAACAGCTGAGCCACCTCTTCAAGCCCAGAAACATGACAATGTTTGAGCTGAGCACTAGGTGGCAGCAGGAGGGGTACCGATGGCCTGCTGTGAGGTGACCAGCTCTAGTCTGAGGTAAAGGGCTTATGTATATTCCCTGGGGAAGTCAGCCAGCCTCGTGTCTCCTACTACAAGGTAAGCAGGCCATCTTCTGTCACATGCCACCTCCTTGCTTTCCATCTGAACCTCAAGAGAGCTTTCAAGAGTCCCTCACACTCAAAGGTTTTCCTCCTCCCTGCCCACAGTCCACACCTTGGCCGCTACTGTGAAATCTCCAATGCAAACAGGTAGAAGCAGAACCCATTTAGCAGCAGGACTCACAGCAAGACCCAGGCCTCCACTCTGACAAGCTGGGCTACCTCACTATGGCCCCTCGTGCTGCACTTTCTGTGTGTATGTGCATGTACATGAGCCTACTCAGATTTTTACAGGGGTCTTGGAGATCTGAGCCCAGGTCCTTATGTCTGCACAGAAAGTTGTCTTAATCATTAAACCACTGAAGCACTACCCCAGTCCCAAGATATCCCCACTTTTGATGAAAAAGCTTCTGGGTCTCTGCAGCTACCACAGGTGACTTTTATTTGTGAAGCTCCCAGGCACAGCCCAGACACACAATACAAGGAAAGCAGGAGGTGGCCACACAGCCACTAAGGGAAGTCACAAGGCATCTCTTACCCAGCTCAATCCCCACTACACAGGTTCTCTCCTGCCGCAGAAAACCCCTGAAGAGCAAGCCGCCCAACATGTGGCTTAGGCATTAGGGGGCCTGCCCTCCCCTCCCCAGGATGAAGAACTGGTCTGGGCCAGCCAAAGTGCTTCCTCTGGGTACAAGAGCCAGGGCACCCCAGGCAGTTCCCACTCCTGGGCTATTTGGGGTTGGCCCCTGGCTCCTCCTTTGGGCTGAGGCTGGAGTTTCACTTTTGAATGACAGCCCCACCTGACAGTTCCTTAGGCACGGTGGAGACAGCAGGTCACAGTAGCTCCCCAGGCTTTGGTGGGACAGAAAGGCAGGGTAGGCAGGACAGCCAACAGAGCCTATGGCTAAGTTGGCAGTAAGTTTAATAACAGCAGCTTTCAGCCCCTTTCCCTGGACATCAATCCCCCACAGTGGACTTGGGCTAGTCCAGCAAGGAGAGATGACCACCTGCAATCCAGACAGGAAGTACATACCTACACACACCACACCGACACACGCACGTACTCAGGGAACCAACAGGACACACAGACAAAGACCCTCCCCTGCCTCTGGTCAAAGTCCTATCCAATGGAGACATTGGCTGAGCTTAGTCCATCCAAGTCCCCTTAGTTACTGGTGCAGGGTGAGGGACAAGAAGAAGCTGACTTTAAGCCTAGATCTTGTATAGTGTCTGCAGCAGATTGTGGCGGGCAAAGGGGCAGGATTCCAGTGCACCATTGGGCCTGTGGAGAACAGTGAGTGGCATAGATATCTCAGGATCCTGGGAGCTCCCTGTCCAGAAAGGTCTGTTTCCCAACTGGGGGGGGTAGGGGGGGTGGGGGAGAGGGACAGGGGGTGGGGTAGGGGGATGGGTGGGGGGGATGGGAGGGGCTGGTTATATACCAGACTCTGCAAGGACAATGTTAGTAAATTTGGCCTTTACAGAGAGAGGGTCTGGACTGGGACACTGGAACTTTTGGGACTCCTGGCCCAGTCAAGGAGCCTTAGCTCAGGCAAGAACAAAGGCCACACTCACTTTGTCACAAATGCCAATAGCAGGGGTACAAGGGCCTTAGGGAAGTAATCCTGCTGCACCATGTGGTTCAGCACCATCAGGGGGCCATACAGGCTGGGGATGGCCTTGATCTTGTCTTCACTCTGCAAATAAAAGTGGGTGAGCTCCAGTCACTTGTGAGACCCGCTTGCTATCTCAGTGACTCACTGGGAGTGACAGGGGAAGCTGCCTTTTCCAGGCCTGCCGCCACTCAAAGCCTCACCTTGAGCAGGCCCATGTGGATGAGCAGCCTGGTGAGGAAGGTGTTGGAATTGAAAGACGAGGAGCTGAAGGCCTTCTTCATGAGGGCATCTGCAAGGGCAGAAATGGAATGTGGCAGGATGCAGGCAGGAGGAGTGGGTTAGGCAGAAGTCAAGGATAGTCGGAGGCCCTGAGTTCTACACACCGACACACCATGTCAAGAGGTAGACATGGGAGGGACAACAGGTAGACAGAGTTGATGGGTGGAGACGCCAGAACCAACAGAAGGCTCAATTTACCAGCTGGAATGCCTTTTCTACTTGGCCTCTTATAAAATGGGTGTGGTGACAGTACCCATTCTGTCTACCTTGAACATGGGGCCAAGGGCCATGGAAACCACCAGGAAAGGTTTTAGATATTAGATGAGAAAAGGAGACCAGATAGGGTTGTGCAAAAGAATTTAGGCCTCAGCTGGGCATTGGTGGAACACGCAGAGGAGGCAGAGGCAGGTGGATCCCTGTGAGTTCCGAGACCAGCCTGGTCTATAAGAGCTAGTTCCAGGACAGCCTCCAAAACTACAACAGAGAAACCCTGTCTCAAATAAATAAATAAAAAATATTAATAATAAAAAATAAAAAAATTTAGGCCTCTTGCATCTTGAGCCACGGAGCCGCTTTCTCCCTAGCCTCTCCGCTTACTGAACAGCTCCCACCCCCACTCTAGAGTAGCACAGACTGAGAAGAGGCATGCTTCTGCTCCCTTTTTGTAGCCCTTCCCTGGCCAAATCTGACACACCTGGAGGTTCTAATGGATGTGACAAGGAGTAAGGTGACAAGTGCAGAGTCTCCCACAGGGCTATCTGACTGGATAGCATAGCTCATGGAGCCTTGCAGATTGACTACCTGGCCTGACTGCTTGGCCCAAGTTCTAACTACATATAACCACATGGCTGTGGGAAGTTCCCCCACATGCAGAACATGGGAAAACATCTGGGTCTAGCAGCCCCACCCAGCTCACATTACCGACAGCATCCAGCACTGCTGTCTTCACTGAGGCTTCATCCCTGAACACAGACGCCACCTTCAGGAAGGCTGAGACAACTTTCTCAGGGTCAGAAGTATCAGTCTGAGGACAGAGATAATGGCTGGTTAGGGCTCACAGCCCCCTGGCTCTGATTCTGTGAAAAGTAAATGCAAAAGACCCTGACCGCACTAGAGACTTGGGGGGCAAGGAGCTAACTTGTCCCAGATTATTTCCTAGAGTGTGGTAAAAAAACCTAGCCCTTATCTCCAGGGAAAAGTTACCATCTTATTGTAACACCAGAATGGAATGGCCACCATCATAATTTAACACTAGAAATCAGCCAGAGGGAGCCAACATTCACACTCAGGAAGGCTGGTTCTCTTTTGTCAACAAGGAAGAAATGCAGAAAAAAAGCCAATTTCTAAAAATAATGGCTCGGTTTCAGGATCCACTCACTGGAAGCGCCTGAGACCTTTCTGAGCCAAGAAAATGCAGAATAGCATGAAATGAAAACATACCTTACAGTGTTGTGAAAATAACATCACAGATAAGTTTTTTTTGGCTGCTATCAACTGAGCTCTAAGCTTCTCAAGCATACTGTAAGAATGGAGCTGGTAAGACAACGCAGCAGATAAGGGAACTGGTCACCATGCCAGAGAACCTGAGTCTGACCCTTTGATAGGAGAGCACCAGCTTCTGTAAGCTGTCCTCTGACCTCTACATACATACACAATAAAATGCTTTTTTAAAAAAAATTTATTGACAGGGTCTCACTATGTATCTCCAACTGTCTTTGCACTCACAGAAGCCCACCTGCCTCCCAAGGCTGCCTGACAAAATGTAATGCTTTTTACAACTAAGAGGACATATGCGGTCACTTTTTCAGTTGGCTTGGAGAAGTACAATGTTAAGGGGTTGCTCCTCCTTGAATGAGTGTCTATTGCATGAGGCTGGTGGCACCTGAGCTGCATAGAAGTCCTGGAAAGGGGAACTGCTTTAGAAACAGCTAGACAATCAGAAGTCCATGGAACACAAGTGTGAGCCCGGAAAAAATATTCAAATCCCCTTGACCCACTTTCTGCTGGGACATGGCAGGGATGCTTGTGACAGACCGATCTAAGAGGAGGGAGGCCAGGGCTCTGTCCTTCCTGTGGTGTGTGGAAGCCTTGGGAGCTGGGAGTGCTCTTACCTGCTGGACTAGCAGCACGGAGACCTTGGGCCCAAGGCGCAGCAGCTTCTCTGGGGAGGGGAATGACAGGAAGGTGGAGAGGTCTGTGGGAGGCGGGGAGGACAGCACGGGAGCTGGCTCCTGAGAAACAGGTGACACAGGGACTCTGTAGATTCCAAACTCCAGATTCCTCCACCCGGTTGTGCCCATTCCCAATCCAATTACACTGTTATTCCAGCTAGTTCTAGAGTCTAGGCCTAGAATTAACTCTCACTCAGGTTCCCAAGCATATGGGTTGTACGAGTGCTGGCCCCAGGTGTTGCTGAAGCCTTTGGGACAAGATACCACCACTATAGCACTCCAAGTGGAGCTTTGCTATGCAAACAAGACCAATGCATGGGTCAGTGCTGCCCATGTACCAGATGCCCAGAGAAACCCAACCTAGAGAGGCAACACTAGCTGTTAACTGCTCCCAGAGCCCAGAAAAGCAGCCCTGTTCTACAGCCTGATGGCTCCACCCAGAATCTCTGGGAGTTCTACTTTAGAACCTATAAGACACAGGATGAACAAATTGCCAGTGGGCTCAGGCAAGAAAGTCAAGTCTCTCTCAACCCCAGTCACGGTCTCTAGACTGCCCCTAGGCACTTGTTGCAGGATATTTGTATACCGTGTGAAAGTATATTTGCTGTGATTGATGTAATAAAGAAAGTTGAACAGCCAATAGCTAGGCAGGAGGTATAGGTGGGATTTTTGGAGAGAAAGAAAGATGAATCTGGGCACAAAGAGACCCCAGTAGATAACACAGAGAAGCAGAATGGCTGAACATGACAGAACGCAGATTAATAGAAATGAATGTTTAAATGTAAATTATAAAAGCTAGTTAAAAGCAAGCCTAAGCAGGCCGGGCATTGGTGGCAAATGCCTTTAATCCCAGGGCTCGGGAAGCAGAGGCAGGCAGATCTCTGTGAGTTTGAGGCCAGCCTGGTCTACAGATTGAGTTCCAGGACAGGTTCCAAAGCAATACAGAGAAAACCCTGTCTCAACAAACAAAAACAAAAAAAAACCAAAAACAACAACAACAAAAAAAAAAAACAAAAACTAAACTAAAAACCAAACAACAACAGCAACAACAACAAAAAATAAAATAAAAATAAGCCCAAACTAAGGCCAAGCTTTCATAATGAACAGGTCTCCGTGTCGTTATTTGGGAGCTGGCTGTTGACAGAGAAAGACTCCTTACAGGGGACACCAAGACAACCCACTGCAGGGAGGAGAGAAGACTTTTTGTACTGTGTAGCCCCCAACTTTCTGACAACCCTCCTTCACCATTCTTCTATATGCCAGGATTACAGGCATGAGTCATGTCCAGCTATGCTTAATGCTGGGGTTTGTTGGTTTAAACACAAGCACACATGCACTTACTTACATTCTGGCAAAACACTTAAACACATACAAAAAGTGCTCTCTCCAGGAATAATTTTCTGAGAACCATGCTAGCCATTTTGGTCCTTGTAGCTATTAGACTTAAATAGCTATATCCTCCCCACCCTCAACAAGCTTCCAGGGGCCCAGGACTCTGATTTCAGCAAATGACAACAAACTCACCCCACTATTAGGGTCCAGAATCTTCCGTGAGGGTGTAGCTGACTCTTCTCCTTGCCCTCGCTGCTGTGGCTCTTCCTCTTCGTCATCCTCTTCCTCCTCTTCGTCATCCTCCTCTTCATCCTCCTCCTCCTCTCCTTCCTCATCTTCCTCCTCCTCATCATCTCCCTCATCATCACTGCAGAGAAAAGCCAGCTAAAGCCCAGCAGCACATGCTGACTCTGAGCCTATGGACTCTGGCCAGGCCCAGGGGCACTGCTCAAAAGATGGCGCTCAAGGGTCACCATAGTGTCATTTGTTTTTCATTTCCCAGGGTTGCCACCCAGGCCACAGACACAGAATACTCAGAAATGGCCTGTCCCAAAGGAGCCTCAAGTTCCACACGGAAGCAGATAAAGGAGCCTGTCAGGCTCTGCCCAAGCTGGGACGCCCAGGGTAGTGCTGCCTGCACCTCATGTGAACATGGAAGGCTATGGAGTGATGACATTCTAGTCCTCCTGGACCCTGAAGCTCTGACCTACATTTGAGTCCCCCAGCCCTGAGAACACATGAGTGAAGCCTCCTGGGGTGACAGAAGCAGAGGAGACGGCATTGCAAAACTGACTCCCACTGCTGCCCACCTCAGCATCTCCCTCTTGCCTCAACTTCTTCCATTCCTATCTGTCACTGAGAACTGAGCCATCCCCATCAGGTCCCTGTGCCTCCCACACTGTCTTCTACTGGCTGCTTCTGTTAACATATCTGCTAGGAGTGATGGCAGAGCCTTCCAAGGGTGATCTCTTGAGTTATAGACCCAGCTAGGGTCATATAGTAAAACCCTGTCTCAAAAAAAAAAAAAAAAAAAGGTCTGGAGAGATGGCTCAGCAGTTCAGCAGTTAAGAGCACTGGTTGCTCTTCCCAAAGGACCTGGGTTCAATTCCCAGCACCCACACAGCAGCTCACCACAGTCTATAATTGCAACTCCTACAGACACACATGCAGGCAAAACATCAAAGCACATAAAATTAAAAAATACTGAAAAAAATAAAATAAAAAAACACGGGGGGGTGCACTGGGGGGATAACTGAGTGTTTAAGAGCAATGGCAGAACAGAGTTCAATTCCCAGCAATAGTGGCTCACAGCTGCCTGTAACTCCTTTTCTAGGCGATCTGATACCTTCTTCTTAGCTCCACAAGGACCAGGAACACATGTGAAGGAGACACATGTAAAGGCAAAACATTTATCCACTTAAAGATTAAAAAAAAACAAAGATAGGACAGCAGTCCCTCAGGGGCCTCCCGACATGCAGTCTGTAAGATGGCCCTGCTGAAAACACAAAAGCACTCCATCCTTTTCTCTCTAACACCTAGCACAAGGTGCCAGCTACCAGACCAGCAGATTGCGAGAGAGACTCCAAGTGGAAATAAAGAGCAGGCCTGACCCCGCCTCAGGAGCCACCTTCCCAGAGTTCCCTACCTGAGGGATGCCAGAACCTTGGCCATATTGAAGCTGTCCAGCACCTCCTGAAGTTGTTCACAGCCCTCTTCTCCCAGGGCATTGCCTGATCCGGGAAGAAAAGTCAGGTGAGGGAGGACAGTCCTGGGACCAGGTGACCAGGGCTAAACCCCCGAACCCGAAAGCCTACTTACCATTGAGGTCCAGCTTTTCCAGCTCAGCCTTGTCAGCCACAGCCTCAGCAACAACTAGGGCAGCATCTCTCTTGATTTCACAAAAGGACAGGTTCAGCTCCTAAGAGCAAGAGTAAGGAATAGAGAGGCATGCCAAACTGGGTCAGGAGACAAGGCCTGATATCGCCAGCTTTCCCAGTGAGTAATGGAAGCAGGCTTGGCCCCCCAGTTTGGGGATAGAAGTGTGAAAAAATAATAAAAACAATGCTATGAGCCCAGTGTTTATGAGGTATTTACAGAAAAGTAAGAAGGCTGAGATCTGACCCACCCCAGGCCCACCCCGCTTCACACCAGACCCTTATGCCTCATCTCCTACCACTCTAGGTGGGAGCCCCTGAGCATGGGGCAGCCTAGACCCTGGACGGAAGGGGACAGGGGGAAGAATTAGCACCTTCAGCTTGGGCAGGCCCCCACGGACAGCATCTGAGATGGCAACGGCCCCCTTAGAGCGCACAAGGCAGTCTCCAAAGTTTATCACCTCCACTTGCCGCAAGGTCTTCAGGGTCTGAGAAGAGGAAGCAAGGGTCAAAGGTGATGCTATCAGCCATTCACCAGCCTGACCACCTCACAGTTCTTTTTATCACAGCCTATTGGTGTCTGAGGTCCTGACTAAACCTCAACTGCACTGCTCCCTGTGTTATGGACAGATTTCTTCCCAAAGCATGAATCAAATCTAATCACACCCCATCAGGTCTTAAAGCCCTCCATGCTCCCTACTACTTACAGATGGCCTCACACCCCTCTTTTCCCTTCGTCCCTCCCTCCAAAACCCCTCGAGCCTCAGTCATTTCAACTTAGAACCAGCTTAGGAAGGTTCCTGTTAGCCCGTAGACCTCTCACATTCTGCTGATCACTGTGCCTGAACCACCCACCTCCACTGTCAGCTGACCATCTTTATCCTTAGCCCAAAAAAACAAGCTACCATAGAAGCCAGCCTTAAGCCTGAAGTCCAATTTGACATTCCATCTGATGCGAACACTTGCATTTGTGACACTCATAACTCATCTTCCTTGGGTCCCACCCACCCAGAGGCCATAGCTCTGGGGTAGCTGCCACTGTGCTCAGAGCCTATACAAAACTGTCAGCAGTTCTTTCCTCCTTGTACAAGGATCTCCCTGAAGTAGGGATCTTGCAGGCCAAAGCTTCACCCAGCACACACTGGGCACGGACAAGGGCTCAACATGCAAGCACTGAATGCATTAACAAGGAAACTGATGAGGCCGCACACAGCAGCTTCTTCCTTTGCAGCTTGAACAAAACCAGCACCTGCTGCTGAGGACCCCGAGGTCACTCAGCAGCAGACAACAGGGACTTGTAACACATAACCGGTGCTGTGCAAATAGGCGGGACTGTGGGGTATCGAACATGAAGGGCGGAAAGAAGGGGCAGAGCCATGCTTGTCAGTGAGCCTCCTCCTGTGGCCCTCGTGGCCCCTCCACACCCGCCTCACCTCAGCCATGGCCACCGCACCCTTCTCAGTGAAGGTGTTGTCATTTAGGTTGATGACTCGCAACAGGGGGTTGATGGAGAATGCATGGGCCAGGGCTGTGACACCAGGGTGGTTAATTCCATTCTGTGGCATGTGAACCTCTTCCAGAGTTCCGATGATCTGCAGGGCAGAGGAGAGTTGCCAGTGTGGCCTGGAGTATAGCGCCGTGCAGTGGGAGAAGGGTAAGGGAGGTGTTGTCACCAGTATCAGGTGAGGGCTGTCTGAGTTTCCAAGCAAACTTTTGGACATGGCTACATAAGACCACATCAGACCCAGGGAGATGATAAGGAGTCAGTGATGCCAAGGACTGGCAAAGCTCACAGAGCTCTGAAGGAGAAGACCTCCAAAGGAATAGAGGTTTCTTAGTGTAATTACTGAGCTTGAGCCAATGAGACCCTACCCCAGGAGCTGGACAGCATACTTGAGGATGACACCTGAGTTTGTTCTACAAACACAACCACACACACATACACACACACACACAGAGAGAGAGAGAGAGAGAGAGAGAGAGAGAGAGAGAGAGAGAGAGAGAGAGAGAGAAAACCAAACCAAAATAACAAAAAGGTACAAGTTAGCTATATTAGAACTAACAGTTTTCTCCATGTATTTTAATTCCATGGATGGAGCAAGAGCCCCATTTTAAGCAGATCCGAGAACTGATGGCTGCAGGCTATTGAAGGGTACATCTGAGGATAGTGAATAGTTCCCCTCCAGCCCAGAACTCCTTGTGAGGGCCACTCCCACCAAGGATGGATGAGAAGTCCTTACTGGTCACTCATAGGCAGGGTCATCAGAGCTGCTGCTCTGGCAGTGTGGGTAGTGATGGTAAATTTTGTCTGTTGGGAACAGAAGGGAATGGAGACCCAAGTTTCCACTGTGACTGGTGAGGGCAGATTCAGTCCTCACAGCATTTACCACCAGGACCTACGGTGTCCTAGAACACAGGACAAAGTTGGTAGAGAATGCTGCAGGGGTCAGTGAGACGGTGCAGTGGGTAGAGACACTTGTGTGAGCCAGAGACTTGAGTTCAACCTCTGGAACTCATGTAGTAGATGAGAGCCAGCTCTGGCCTCCTCATTTGCACTATGGCACAGGTACCATACACATCCACAATAAAAACATTTGAACAATAAACCAGGTATGGTGGTGCACACCTTTAGTTCCAACACTCAGAGGTAGAGGCAGGAACATCTCTGTAAATTTGAGACAAGATTGGTTGGTTTACATAGAGTTCCAAGTAAGCCTGGGCTACAAGAGACATAACCCCTTTCAACTGAACATAACAACCAGTGGCTTGTCAACCTGTCATGACTGTCTGGCACAGCAGGGTAAAAAGAAATGGCTCACCCCAAAAGCATCTGCCAATGCAGTGGCTCCATCATTCTCCAGGCGGTTTCTGCCAGCCACAAAGACCTTTAGGGCCAAGGGCTTGCCTTGGGCACTGGACTTGTGGTGACACTCAGTCAAAGCTGCTGCCAGGATCTGTAGGGAAAGGCATGGAGTTATGTGCAGATCCTAACCAGGTCCTTACTCCACCTGCCTCTCTTCTCCAGTGAACAATACCCCATCCCGGGCTGGGGACACTGCTAAAGCACAATGGGCACAGCACTTCACAGTTAATACAGAACTTTTATACTTTATGGTGTCTATGTACTTGTTGGGGTTAGTTGCAGGTGTCTGAGGCACGTAGAGACACGCATAAAGCCGGATTTGAAGCCAAGGGCAGTGTGGATTCCCAGTTATCCCAGGGTTCTGTTGGGTTAAAACTGTCATGATTGCAACCTTCCAGATTATGTGCCCCAGCAACCAGTTTAGATGCTTCTCATGGTCACTACACCAGAAGACACTGATCAGAACAGGAAACCTCAAGATTCTCTCCCAGATTACCTATGGGAAGAAGCTTCCTGCCAGATCATGGTCCCCCAGACACCATCTGACAGCACTTGTGCTTAAGCAACTTTTATTTTACTTCAGGATAGTCACAGGGTGAACCTGAGGTACAGTCCTGTCCAGGAATAAGAGTGAATCGTGACTCTGCAGGAGCAGTCCCCCAACCTGGGCTCTTTCCTCTCCAGGGCTGGCTGTGACAGCTCTGCTAAGTAACAGGTTTGATACAGGGATATTCCAACCCCGAATTCTGTTCAAGCAGGTCAGAGCAGATTATGTGGCAGCACTGCTTCTGTGTTGCCAAGGCAACCAAAGAACTTGAAATGGTTGCTTAGCAACCCAACCCTCTGGACTCCTTTCCTCCCTGGCTGCAAACTGCTGTCCCCAGTGGTGGAGCTAAGGGCTGGAACACACAACCCAGTGTGGACACAGAAGGTCACTGAGGACTGCCAACTCACCTTGCCACCTCCAATGCCCATGCCACAGTTGTTAAGCTTGAGTTCACGCAGGGTGAAGCACGCTGGGCTCTTGAGGAGGGCCTCGAAGCCTCGCACTCCATCAGGTCCAAATGCATTGTCACTGAGGTCCAGTTCCACCAGCTGTGCTCCTGCAGTGATGAGTCCCTCCCCTAGTGAGATCTGGACATAGAGAGAGCTCTGTCAGCTTCCCAGACAGCTATCAAACACCACTTCTGGGCTAGGCCCAGGCCTGGCCACAGGTCATACCCAAGCCAGTGGGAATGTGGCACAGACACTGGCTTGAAAATTACAGATTACTGGTGTTATTATTGTGTCTGAGTCCTGGCACGTGTGTACTAAAATAACTTCTGTGAGCTGGTTCTCTCCTTCCATCATGGCATTCATGCAGCTTGAACTGAGGTGTGCACACAACAAGTACCTTTTTATCCACCGAACCACCAGGCTGGCCCAGACACTGACTTTTACAGCACATTTTTATTCCTATGTTCCTACACTGGAATCGGAGTGAGTGGCACCTGGGGATAGGGAGCTCTGGGAAGGCTCCCTGTAGGAGGTGGCATTGGGCTCACTGAGGATGAGAAATAGCCAGTCAATAGAGAAGGATTCCAGACAGCAACAGAAACCAGAGAAGAGAGATAACGATGAGAGCCTGTCTAAGCTGGGGTTCCCCTGGATATGCAAGGCAGCCTCAGAAACACCTCAAGTTTCAGGATTGTCTGAGCAGGATGTTGCTGGCAACCTGGGGGTGGAACAGAAGATACCCCCAGCCCTGGCAGGACAAACAGCCAGAGGAGAGATTGAGAAAAGGGGGAATAGGCATTAAGGGTGGGTAAGTAGTCCACAATGGCAGGAATCCAAGAAGGGACATCTTGCCTTTGCCCATACAATACATAAAGTTTCTTATTATCCTCCCACCTCTCAACGAACAAGATAATGGCTGCCCTGCCACCTGAAGGTCTAGCCCCCCCCCCCCCCGCTGACCTCTAGCCCTCTGGTGGATACACTGTGCACTGCATCTACTTCCTAGACCAGTACCATCTTGCCCCAGGTTTTCATGACTAGGAATGTGGAGCTAAAGCATGCCTTCAATGCCCAAGCAAACTAAATGCTCACGAGAGGCCACAAGAAAGCTGCTCTACTTTCTGTTTCACCCTGAAGATTTCATTCAGACTGCACCCTGAATCCCAGACTGTTCATCCTTCAAATGTTGACACCATCTCCATCTCTCAGGAGCTGGCTCCACACAGTGGACCCTCCTGAGGACCCTTTGAGAGTCCCAGGATCTTTAGGAGTAAGGATGGAGTGTAGGCTTTTCAAAAACCCCACTGTTGCGGAGGCGGCAGGACCAGAGCAGCCAGCCTAGCACCTTTCACCCCAACTGGAACCACTACTGAGCATCACAACAGGAGAGTGACAGAGAAAGGTGGAGCAACCACAAGAGACTGCATGTAGACTGCGTCCTGAGGAAGCAGGTCCCTGGGGTACAGGGACCATGGAACCCAGAGAGAGTGGTCACAGTAAGAGAGGATGCAGTGTGAGAACAGGGACCTTGGGAATGCTGGCTCTAAGCAATACCTCCCATCTGAGGTTTGGCCCTGTGGGCTCCTTCATGTTTTCACCTGCTCCCATTAACTGGTGGGACACAGGGCAGGTGCTAGTCATGCCTGGTTTACACCAGGGGCTAACCTGACTCTCAAGAGAACCCGGTGTGAAGGGGGGTTCCTGGGCCTGCAGGGACACACTACCTGGTCCTTACCAGAGCGGGTGGGATCTCGGACCGAAGCCTTCCAGTAAACATGTCACTCCAGTGGCATCGCTGTGCAGAGAAAGGAAGTGTTAGCTTAAGAACCCAGAAGCAGCCCAAGCCAAGTCTTACACCACCTGTACCTCCCCCAGAATTGGGCACCCAAGAGGCCTACAAGATTTCCTAGTTTTGGCTCTCTCAGCTTTGAATTGAACCAATTTTGTGTGCAGTTAGAGGGACCTGGAAGCAAAGGGAATTCTCACTGATCTGTCCAACCCTTTGGAGAAACATATGACAATTCTGGGTGACAGAATACAAAAGTAAACATTGGCGTCAACATGGAAAACTACATGTAGCCCAAGCTAGCCTTACACCATATAACTGATGTTGGCCTTAAATTCCTAGTTCTTCCCCAACCTCCAAAATACTGCAACTTCAGGCTTTGCACATGCCTCTGCCACTCTGGGATTAAAGGCATGCACCACCACTGAACAGCCCACTGCCTTGCTTTTTATGGAAGGGAGAACAAGGCTCAGACTTCAAGTCCCTAGGTGGCCATAGTGTCAAGCAAAAATTCACTATTCTATTTTCTTTTATATTACGCTTGTTGATTTCATATTTAGAGAAATGGTGATGCACTTCAATTACTTTGAAAAAGATAGTTTAGGGGCTGGAAAGATTACTTATCATTTAAGAACACTGGCAGTTCTTCCAGAGGACCCTGATTCAGTTCTCAGCACCCACACAGAAGCTCACAACCACCTGAGGCTTCAGATCCAGTAGATCCTATGTCCTCTTTTGCCAGGCACCAGGTACATACATGGTACACACACACACACTTATAGGCAAAATACCTATACACAGCCAGGCAGTGGTGGTGCACACCTTTAATCCCAGCACTTGGGAGGCAGGGCAAGGGGATCTCTCGGAGTTCAAGGCCAGACTGAAAAAAATAACAAAAAAGAAAAACAAAACAAAACAAAACTCATACACATTAAAAGCCACGCCACTAGCTCTGATTGCTCCAGGTAGGTCTGTTAGAAGCTCGTGCAGGCTAATTTTTATGATTCTTGGGGAATATGGGACATAGAATGTGAGTAAAAGAGTAAAAAGACCCCTCCCTGTATCTTTCAAGGGTGTCACCTCCAATTAAGACTCCTGTACTCCTAATGCTCCCTGAACAATGTCTCATTTCAGAAAAGGCCAAAATCCCGTGTTCTGCTATGGCCAAAGGGAGAGGAACAACGTGAGTACCAGTCACTAAGACAAGGCTTCAACAGGGTCTGGATCTAGGTAGTAACTGTAGCAATGTGAGGGGACTCTTCACAGACTTCCTCTGCCTCACCTTCAGCTCCGACTTCTTCTCTAAGGCCTTGGCGATGACTTTGGCCGCTTCCACACCCACTGTGTTACCCTCCAGCCGTAGTGCCTCCAGGCCGTCAAAGTCTTCAATCTCCTTAATCACGTCTTTAGCTGTGTGAACAGAGCACCTTAGGTTTTGGCAATCCTGAACCACTGGGGCACTGGGCCAGAAGCACCTTAGCACATTCCCTTTACACCACACTCTCAGACAGGAGGATGGCGAAGGCTCCCAGCCTAGTTAGGAACAGGGCTGTGCACATCATTCTTCATGTTCAAGCAAGTACAGGCTATTCACTGTGGTGTTAACCAGTTAACACTACAGACATTATGAATAAGGGAGTTTCCTTTTTGGCTTTGTGGTTTTACAGATATTGTCTCCTATAGCTCAGGCAGCCTTTGAAGTATACTACATAGTCAAGAATGACCTCGAAATTTTGATTCTCTTGCTGCCATGCCTGTGGCTAGAGCCTCCTCTACAGCTGTTCTGAAGACAATGGCCTTCTCAGATGGCTATTCAAGAAAACACTTATACAAGAGCAGGCCCAGGCATGGTAATGTACTCCTTTAATCCCAGCACCCAGGAAGCACCTGCAAGAGGATGTATATGAGTTTGAGGCCAGCCTGGTCTACAAAGTTAGTTCCAGGACAGTCAGGACTACACAGAGAAAGAAACCCAGTCCAACTCACTCACTCACTCACTCACTCACTCACTCACTCACTCACTCACTCAATCAATCAATCAAAGATAGATAAAATGACCATCATTTCTCAGGTCCTCTAGTTCAAATCTCAAAGATGCTCATATTCTGCCTTTTACGTACCCCAGTCGTCCTCAGAGGCTGAGGTAAGGTAGGTATCCCTAGTGACCTAATACAATGCTGGCAAGGTGGCAAAATTAGCCACCAGAGTATTAAAGCCAAACTCAGGGACTCTGTTTAACTCTCTGCCAGGTATCAAATCAAGGGCCTTGTACACACAAGTACCCTGAACTGCATCCTCAGCCCAAAACTTGATTTTAACTGTACCTCCACTACTGGTGACTATGCCCTTAGGGGAGTTTTATCATGTCTTCAGTCAAATCTGCAAAATAAGGATAAAGCCTTCTAAAGGGAAGAAACCACATACACTCATTATTTACTGTGTTTGTGAGTGCACATAAATGTGGAGATCAGAAAACAGCCTGCAGGGCCAGCTCTTTCCTACCACATGCTTCCAGCATCTGAACTCAGGTCAGCAGGGCATAAAAGTGCCTTCAACCACTCAGACATCTCTCTGGCCCAATGAACAGCACGTGTTTTCAAATTTGTATTTACTAAATTAAGATCAGTGTCTATTCAACTGAACACCATTAATCTTGCTAAATGTGAAATCTGTAATCTTAAGTTCTGGAGAGATGGCTCAGAGGTTAAGAGCACTGACTCCTCTTCCAAAGGACCTGAGTTCAATTTCCAGCAACCATATGGTGGCTCACAACCATTTGTAGTAAGATCTGGTGTCCTCTTCTGTCCTGCAGGCATACATGCATTCAGGCTGAACACTATGTATACAAGAAATATTTTTTTATTTGTTAGTTTTGTTTTTGTCTTTCTTCCTTTCTTTCTTTTCTTTTCTTTTTTTTTCTTTTTTCTTTTTCTTTTTGGTTTTCCAAACAGGGTTTCTCTGTGTAACTTTGGAGATTATCCTGGAACTAGCTCTGTAGACCAGGCTGGTCTCAAACTCACAGAGATCCATCTGCCTCTACCTCCCGAGTGCTGGGGTTAAAGGCGGGCATCATCACTTGGCTAAATAAATCTAAGATGGCTCAGAGGTTAAGAGCACTGACTGTTCTTCCACCAACTACATGGTGAAATGAGATCTGGCACCCTTTTTTGGCCTACAGATATACATGCAGGCAGAACAATTTACATAAATAAATCTTGAAGGAAAAAAGGAAATTTGTGATCTTGAATGAGTCTTAGTCTTACTTAGAGAATAAGCATTTTTACCCTCTTCCCACAGAGATGATAATACAAATCCCAGTAAGTGGAAGTGTAGAATCAAAAGTATCAGTTGTTCAAGGCCATTCTCTGCTACACAGCCAGTTTGAGGCGAGCCTGGATGCATGAGACCCTATCTCAAAAAAGCAAAACACATCACTGGAGGCCAGCCTGGTCTACAGAGCGAGTTCCAGAACAGCCAAGGCTACACAATGAAACCCTGTCTCAAAAAACAACAATAGGTCAGATCTAGTGGTGAATGCCTTCAATTTCAGCACTCAAGAGGCAGATGATCTTTACAAGTTCAAGGTTAGCTCATCTACATAGTGAGACCTTGCCTCAACAAAACAAAACAAATATGGAACCAAACTAAACAAAGCATGTGAAGTTGAGGGGTTGATATCCATAGAGGAATCTGTACATCTCAAGGTACAGTGAAGTTGTTAGGGATGGTTATCCACACCCTTCTGAGGTTCCCTAAGTCCCCTAAGGAAGAGAGTACGTTTAACAGTGCATGAGAGAATCTGGAAAGTCCAAACCAGTTTCCCTGGTTGGGCCAGAACTCCAAGAGGCCTCACAAGGTCCAAAGGCAGATACCTTCATTTCTAGGCAGCAAGAGATTCCAGGTTCCCTGTGCTGCCTAAGCTTTGGTTTTAAGGACTAGAATTCCCCATGAGGGCCCAACACTTTTTCTTCCTTTCTTTTTTGAGACAGGGTTTCTTGTGTAGCTTTGGAGCCTGTCCTGGAACTAGCTCTGTAGACCATGCTGGCCTCGAACCCACAGAGATCCGCTTGCCTCTACTCCACCGCCTGGCCCAAAAAACACCACTCTTTTAATGCAACTCCCTCAGGACCTCTGCAACAAGGAAGATAATTGGCCTGAGATGGTGGGAGTAAAGGTAGGGGTAGGAAGAACCCAGCCCTGAAGTCAGGGGCTAAGCTAGATGGACAAGTTTGAGACTAGTCTAAGCTACACATTGATGAGACCTTATCAAAAGAAAAACCCACAGATACTGATACACACACACACACACACACACACACACACACACACACACACACACACACACACACACACCCCATAAAAAGCCTCACTGTTAGAATGAACTGAGGACATTGACCTTACCTCCCAGGACAAATGATCAAGATAAAATGGCTCAGAAAGCCTGAAGACTAGTAAGCATTCACATACACCCCCTTCCTTATATAGCTATCCCAGGAACTCACCATCTTCTGCAGTATTCAATTTGAGACTCTTGCCCTTAAAGCTCAGCTGTCCTCCGGCTACCTGGGTTTTGGCCAGGGTCTCTGCCAGTTTGGCAATGTCTTCAGAGGCCATGCTGGCAACAATGGTGGGCTGCCCGGGAGACCTACAAACTGAAGACAAACTGCATTAAAAAAGAATCTTGTGGGGCTGGAGAGATGGCTCAGCCATAAAGAGCACTGGCTGCTCTTTCAGTGGACCCAGGTTCAATTCCCAGCATCCACAGGGCAGCTTGCAGCTGTCTGCAACTCAGTTCCAGGGAACCTGACACCCCTACACAAACATACATGCAGGCAAAACACCAATGCAGATAAAATAAAAAAAAAAATTTAATAAAGAAAGGAAATTCTTGAGTCTCTGTCCCACCCATTCCAGAGACAGCCAAATCTTTTTGCGCAGTGCCAGCCTTGTCCCTAAGACATGATGGTGAAAGTCAGAGTGAATTTGGTGATATGAGAGGGCCTAGAGTTGATAGCAGAGTTGCCTTCATGTCTGACCAAGTGGATGTTGCTGCCACCAATGGCACCTTATTGACCTCAACTACATAGTCTACATGTTTCAGTGTGACTCTATCCACAACAACTTCAACAGCACAGTCAAGGTTGAGAACAAGAAGCTTGTTATCAACAGGAAGGCCATCACCCTCTTCCACAAATGAGATCCCAACATAAAATGGGGTGATGCTGGAGTCTACTGGGTAGTCTTCACCACCATGGAGAAGGCCAGGACTCACTAGAAGGGAGGGGACAAAAGGGTCATTGTCTCAGCTCCTTCAGCTGATGCCCCATGTGATGGCTCAGATTGTCAGCAGTGCTTTCACACTAACTGCTTAGCCACCCAGCCAAGGCCATCCATGACCACTCTGAGAGTCCATGCCATCACGACCACCAAGAACAGTCACTGATGCTGCCAAGGCTGTGGGCAAGGTCACCCCAGAGCTGAAAGGAAGCTCACTGGCATGGCCTTCCATGTTGCTACCCCCAGTGTGTCTACCATGGATCTGACACGCCACCTGGAGAAGGCTGCCAAGTATGATGACGTCAAGAAGCTGGTAAAACAGGCGTCGTGGGCTACACTCTTCCACCTTTGAGGCTGGGGCTGGCACTGCTCTCAATGACAACTTTGTAAAGCTCATTTCCTGGTAGGACAGTGAATATGGCTACAGCAACAGGGTGGAGGACCTCATGGCCTCCAAGGGGTAAGAGTCCTAGACCAGACCACCCACCCCAGCAAGGACAGGAGAGCAACTACTGAAGAGGACTTCCCCAACCAACTCAGCCCCCCATCACTGAATTCCCATCCTAGATGCCCAGAAGATGGGGAGGAGCTTAGGGAGCCCTACTCTCTTCAATACCATCGATAAAGTTCACTGCACCCACACACAAAAAATCCTGTGAAGGGGGATTGGAGAGATGGCTCATCAGTTAAAAGTACTTGCTGCTCCCATTTGATTCCATCACCCACACACAGGACAGCTCACAAATACCTGTTAGTGCTTAACCAGACACCCCTGACTTCTCAGGGTACCCACATTCACATGTATATACTCACACTCACACATACACATGCATAAATCCACACTCACACATACATATACTCACACACTCACACACACATATACTCTCACTCACACATACATATACTCTCACTCACACATACATATACTCATATATATATATATATATATGTATATATATATATATATATATTCACACATACACATTAAAAACTCATCTATTGCAGTGGGTGGAAAAAAACCCAAATAATTCCTTGTGTCTTTAAAGTTGATCTTAATAAAAGCCAGTTTGCTTTTATTATAATGAACTCTTATTAAGTTTCCCAAACTAAGGCTTGGGACCCCCATGGGAGCCCTTACCACGGGGAAGGAGTGGATGAGGAGGAGGTGAGAGGAAGGAGTTTCTTTGTGTAGCTTTGGAGCCTGTCCTGAACTCATTATGTACACCAGGCTAGCCCCAATTCACAGAGATCCACCTGCTTCTGCCTCCTGAGTGTTGTGATTAAAAATGTGCGCTACCACTGCCCAGCAAAAATTCTTAAAATATTTTTTAAATGGGCTAGGGCAGTAATTATCAAGCCAGGGTCACCTAAGACAATTGAAAAACACAGATATTTACATTGTGATTCATAGCAGTATTAAAATTAGTTATGAAGTAGCAACTAAAATGCTTATGGTTGGGGTCCCCACAACATGAGCTGTATCAAAGGGTTGTAGCATTAGGAATGTTTGAGAAAAACAGGGTTAGATGGCTCAGTACCGAAGAGGCTGCTCTTTCAGAGAACTAGAGTTGAATTCCTGGCATCCATATGGTGGCCATGGCCTCTGTGGGCACCATAGATAAATGGTGCAGGCATGTATGCAGACAATACACCCAACACGTTAAAAAATATGTACCAAGCCGGGCATAGTAGCACATGCTTTTAATCCCTGAGCATGGGAAGCAGAGGCAGGTGGATCTGAGTTCAAGGATAGCCTGGTTTACAGAACAAGTTCCAGGACATCCAGGACTATACAGAGAAACCCTTTCTCAAAAAGAAAAAAAAACAAACAAACAAGATATTTAAAAATAAAAAGCCAAGCAAATAAACAGATCTTTTAAAAAGTATTCTTCTGGAAAGCTTAAGCACCAAGAGAAATGAATATGGGAATAGGAAAACAGCAGCCCATCTCCACGCTGCTCCAGCAGGGAGGGACACCAGTGTGGGTCAGTCAAGTCCCAAAGCAATGGCTGTTCAAGAGTCACACACCTGCCTGATCATCTTGGTAGCACTTTGTCTGAGGGTCCTGTTCCTCAAACAGGACACAGATGGCTATGGGATCCAGGTCATCCATCCCAGAGAATGCCCCACTGCCCATGCTGGCATGACTGGGGTGGCACACAAGGCTAAGGCATGTCTGGTTTCAACCCTGGCCAGGAGACTGCACACGCCACAGTAGCCTCTGAGGTTCCTAGGAGACCAGAGGTCCCTACATCACAAGAGCTGCCATCACAATAGATCAGTGCGCAGGCAACAAACTCAGCTTCTCCGCTGTGTTTCAGATACACATTGCACACATCAAACAAGCAACCACCTCAGGAGCACTAGCTCCGTGCTATCCTCTAATTCAGTCCTAACACTCAGATCCCAGGGGATGACGGCTTGGTCTACAAAGCTGCCACATATGTGATGCTAGCATGAACCGCAGGGTGTTTGTTTACCTGTGCTTCTGATCTATTGGCTAGGAACTAGTGTTGCCATGACCCTCCCCATGGGGTCAATTAATGTGCTAGAACAGCTTGCAGAACTTGAGGAGAACATACTAGCTACTGATTATAAAGGATGTGTCTGTGTCGGTGTGTATGTGTGGGTGGGGGGTGGTACCCCAGACCTATCATCATCCCTTAAACCCCAACAAATGGCTTCATCACTTATTTATTTATTGAGAGACAGGGTCTCAATGTGTATCTCTGGCTGGTTTGAACTCAGTCTGCAGCCCAGGCTGGCCTCAAAGTCATAGAGATCTGCCCACTTCTGCCTCCCCATGCTGGGATTAGGGTGTGCACCATCATGCCAGAAAACAAAGGATACTTTAAAGAACACAAATGAGCGGCCAGATTTAAAAAAAAAAAAATGCATATGGAAGGCGAGAGAAAAAGAGCCAGAGTTTCCGTGCGCTCCTAAGGCCTGCCATCCTTCAAGAATCCTGTGTTCAGATGTCTGGAAGCCTTCCAAGTCCTGTCTTTTTGGAGGTTTATAGACTTCGTTATATAAGCATGATGGCTAAATCATAGCTGTCGCTGATAAATCTGAGCTTGGGATATAGGGCAAGAGTCCCAGCCTGTAAGTCTGTTTGGGTTTTTCCAATGACCACCTCTGTCCATCCACATAACCTGAGGAACTGAGAGCCAGCTGTCAGCATAATAGTACAAAGACATGCCACTCTAGAATTTTAGGAGTTTTCTATGTCAGGAAGCAGAAATTAATATTTCATAATCTCACTACCAGCAACAAAGCTATCCACAGCTGGGAGCTTAACAGACTGGCAGAATGGAAAAGTAGGGCTGGGGTATAGATAGCTAAGTGAAGGAGGCTGTAGGTTCAACCTCCAGCACTAGCACCGAGGTGAGATGATTTGAATAAGAATGGCCCCAGAAGCTCACAAAGTAGAATTTTCTCTCTCTGCCTTCAGATCGGATTGTCACTCTCTGCTACTACTCCAGTACATTTGTGCCACTATGTTCCCCAACCTAATGACACCTCTAAAACTCTGTAAACCCCGTTAAATACTTAAAAAAAAAAAATAGTAAGAGTAGCCTTGGTCACCGTGTCTCTTCACAGCAACAGAACACTGATTAAGACACTGGGAACAGTCAAGTCATTCCTTGTGCACCTTCTGAACGCTAGGC
Source organism: Cricetiscus sungorus (assembly GCA_030556225.1). Taxonomy (NCBI): domain Eukaryota; kingdom Metazoa; phylum Chordata; class Mammalia; order Rodentia; family Cricetidae; genus Cricetiscus; species Cricetiscus sungorus. Next base: position 20,634,652 of record JANBXA010000031.1, on the reverse strand, counting down.
TACATGCAGATAGTGACCCTGCTAAACACAGGTCAGAGCCTGATTCTCAGCAATGAACTAAGCCACACCAAGCTTCTTGTTCTCAGACATCTGGCCCCATAGCAGGCTTCCTCTAGGTTCAGCTTGCATCCCATCACTTTTCCTTAGCTCACTCCTGAGCATCCTGATTCTGTTAGTTTATCCATAAGCACAAACTATTACTCAGGATAAAACAACAGAACATGCAGCAAAACACTGTATTGAGCACTATGTACCGACACTATCCCAAATGCCAGGAGATAGACATACAGTAAATCACACAGCATTTGAAGCTTGTATTCTGAACAAAATACTCTGCATGCCAATGAAGAGATTCACGGAAGTGAGGGAGGGGCAGCTGAGTGGTACAAGTCTTGCCTTGGTTTCAATCAATCTTTATCACCACAAAAAATAAAATAATAAGAAAGACCAGATGGTGGGTACACACCTATGATCTAGTACTTGGGAAATGGGGTATGAGGATCAGGAGTTCAAAGCCATTCTTAGCTAGTGAGGGAGGGAGTTGAGGCCAGCCTGAACTACATGAGACCCTGTCTGAAAAACAAAGAAAAATCCCACACAGACCAACCAGGAAAGGGACAAGGAAAGGAAGAAGGTGGTTTTGGTTTTTGTTGGATTTCTTTTTTTGAGGGGGGGGGGGTTGCGATTTACAGCAGAGTAATTAAAGGTGAACAGAATATGCACTAGCTTGGGGAGAGGAGGAGGGAATTATAAGGCCAGTGGGGCTATGACTAGAGCAGAAAGAAGAAAATGGAAAAAAATTAGACAAAAGATAATTAACAAAGGTCTCAAGTCACCAAGGCCATTTTAAAGACTGTGTATCACTATGGGGGTCGCTGGAAGGTTTCTAGCGGATAAAAAGCTGCTTTAATGGAACAGTCACCGGGATAAGGCCTGATGCTTTTTAGGGGCACCTCAAAGAATGATAAAACGAAGATGGGCAACCCTGCCACCTCTTACAGTTCTTAGATGGGGCGATGGGATTAAAAATGTGGCAGTGGTGGTAAGGCTTCAGGTGGAAGAGGACGGGGACACATAGGCACTCCCCCATTCACTTTAAATAATGACTAACCAAAGCACAGAGGGGTGTAATTGATCTATCCAAGGTCAGCAGCGGGGCCTGCGAGGGAGCAGACAGAAACGGTCAATACACAAACGCCCTCTCCTCCTCGGCGGCCGCGTGGGAGACGTCCTCAGGTACACATCCATCCATCGACACCGCAAAGCGTCAGCAATGACTCATGCCATACTTACCGCGCGGACGTGGGCCGACTCGGGGACTTACCCGGGGCCCCACCCGGGACGCCAGGCAGCCTCGCACCGCCTCCAGGTGAGGATGCCAACCCGAGATGCCACCGCGGGTAGCAGCGCAAAGGGGGGCAGCTGCGACATGTGACTTCTCTAGACCTCCGTTTCCCCAAATGTGAGAGGGTTAGCGCGGCCCAGCGCCCACCACACCACGCGGGGCCGCGGTGGGCGCAGCGAGGTCAAACGGTAGGCAGGAGGCGATCGCTTCGCCCCACCCAGGCCCTGGTGGCCCACGCAGGTGACAGAACAGCATGAGGGCCCCGACTCACCGCAAACAGGCGGCGCCGCCGCGTGGGGTGACGGAACGCGCGTGTCGAGGACGGCTCGAGAGCCCGCGTGAGGGTCGCCGCGCCTCCGTGCGGCAGTGCCAGTTCCCAGTCCGCCCGATCGTCCTCGCTGCAGCGGCTGCTTGTCAGGCTTGTGCACACCACCTGCTCCACAATCCCCCAGCGATGATGGCGGCGGAGGAGGATTTTTGAAAGCCGGCAGTTTCTTTCCTTCGACTTGATTTGTTCAAGCCGGAGCAGGGTTTTGCCGGGCCCGCGTGCAGGGCCTACCGGGAAGAGAAGTCCTGTCCTCCGGCAAGAGTATGGCTGGACTCGTGTCAGGAACTACAATTCCTATGAAGCACCGCGCGCAGAGTTCGCAACCCTCTTTCCGCCCGCGCTCTCAGCGTCTGACTCTTTCTCGGCTGGACTCCGTAGGACTGTGTTTGACGGGAGCACCAGCGGACTACAAATCCCGGCAGACAATGCGGCAAAGCGCCCCACCCTTCCGTAGAGGTTTGCGCTCTCATGCATGCAACTTTATTGACAAAGGCGATGTTGTCAAAGGCACAACGCTGGATGTTTAAGGGATCCACTTGCTAAAATGAGTCTTTCTTTTAATTCCCGCAAAGTTGAAAGGAAAATCCAAGGATTCCAAGATAATTGGAAAAAATAGCCATTTTGTAGTAAAGACAACCTGCAAGCATCACCTTAACCAACCTTAACCATATTAACATCAATAACAGAACAAACAAACCATCTTCACAGCGTGGCACAGTGAGGATACAGCATCACTGATCATTTCTCAAATTCATAAAATCAATCAAATCATGGGAAAACAAAACAGAAACAAATCCATGGTGTTCTTCTAGAATAATTAGTCTGTACTGTTCCAAAATTCTGAGAGCCATGCAAATTGAAGAATGTTATTGACTAAGTGTATGCACAAAGCCCTGGGTTCATTCCCAGCATTGAAAAATAAACAAATATAAAAATGGTATGTGTATTAAGTGAAATACTTGGACCCGGTTTTCATCTTCCACTTAGAGAGATTTGCTATAAATGCAAAGAAATGAAATAATTATCAAAATTTGTCTACTAAATGTTAGTATCTCCATACTAAATTTATTTTTTGATTGTACTGTAAGTTATGTGTGATATTATGAAACAAAATAACAGTAGCAGATTTTTTTACCCTCTTGCTAGCACTTATTCCTAAAGTCCTAACAGAACACCCAGCCATTATCTGCTTCAGAAATAACTGTATGTGCCAGGCATTGGTGTTGTGTGTCTTCAATCCCAGCACTTGGGATGGGGAGCAGAGGCAGGTGGATTTCTATGAGTTCCAGGCCAGCCTGGTCTATAAGCTAGTTCCAGGACAGCCAAAGCTACTTAGAGAAACCCTGTGTCAAAAAAAAAAAAAAAAAAAGAAAAAAAAGAAAAAGAAAAAGAAAAGAAAAGAAAAAATTATGTGCTGGGTTGGGGGGGGGGAGTGGGAGAACTGTGTATGGAATCACATTCTTAGTCTATGCTGATTGTTGAAGGGGAGATGGGGCAACAGGTATTTCCCCCTTGTGTTTTCAGAGTAAGACTGTCTTTCCTCTTGTAGAAAACTGCTAAAGTGATTAGAGATAAAGGAGCACAATAACCACAACTTACTCTTTTTTTCTCTTTTGAGTTTTAGAGACAGGGTTTCTCTGTGAAACAGCCCTGGCTGTCCTGGAACTCAATCCGTAGACCAGGCTAGACAATTTACTCTTAAAGAGTATTTTTTAAAAATGTGTGAGGTAGGGCTGGAGAGATGACTCTGTGTTTATGAGTACTGGCTGCCCATTCAGAAGACTCAGGCTTAATTTCTCAGCACCCACATGGTGACTCCCAGCAATCTGTTAACTACAGTTCCTGGGCACCCAAAACCTTCTTCTGGCTTCTACATAAATTGCATGCATGTGGTACTCCAACACACTTGCAAGCAAAACACCTATATACCTTTTTTTTAAAAAATTAACTTTTTGTTTGTTTGGTTGGTTGGTTTGGATTTTTCTTTTGTCTTTTTTTTTTTTTTTTTTTTTTTTTTGATACAGGGAGTTCTTTAGCCCTGACTATCCTGGATCTCAATCTGTCAATCTGTAGACCAAACTGGATTCAAATTCAAAGAGATCCACCTGCATCTGCCTCCCTAGAGTGCTGGGATTAAAGGCCTGAGCCATCATGCCTGGATGGTTTTGTTTTTTTTCAAGACAGGGTTTCTCTGTGTAACAGCTCTGGCTGTCCTGGAACCCACTCTGTAGACCAGGCTGGCCTCAAACTCACAGAGATCCACCTGCTCCCAAGTGCTGGGATTAAAAGTGTGTGCCACTACTGCCTGGCTAACTTTTTGACCATTATATAAATAACATGCTAATTATAAATGTTTCAGGTCCTCTCCAAAGCAGTGTGTACTCTAAACCTTGGCACTGTCTCTCCAGCCATATGGGAATTTTTTTTGATGGAAGTTTTGCATTTATTTACTTTTATACAGGATCAGTCTTACTACATAGCCCAAGCTGGCATAGAACTCACAATCTCTTGATTCAGGCTCCCAAATACTAGGATGAACATTTTCATAATAGTATATGAAACCATAATTAATTCCTGCATCTCATTTATTGTATTACAGTTGTCACTAGATGTTCTTATGCTTAAGACTCATGATTCCCACTTTTTAAAAGTTTGTTATTTTATGTGTATGGGTCTTTTTGCCTGCATGTATATCTGTGCACTATGTTCCTTTAATGCACAAAAGGTCAGAAGGCCTGTATGTGGAAGGCAGTTGGGCTATCTGAGGGACCCCTGGCAGTAGGACCAGGATCTACCCCTAGTGCATGGGCTTGTTAAAGCCTATTCCCTATGAGGGAGTGCCATGCTCAGACTTAATGCAGAGGGGAGGGGCTTGGTCCTGCCCTAACTTATGTGTCCATGGGAGCTCTTACCTTTTGTGAGGAGTGGATGGGGGGGGGTGACTGAGGGGGAAAAGGGGAGGGAGAACTTTGATTGGAATGTAAAATGAAATTTGAAGAACATTTAAAAAACAAATATCAACAAAGAGGCCAGAGGTGACAGGTCCTGTGGAGCTAGAGTTACAGGTTGTTGTAAGCTTCCATGTGGATGCTGGGAATTGAACCCAGGTTTTATAGAAGCACAGCCAGTGCTCTTAATCACTGAGCCACCTCTCCAGCCTCCCTCTACTATTTTAAATGAGGAAGACCTTTTTACATTTATTTATTTGTGGGTGTGTGGTTGGGGTCAGGCCAACATGTGCTGGACCTCAGGCTTGGTGGCAGGCACCTTTTCCCAGTGAGCTGTCTCAATGGCCCTCTTTAGTTTTTTTAAAATATAACTCTCACTGTTGAGAATCTGAAATCAAGGATGACCTTGAACTCTTGATCCTCCTGTCCCCATTCTCAAGTACTGGAATTACAGTCATGCCCTACCGTGTCTGGCTCATTTAATTATTTATTTATTTGAGACAAGATCTCACAGCATTAGTTACTTTTTTGTAGTGATTTAAAAAAAAAGGACCAGGATTAGGGCAACTTATAGAAGAAAGAGCTCATGCTCACTTGGACTTACAGTTGAAGAGAGAAAAATTTGCCATGTCACAGAGGGGTGGCAGCAAGAAGCAGGCATAGTGGCAGGAATGGGGTGTTGGAAGCTCCTATCTTTAACTACAAGCTCACAAAACTGAAAGAGTAAACTAGGAATGATACCAGGGGTCTTTAAACACTCTGGGTGTCATACTTCTTGCAGCAAGGTCACACACCTCCTAAACCTCCCCCAAACCACAACACTAGTAGAGTTCCAAGTGTTATAATTTAAAAAAGAAATGGTGGGAAGGAGTCACACAATGCAACAGGGCTCACATGGGAGGTTTATTGAAAGAGAGAGAAGGAACAGAGACTGAACCCTGGGGACAAGGGGTGGGGAGAGAGAGAGACAGAGACAGAGACAGAGACAGAGAGACAGAATGTGGGGGCAAGGCCCACCTTTTAAAAAGGAACATAGTGAGTGTGCACAGGAGGTGCTTTTAGTGGCTGCAGTTGAGGATGTATCCTGTCAGAACCCCAAGGACAAACCAGTACAGATGCCAGAATACTAACATTCCTCCCTTTTTGTTTATTATAAAAAGACAAGGAGTTAGAAAGGGGTAGCAGGTGAGGCTGGGATGAGGATGCTGTATTCTCAGGACTATTTCCTGCTGATCTTGGGGGTTTCATTAATCTTTGGGGGCCCTGAGAAAGCTGGGGTGCTGGCCATGTCCTGGAGTAGCTGGCCAGTTCATGTCACTGCCCAGGCTCTGTGGAACCATCAGGTCACTGCTTAGACCTGACAAAATACTGTTTGAGGTGGATCCAAGTTGACTCCCTAGGGTTGAAAGCACCTGATCCTTTCCATCAGCACAACATCACCCAGACACCCAGGAAACACAGGTGGTTGATTACTGAGGGCAGTCATTATAGAGTTAGTACCTCTGGGGTACTGTTTGTTCTCACCACCTGGACATGCTTGCCTGTCTTGCACCTCCAGCTCTGTGGCTATCAGTTGGTAGTCCTGAATCAATAACTGATTAGGAGTGGTCAGTGGGTCTCAAAAAAATATCTCAATGGGAGCCAAGAGGTATAGACAATGTCACAGCCCCCATGAATGAGGCGGAGAAGACCCAAGGGCCTGCAATTCCTGTTATCTCAGGAATTCAGAGAGGGTCGATTTCAAGAAGGCACAGGCTGTCCTGTGCATCATCAGGCAAAGGTGAAGGTAGGGAGGCACTGAGGGCTCTGAGCCCAAGAGACCTGTGATTGCCCTGTACCAGGTCTTATCCAAGAGGTGAGGAACCATGACAGAGAGTTAGTGGGGAATGGGGAGGGGCTCGAGACAATCATGCTGGTGTTGGATGGAGGGACCCAAGCATCTGGAGAAATGAGGGTGTCATATGTGGACCAGATTCCAGGGTCCATGCATGCCTCAAACTTCTGCCAGGCAGGAGGAAGCTCCAGGAGAGCCATTCCTGGTCAGGGAACCAATGTTATAACTTAAAAAAGAAATGGTGGGAAGGAGTCACAGCATACAACAAGGCTCACATGGGAGGTTCACTGGAAAAGAGAGAGAAGAAACAGAGAAGCGGATAGAGAGGGGGGCAGAGACCAGTCCCTGGGGACAAGAGTGGCAGGAGAGGGAGAGAGGGAGGAAGGGAGGGAGGGAGGGAGGGAGGGAGGGAGAGAGGGAGAGAGGGAGGGAGAGAGGGAGAGAGGGAGAGAGGGAGGGAGGGAGGGAGGGAGGGAGGGAGGGAGGGAGGGAGAGGGAAGCAGAGAAAGAGAGAAAAAGAGACAGGAGGTCCACCTTTTAAAAGGGATCATATTGATTGTAGACAGGAGGTGCTCTTAGTGGTTGCAGCTGAGGATGTACCCTGTCAGAACCCCAAGGACAGGCCAGAATACTAACACCAAGTATTCAAAAGTCCAAGACTATGGAGGCATTTCTCATTTAAATACCAGTGTCCAGCCTCTGCCCCCATAAGGTCCTGGCCATCTCAGAATACAAAATGCACTTCATCCGATCTCCAAAGTCTCCATAGCCTTGACACTATTTAAAAGACCAAGTCTTGCCAGGTGGTGGTGGCACATGCCTTTAATCCTAGTACTTGGGAGGAGAGCCAGGTGGGTTGGATCTCTGAGTTCTAGGCCAGCCTGGTCTACAGAGTGAGTTGCTGGAGAGCCAGAACTACACAGAGAAACCCTGTCTCAAAAAAACAAAAGACAAACAAACAAACAAAAAACAGTCTCTTTGCGCCTCAAGGTAATCTCTTAATTGAAACCCTTTATAAAATGAAAATCACATGCTTCCAAGATACAATAGTACATGCTTCCAAGACACAATAGACTATGAGGAACATCTCATTCAAACCACTACACTCACCACGTAACTCTGATTGGCCTGGAATTTGATAGGAAGAGTAGCTGGCCCTTCTGCCTTTGCCTCCCTAGTGCTAGGGATAAAGACATATACCACTATGCCTGGCTCCATTTTTTTTTAAATTAGCAATTTCACAGACATCAATGCTTTACATATCCTTGCAGTGACCCTAGATCAAGACTCTCCAGTGAAACAGAACTAATTGGATGGGTGGGTGGTTGGGTGGGTGGGTGTAAGGAATTAGTTCACATGAGTATGGAGACCGACAATCCCCACTATACCCTCCATGCTCTGATGGGGATCAAGCCCAGGAACTTGTAAATATGCTACATTAAGCTCTGTACCCAAACCTGTGGCAAGTCCTAAGCTTTGCATTTAGCAAGTTGGAGTCTCAAGAAAGTTGATGACATCATTCCAGTGTGGTGAGTAGGTTCAGGGAAAAGGTAATGTTTCAACTGGAGATCAAAGGCAGAAAACAAAATCCAATGTCCCAGCTTGAAGACAGAGAGGACGCTTTTATATACTGTTTAGACCTCCCACGGATTGGCTGAAGCACATCTCCCTTATACAGGGTAAGCTTCTTTCCTCAGGCTGTCAATCAAAATGCTAAACTCATCTAGAAAACATCCTCATAGGAACGCCCAGAATAGGCCTGGCATTGGTGGCACACAAGTTTGATCCCAGCACTAGGGAGGCAGAGGCTGGTGGATCTCTTTGAGTTCAAGGCCAGCCTGGTCTACAGAGCAAGTTCCAGGACAAGCTGCAAAGCTACACAGAGAACCCCTGTCTCAAACAAACAAACAAACAAACAAAAGAAAAAAAAGAAATGACCAGAATAATGTTTGACATTATTTATTTGTCAACTATCTGGACACTCTGTAGCCCATTCATGTTATACGTAAAATTCACCATCATAGGGGTTGAGAATTTAGTTCAGTAAGAGTGTATAACTAACATATACAAGGTCCTAATTCTTTTTAATCCTCCAAACCACAATAAAAAATACATACTAAAAGTAATTGTCAAACTTGGTGTGGTGGTACATGACTTTAATTGTAGCACTTAGGTCTCTATGAGTTCAAGGCTAGCCAAGGCTCTATAGTATGACCCTGTCTCAAAAAAAAAAAAAAAATAATCATAATAGACCCTGTAGGATAAGAACAGACACCATAATGTTTCCAATAACAACGAGCAACACACATGACAGCATATACCATGTAGCCTTGGTATGCTGTAGGCTCTGTCATGTAGGTTTATGTAAGTATGCTTTATATTTGTACATTATAAATAAAATTACCTAGTAATGTATTTCTCACAATGTTTTCCCAGTGCTAAGCAATGCATGATTATCTTATGGTTCTACTCCCCATGTTAACTCGTTGTATTAACAAGTACCATAGGCTGGGGGACTTTAGTGACATAAAGCTTTTCTTTAGATCTGGAATGTTGAAAGTCCAGGATCAGGAGGCACAGCATCATCAGGCTTTTGGTGTGCAGACAGCCTCTTCCTGGCTTACGTATGGCTACTCCCTGATGCACCCTCACTTGCAATCCTTCTCTGGTGTCTTTTCTTAGAAGGGTACTAATCATACTCATGAGATCTCCATCCACATGGCCTGGTTATTGCCCAAAGGTCTCATCTCATACTACCATTACATTGAAGTTTCAATATATAGACACATTCAGTCCACCACATACCCAATTTACAGATGAGAGAGAAGGGACTGAAGGCTAAATTTCTGAATATATCCTGGACCCTTCCCTAGGTGTCACCAAGGTAAGGCCTTTAGTGGGAGGTCTAAGACCTGGAACTGTGCTAGATTTGTGGGTACCTGGGACCTGACAATGAAGGCTTATTGAATGAGTAAACAAACCCAAATAGCACTTGAACTAAGGCTCCCATGCGCTCAAGCTTTCCTAGGAGATAGCTGGGTCTAAACCTGGTGCACAAGGTGCTCACTGAAAGAATACATGGATTATATACTTGTCAATTCCTCAAGGTTCAGAGCATGAGCCTTGGATTCCAATCTCTAGTGACTCACTCAAGTCCTTGATAATAATGAGTGACAGGTCCAGAATTCAGATGCCCCCATCATGGTACAGTGGTTATGCTTATAGGATAGGCTGAGACTGGATCATGCCCCTTTCTCTTCCTAAGATGCATGTGACCTCAATCTAGTCATTAATGGCTTGTGTCTATTCCTCATCTGAAAGTGGATAAAAACAATGCCTATCTCATAGGGCTTTTAAAATGGTAAGAGACTCAATATATGCATATCTTTGCTCAGGATAAATACGTAGTGTCTGTTAATGCTACTTTGGCTTTGATATGAGGACATATAGGTTCACAGTGGAACATCAGGACTCCTCAGAAAACAAATCTATTGGTGTGAGATTCTTGGCACTTTTTTGCAAAACACCCTACCTCTAGTTGGGGTGACTCTGGAAGTCCAGCTTAACAAACTGATATCCTATTGAAAACTTTAGATGCTAGCATCTAGCCAATTCTCCCTTAATTGACAGACACTCCTCCTTTTAAGACTACTTGATGTTTCACCAGCAGCTTGGGATGGCAGACTCTTCAGGCCTCTTGGCAGCTAATTCATCCGAAGCAGGATGTTGTAATCCAACTGGCTTGGTATCCTTATCCCTGAAAGGAGAATGCTATGAACAGTGGTGCCTGGAATCCTTCAGTGTAAATTGGATGGGAGGTTTGGGGACTGACATTGTTCAGGCTAGTATGTGGGCTAGGACAGCTGAGGCAGGCCTTAAATGCCTCATTCTCTTGCTTCCTGCCTCCCCCTGTAACAGGTGTACACTATACTGCCTGGTGTGTTCAGTTTTCTAAATCTTGATTTTAGATATGAGGTAACTGATACTGCAAGATGACTTGGGGTCAGATAGTTGACAAACCAAGAGCAAGAAATCTTAGTCTTCCCAGATGGAACTGGAAAAAGCCATACTGAGTGAGGTAACCTAGACCCAGAAAGACAAATATAATAACATACTCATTCATAAGTGGATATGAGACAAAAGACAACCAGATTACAACCCCAGAGAACTTAGGCAACAAAGAGGACCCTAAGAGAGACACACACGGATCTGCCTGGGAAGGGGAAAAAGACAAGATCTCCTGACTAAAGTGGGAGCATATGGGGCAGGGAGGAGGAAGGGAGAGGGAAGGGGAGAAGGGAAGAGGAATGGGAAAAATGTATAGCAAAAAAAAAAAAAAAGGAGAAATCTTAGATTCCTAATGTTATCCTGGTGATTCTCATCACATTAGCCAGAACAGAACCCCCACTTCACACACACACACACACATACACTTAAATTGCCAGGCTCAGATTGTCACTGCTTTGAGCCCATAATCTTGAATCTATCCCAAGTGACCCAAGGCTTGTTTTCACATCAACATCAATGGCATCAGAGAGCCACCTGACTATCCTTTGCTTCTGAGGTTTGTTTTGTTTTGTTGCTTGCTAATCTCAAGGTAGTGAGGAGGGAGAAGGCAACCACACCTGGAAAAGCTGGAGAAGTTTTAAAGTGCAGGAGCAGGCAGTGCATGGTGACACACCTTTAATCTTAGCACTTGGAAGGCAGAGGCAGGTGGATCTCTGTGAGTTGGAGGCCAGCCTAGTCTACAGAGTGAGTTCCAGGACAGGCTCCAAAGGTACACAGAGAAACTCTGTTTCAAAAAGAAAAGAAAATGAAAGCGTATGAGCATTTGTTCCCTTTCCAACTTGCCCTGAAAAAACAGTTATTAGAAACTATCAGAGGTCATGAATGACAGAGTCTGGAGTCAGAGCTGCCCCCTGGGACAGCTTAACCTCTGAGCTTTAGTTACCCATCTATCAGATGGGCATGCTAAAACCCATGTTCCAGGATTCTTTTATGAGTAAGAAAACACAGCCCTCTTGAGCTACCATAGAGTATTTCAACATTTAAATTTTGTTCCCTGTTATAGCCATAGCTCCCAAGGGCATACCTGGCACAAGTGTCTGTGTAAGAGATAACGTTTGTGAAGATGAAATCTCCAGGTTCACAGCTGATCTGCATTAAATTAAATGAGCATACACATGCATGTGCATAAAATGAAGAGGGAAAAGAGCAGGGCCACTTAGTGCAGGTGGGTCTTTCCCCTGTCAACAGCACAGCCACTTATTGTGTAGGACAAATATGATTTGGAATCAGAAGATCTGGATTCAAAGCCAACCTATCTATTACCAGTTCTGAGGCAGGAACACAGATACCTATGGAAGATCTTTTTGGTTAGCTGTTCTTTTTCCTTGGCCCTCTTAGCAGCCTTAAGTCCTTTCTATAAAGATCCCCAACAAAGAGACTTTCTATGATGGAGTTCTACATAGGCTCCCTGAACTTTTCGTCTAGGCCTGGACTTTGGGCCTCTGTATCTATCTCTGAATTATCTGAATTTCATTTTACTTTTTAGATTAAAAAGAATTATCATTATCTTTTGAGATAGCACGTCTCTATGTAGTCCTGACTATCCTGGAACTCTTTAAGACCAGGCTGGCTTTGAACTCACAGTGATCCAGCTGCCTCTGCTTCCTCAAGTGCTTAGATTAACAGCGTATACCACCATGATTGGTCTAATTGTCCAAATTTTAGCAAGAATCTTGCTAAACTAGAATAGGGGTTTAACTAGAATCCTCTAACCCCCCCCCATCTTTAAATACCATGAATATCTAACCAGGTACCTCATCCTCTACTATTCCTCAAGGTGATGTTCTGGTGCCTGACCTATCTCCAAGAGAAAAACCGCTCAGCAATTAAGAGCACTGGCTGCTCTTCCAGAGGACCCATCTCAGATTCCCAGCACCCACACACCAGTTCACACCGTCTCCAACTCCAGTTTCAGGAGATCCCACCCCTCTTCTGGTCTCTGCTAGGCACCAGGAATACACATGTTACACACACCTACCTGCAGCCAAAACATGCACACACACACACACACACACACACACACACACACACACACACACCAAAACAAAACCTGAATTTGAAAACATTTTAAAAGAATCCTGTTAGGTGGGGCTAGCCGAAATCACATCTTACCCTTCTTAGTTTTCTGTCCGCTGTCCCTGTCTTGCTCTTATGTTCCTGCTGAATTCAGTGCTGAGCCCAATGTCTCTGCACCCACTGCAGTGGTTGCTAAACCCACCATGATGGACCTTCCTTGAATAAAATCAGTCTGGCTTTCTTAAACAAGTGTCATTGATTCCCCCCCCCCCCCTTTAACTTTCCATACACGAAAACCCCAGCCAAATGAGACTGACTGAGTCCTTATCAACGAAAAGAGTAGAACACCACCCGGGGCTTGGAGAAGCACCTGGGAAGCCGAGTGTGCCTTTTCTCTCGCTCGGATTGGGGGCGGTGATGGGGAGGCTTAGGGTTGGTCCAGCAATGCAGAACTGTCAGAAAAGCCCGGAAAAGAAAGGGCACTTTAAAAAAAGAAAATCAAGGTGAATTCCAGGCATGAACCGTCCACTGAGAAGGGGGCTTCCCGACTCCCCACCCCTTCCCCCCCCAGGTGCGCAGCCCGCGCCGCCCACCCCGGGCGCGCCTAGGCGAGGTGGAGCTGCGCTCTCTAGGACCCGAGGAGGGGAGCTGCAGGGAGACGGAGGCTCCAGCGGGTGCTGCCGCGAGCGGCCGGCCGAGGGGCTGGAAATGAAAGTAAAGCGCTCCGGAGCCACATGGACCGAGCTGCCCGGGCGGCGGCGCCGGGAGCAGGATGCGGCCGCCCGTAATTAAATAGCATTTACTCTTATTATTACTAATAATAATAACGTAATCATACCTCTAGTCATAGCATACCATTTATCGGGCTCGGCGCAGGCCCGCGGGGAGCGCAGCCCGGCCGAGGTGAGTGCTTTGGTGCGGCGGAGCCCCGCGGGGCAGAGGCCGAGCCACCGCGTTCCCCGTGGCGCGCAAGGTTGGGGCGCGCGAGGCTGGGGCGCCGGGGCAGGGCCGGGTAGGGCCGCACGCGGAGGAGGCGCGGGAAGTCGGGGCCCGGCCACCTGGAAAGGCGGCTTTGCAAGAATAAAGCAATATCACCCCCATTATCATGAACTGTTTTTTAGGGGAGACCTATCTGCAGATCCCCGTACCCCTACCCCAAAGTTTCAAAGTTATTGTGTGGCCGGGCACCTGCCGCTGGGAAATTGGGTCTCCACTGCAGCCCCCAGGGGATGTCTTGGGATTTTCTTCCGTGGTAGTGGTGGGGAGCAGGCTCCCCGGGAAGCTTTGGGGGTGCATGGATGCTTTACGGATCCCACTGTAAGTGGGTGATCCGAGGCTGGCAGTGGGGAATCTCCCTTTCCTTTTGTATTCGCTTTGGATCCGCAGTGCCTAGAGGTGGAGGGGCCGCGCGCGGCGAGGGCCAGAGACAATGGCCGGCTGATGGGTCGCCCCAGTCGGTTGCAGCGGCCACGCGAGTCCGGGGATCCGGGGCCTGCGGGCCTAGCCCTGGGGGAGGGGGCGGCAGGAAAGGGGGGCGCGGTCTGGGTCGGCTGATCAGGAGAGCATTTCCGGTCGTGGCATCCGTCATTGGCCTCAGAGGCCTCCCGGGTGGGCAGTAACCAGGCTGGGAATTCATGGGGACTGCAGGGTGCTGGGACTCTGTGGACTGTGGGGAGCTCTGCAGTTCTGGGACCCTGGAGAAACAGAGCCGACCCCCCTACATACACACTGCCCTCAATGGGCAGAAGGTCCCCTCTGCCACTCATAACTCTTTTTCTTTCCTGCTTAGAAACCTTTCAGGTTCAGGTGTTTGTAAAGTGGGTAGGAGGGGGGGAATGGGGGGGCTTCGCAGAAACAAAGCCCCACCCCCACGCCCCAGGAGTGGAAATCGTGTAGAAAGAGTTGTTCTTGACAGAACAGGATGACTGAGGTGTCAACAGGGGCTGGAAGACCAGGCTTCAAGTCCCAGTGTGCTGGGGGCCCACAGCAAAGTGATGGGGGATTTTGTTTTTTCAGTTGTTAGCCAGGACACTGGTGTTTGGGCACAAGAATCGGAATCCCCAAGGTCTTGCCATTTTCCAGAGTGCCTGCAGTTCATCCAGTTTGATGAAAATAGCAGAATGCAGATCCTTGAATTTTTACACAAATGAGATAATTATAGTATGTTTAGCAACTGTGTTGTACATGAAATTCCAGCAGAATCTTTTCCTCTACTACCAAGACTTCCCCCACCACAGACACAACCATACTTTCTCTGATAGCTTCGTACTTCTTTATCCCAATGAAGGAAGACTGCTGCAAGCTGAAAATGATGCCAGGCTCAAATCTGGGTGAAACATGTTCTAGGTGGGGTTCTTGTGTCCTGAGCTGGGCATATGTGGGCTTATCTGCCCTTCATTTCGGTTATGCTTGGTAGACATTTTCTCATCCTTGTTTTCCAGATGAGGAACCAAAGGCTTAGTGAATTGGGCATCTTGCTGGAAATTTCCAGCCATGATTCCTAACTAGTTATCTGACTCTGAATATCCATTTTCAGGAGGGAGGAGATCTGAAGATGAGAGAAGGGCTTTGTGATTCTTAGGTTGCTATAATGTCTGATTAATGGTTATGAGCTATAACCAATTTAGGTAGGACAGTTTGGAATGTGGCTTGTTGAATTTTTCTGGAGGCTGAGTTCAATGGGATGAGCTGTCTCTTGAGTCTTAGGTATGGGACAGTGCAATCATCAGTGAGTTCAAGACCCTTAAAATAAATAGCATTTTGTATGTCTGTGTCTGTGTGAATATGCATGCATGTGTGCACACATGCACCAGTGTTTCTGATACATACCTCCCAGCACTCAGGAGTTGGAGGCAAGAGAATTGTGACTTACAGGCCAAGTTGGGCTACATGGCAAGACCTGTCTTGTCTCTTCTTCTCCTCCTTCTCCTTCTCCTCCTCCCTCTCTCTCTCTCTCTCTCTCTCTCTCTCTCTCTCTCTCTCTCTCTCCCTCCCCTCTCCCTCCCCCTCCCCCTCCCCCTCTCCCCCTCTCCCCCTCTCCCTCTTCCCCTCCCCCCCTCCCCCTCTCTCCCCCTCTCCCCTTCTCCCCCTCTCCCCCTCTCCCCCTTCCCCCCCCTCTCTCTCTCTCCACCTGCCATGTCTGACCTGAGACCTTGTCCTAAAGAAAAAGAGGGGTGGTGGCTATTAAGGTGGTTCCGTGGTTAAATGCTCTTGTAAGGTACCTGAGTTGAGTTCCCAGCACCCATATCAGAAAGCTCACAGCTGCCTGGAACTCTGGCTCCAGAGGATCTGTCAACCTCTTCAGCCTCCACCTGCATTTACATTCATGTGCACACATCCACTTATACTTACACATAATTAAGAAAAATATCTTAGCCAGGCATGGTGGTACATGCCTTTCCCAGAATTTGGGAGGCAGAGGCAGGCAGGTCTCTGAGTTTGAGGACAGCCTGGTCTATAGAGTGAGTTCCAGGAAGACTAGGATTATACAGAGAAAACAAAACAAAAACAAGAAAATATGTATATATGTATAATGCGTTTTATTTATTTTATCACAAAAAGCCTTTCACATATATGGGCTCATCTGTCCTTCCTAGCAATTACATCAGGTAGACTTTTCTTTTCTTTACCTTTGTTCAGTGGTTAAAAGCACTGTTGTTCCTCCAGAGTACTGCAGTTCGATTCCCAACACCTACATGGTGTCTCACAACAGTCCTTAACTCCAGTTTCAGGGCATCTAAACCCTCTTCTGGCCTCTTAAGGTACCGGGCACGGTACACACAGTACACAAATATATATGCAAGCAAAACAACCATATATATATAAAAATTTAAAAATAAAAATTTTATACCCAGCTTATTTACTGGGAGATGTGCATGTGACATGGTGTGTATGTGTGTGTGTGTGTGTGTGTGTGTGTGTGAATCAGAAGACAGCTTGTGGGAGTCCATTCTCTCCTAGGTGTCAAACTCAGGTTGTCAGATTTGGTGGCAAGCACCTTCACCCACGGAACCATCTTACCTGTCGTGGGGTAGATATTTCAGTACATCTTTTCCAGATATAAAATCGGAGGCTTAGAGAATTGGATGTCCTTTTGGTTTTTGGAGACAGGGTTTCTCTGTGATAGACCATGCTGGCCTTGAACTCACAGAGATCCACCTGCCTCTGCCTCTGAGCACTGGAATTAAAGGTGTGTGGAATTAATTCTCACCTCCCATTGAAATTCGGTGTCTGGCTAGAAATAGTCAGAATAGAGCTAGGAATCCTCAGTAGTTCTCTGCCTCTAGATACTCATCCTTTCCCAGAGTCTTGTGCACCTCTGATAAGCTCCGTGAGGCAGATCTGGGATTGAGCTCCTTGTAGTCTGGTTGGAAACAGAAAGGTAAATTCAAAAGGAAAACTGGCTGGAGAGATGGTTCTGTGGTTAAGAGCCTAGTCTATGTATGAGTGCCAGGTCCAGGGAGAAGCCTACCTCAAACACATAGGTGGAGGGTGATAGCGGGGACATTTGGTACTCTCTTCTGGAGTCTATGCTTGCTCACAGGTATGGATATCCTGTGTGCATACATGTACACACACAGTAAGTCAATTAAAAATGAAGCTGACTCCAGGCAGTGGTGGTGCATACCTTTAGTCTCTGCACTGGTGAGCGGGGGACAGGTGAGTTTAGGGCTAGCCTGGTCTACAGTGCCAGTTCCAGGAACAATTCCAGGATAGCCAGGACACTATCTCAAAAAACAAAAGAAAAGAAAAGGAGAACTTACAAAGAAAGAAAAGAACTCTGGCTGGGTGATGATGGTGCACGCCTTTAGTCCCAACACTTGGGAGGCAGAGACAGATGGATCTTAGTGAGTTCAAGACCAGCTTGGTCTACAAAATGAGTTCCAGGACAGTTACACAGAGAAACACCATCTTGAAAAACAAAAAACAAACAAACAAAAGACAGAACTCTGATGTCAGTGCACCGAGAGAAAAGGTAGCAACCTGGAAATGTATAGGAAGGCTTCCTGGAGGAGGTGGAATTTGGGATGCTAGAGTAGGAAGGAAATCTCAGATAAACTTCTGTTACTTCTGTGCCAGAAGCTGATGTAGTTTATCTTTTTAAAATTTCTTTAACTTTTAATTTTCTTTTAGTCTGAGACAGGTTTTCTCTGTGTAGCCCTGGTTGTTCTGGAATTTGTAGACCAGTCTGGCCTTCAACTCAGCGATCGATCTGCCTCTGCCTCCCAAGCACTGGAATTAAAGGCCTGTGCCACCACTACCACCTGGCTTTTTTAAACATTTTTTTTTTAAATATAATTTTCTCTAATTTTAATTCCTGATGGTTTGATACTTGTGCCTGCATTTTACTGAAAAGGAATTTAGGGGACTCAAGAGTTGTGTGACCACCACAAGGTAACCTAACTGTATTTGAACCCAAACCTTGCTGACTTGAGTGTGCTTCTCCCCACTGCACCCACCTTCATCTCTACCATCATGGAAACAGGAGCAGAGACCAGGGAAGTAGCAATTGGCAAATGCCACAGCCATAAGGGTTCACCAGGAAAAGTTAGCAGACTCCTCAAGGCCAGAGTTTAAGGAAGTATTTGAGTTCCCACACCCTGCAGAAAAGGTAGGATTGTGGAGGAGCATAGTCCTGAGTGTGGAAATATGGGTAAATCCATTCCGTGGGGGCTTTAGGGACCTGGCTTAGCACCCTGGAAGAGCTTGCAGCTGGGCACAAGACAGACATGGACCATTAACCTGAGCTTCCCATGGACAGGAACTGGCTCTAATTCAGCCTCTGCCTCCAGCCCTGGTGGACGTGGCAGGAGGACACATTCAGCCATTATGTTGTCAAATTGAATTATACCCCAGTGTGGAGGAGGCAGGCTTATTTCGCCTGGGGTGAAAGGTCTTCCTAGAAGAATTTCTATGTGAATGCTTGAAAGATAGGATAAGAAGGGCCAGAGAGAGGCCATTCTGAACACAAACAGAGATGGACAGAAATAGGGGGTGATAAGGCCTGAAGAGTAAGTCCCCAGGCACAGACACAATGTGGGGCAGCTGTGAATTCCAGCTGGAGCCCAGTGTTGTGTTGGCTCTTTGATTCTCTGAACTTGAGTTTCTGTTTCTGGAAAGAGCCCTGAGAGTGTTTGGTTTTCTTTTCTTCTAAACTTTTAAATTTATTTTATTATGATACCATTACCCTTTCATGAATTCTGAGATAGGGTCTCACTAAGTAGCTCTGGCACTGGCTATAAAGACCAAGTCAGCATCAGCTTTCCACTGACCTTCTGTCCCTGCCTCTCAAGTGCTGGGTTTGCAGGCATGCACCAACATGTTCTGATGAGTCTGGGGTTTGATAGTAATCCAAGAGAGTTAAATGAAAGATGTCAGAAGGTCACGGCTAGAGAGATGGCTTAGTTCTTAAAGCATTTGCTGTGCTTCTAGAGGACCCAAGTTCGGTTCCCACCACCCACGTTGGGTGGCTCGTAACTGCATTTAACTCAAGTGCTTGGAGATCCAACACCCTCTTCTGACCTTCATGGGCACCGGCACTCAGGTGCACATAGCCCCACACAGACAGACACATACAGACATAATTTAAAACAAAACTTAAAGACAACATAGAGAAAAGGTACCAGTATGAATCTTTAATCCCAGCACTTTGGAGGCAGAAGAGGGAAAATTTTACCCTGATCTACAGACAGAGACTCTTTTAAAAAAAAGAAAGAAAGTGGGGCTGCAGAGATGGCTAGGTGGTCTAGAGCATGTACTGCTCTTAGAGGACATAAGTTCAAATCCTGGCACCCAAGTCAGGTGACTTACAATTCCTTTAACTCTAGCTTCAGGATCCAGCGCCCTCTTCTGACCCCTGCAGGGATCTGCTCTCACATACACAACCGTCACACAAATACATAATATGAAGAATAAAATTAGCCTTTTAAATAATTTTTATGTTAACACATATTGGTGTTTTGTCTGCATGCATGTTTGTGTGAGGGTATCAGATCCCCAGGAACTGGTCCAGATGGTTGTGAGCTGCCATGTGGGTGCTGAGAATCAAACTCAGGTTCTGTGGAAGAGCAGCCAGCTCTCTTCACCAATGAGCTCTCTCTCCAGCCCCAGCCCCCAAATAAAAAAAAAAAAAAAAATGGCCTGGTGGCGGTGGCACACACCTTTGATCCCAGCACTCAGGAGGCAGAGACAGGTGAATCTCTGTGAGTTGGAGACCAGTTTGGTCTATAGTGAGTTCCAGGACAGCCAGGGCTACACAGAGAAACCCTGGCCAAATCAGTTTATTTAATCCCTACCCCACATCATCCTATAGGTTTTCGCCATGAGTATCTCTAACGAAAGGTCAAGTGTAGAGTTTAGATGACTGTTAAAAAAGGAGGGGGTGGCTGCAAAGGAAATACAGCCCGTCTCCAGTGAGGGAACATGAAGAGTGAGTGGAGAAGCCAGTAGGGCCAGCAGTGCAGACCCGAGACTACAGAAGGTGGGGGTCCGCTGAGGAAGGCTGGCTGCAGCCTGCAGTGGAGGCTACTATGTCAGCTCCGGGAGCCAGCACAGAAGCCAGCTCCTTTTACTGTATTTACTGGTCCATAGCAGAGAGGCTCGTTTTCCCTCCTGTTAGCACCAGCCATACAACTCTTAGTTATTTCCCAGCTGAGTGTTTCTGTGCAGGCATCGTGATGGCTTCTGCAGGGGTTTGTTAGCACTGCTTCTCCAGCAAGCCCAGAGCACCTGGGGATGAACAGCATTTCTGTCTTCAGAACCGTCTAGGTGACTTCTTCAGGAACAATTCCTGAGACTGGTGTCGGAAGTTGAGGTGGAAATAAGGGCAGCCGCTACCACAGATTTACACAGCACTTGACACTTCTGTCTGAGCATCAAATCATTTACCACTCCCTGAGGCAAAACCATTATGACCACATTTTGCAGATGATGAACCTGAGGCCCAGAGAGACAAGAAACACCCCACAACTGTAGCTGTCGTAGAGCAGGAAGCAAGCCTATAGACCTCAGAACCCAAAGTGCATTGTAGGGTCTCATGTAATCCAGGCTGGTCTCAAGCTCACTCTGTGGCCGAGGTTAGACTGGAATTCCTAATTCTCCTGCCTCTGTCTCTTAAGTTCTGGGGAGATGACTCAGAAAGGACTTGCCACACAAGTGTGAGGATCTGAGTTTGATTCCCAGCACCCATATTTAAAAAAACTGGATGCAGGCGCTGGAGAGAACAGGGTTAAGAGCACTTGTTGCACAATCATGAGGAATTGGATCCCAGCACTCACATAACAAGCCGGTGTCCTTATAAACTCCTGTAATTCCAGATCCAAGGAGGGTCACTGACCCTTACTGGAATCCAGCTTAGCCAAGAAAATGTGAGCCCAGGTTCAGAGACAGACCCTGCTGCAAAGAGGCAGAGGTTAGCAGAGACACCAGACAAGTCATGCACACCCATGCACACGTACAGGTAGGTGCATACACATGCACACAAATCTAAAAAGCTGGTTGCAGTGGCATACCTCTGGATCCCTGGGACTTTCTGGTGAGCCGGTCAAGAGCTGGGGTTACAGGCGTGTGCACCACACCCTTTGGGGTCCTGAAGTCTGAAGCCTTTAACTGCCATATACAAGACGCCATCTGATTACTTTGTCTCTTATTTAGGGAGGTATCCCAGCATGGACCCCAGAACCTCACACATGCAAGGCAGGAATCTGCCACTGAACTATATCCCCAACTCCCAGCCCATTTGTTTTTTTTTTAAAGGCAGGATCATATACTATAGCCAAGTACAGCCTGGACTTACTATGTAGTCTGGATTGGCCTCAGATTTTTGGTTCTCCTCCTACTTTAGCCTCCCCAATGCAGTATAAGCCACCACACCTGCCCAGCTTGCTTCATTTCTTATCTGTCTGGGCAGGTGACATTTTTCTATCACCAACATTTATGTAGTCAATTATTAATTTGTTGCAAGAGTGTGATATCTTGTCACTAACAGTATCATGCTTGTGCCACAGCCAATAATTTTATGACAGTTCCTCAAGAGAGGATGTGTCCCTGATTTTCAGAAGAAAATGGAAGCTATCACTCTTTTTCTACCTTCTGAGGCTTTTGTGCCTAAACAATGACTCTGAAAGGGATCGTGGTATCCTGTTCTCCAAGGTCAACAGCTGAATCCTCCTGCTAGCTTGACTTCTGAAGTACCAGGGTTAGCCAGGAACCATTCGCTGTTTGTGAACCCCACAGCGACAGTTCAGGCTGTGACCAACCCTTCTGGAGTCTTCAGAAGTCACCCTGGAGCAGCTGTTCTCTTGTTCCATCCATGGTCCCCTGCCCCACCACAGGTGGAGGGATGCAGAGCAGGGCAGAATAAAAGGCAGTCTGCCTTTTTCCCCTGTTCTAGCAGCAGGCGTGCAGGCAGTACGTGCACAGTATGTCACCGTTCTTGACCTCTGTCTTCCTTTCTGTGGTCCAGTACATTTGCCCTGAGTTTGGTGTGAGGGTCCAGTGATGGATTTCAAAAGCTGTAAAGACCACCCAGTGTGAGGTAACGTCCAGAGTGCTTAGTAAGCTCCAGGATGTTCTTGAATCTTCCCCATTCTCTGCATCAATCCAGCCTGGACTATTGTATGGTTAGTATTCTTGTGTTTTAGCTTTCTCCTTGTCATTCATCTTTCATTCAACAGCCAAACTTTTGTAGCGTTTGTTTTTTATTCTTATTCTTTTGGCCCCCCGGCTCCCAAATAAATCACACATGGAGGCTTATTCTTAGTTATGAATGTCTGGCCTTAGCTTGGCTTGTTTCTAGCCAGCTTTTCTATCTTAAATTAACTGATCTACCTTTTCCTTCTAGGCTTTTGTCTTTCTCTTCTGTAAATCTTACTTTCCCTCTTATTCTGTGGCTGAGTGGCTGAGTGGCTGGGTGGCTGAGTGGCTGGGTGGCTGAGTGGCTGGGTGGCTGGTGGCTGGATGGCTGGTGGCTGGGTGGCTGGTGGCTGGGTGGCTGGTGGCTGGGTGGCTGGGTGGCTGGGTGGCTGGTGGCTGGGTGGCTGGTCCCTGTTGTCTTCTTCTCTTTGTTCCCTTGCTCCTTTCCCTCTTCTTCTTTGTTTCTCCTATATATATTCTTTGTCTGCCAGCCCCACCTGTCCTTTCTCCTGCCCTGCTATTGGCCGTTCAGCTCTTTTTTAGATCATCAGACATTTTAGACAGGCATAATATCACAGCTTCACCAAGTTAAACAAATGCAGCATAAACAAAACCATACCAAATGGTCACACACTTAACCATACCAAATGGAGACTTGAATGACCCTGTCATTTCCCCTGGAAACTTTTTAGAATTTTCTGGATATAGGCACAACCTAGGCCTGTTTCTCCAATGGTGTTTGTAGCTCTCTGTTCAGGCCTCAGCCTGCCCCCTGCACCTTATTTTCCCCTTGACCTGTGTTTTCTTTGAACCTGCTTAGCTTGTTCCTACCTCAGTCGATTGCCTTCTGCTGGGTGCACGCTGTTTTCTCTCCTGTGTCTCAAATGCCACATCTTCTGAGGGGCCTTCCCCCAGCTCCTGCCTACCACCTACCACATTTCCCATCTGTTCCTCACTCTTACCTGTCTGCCTTCCTTGTGTTGTGCATTTCACACTGACCTATTATGTGAGAGTGTGTTCACATGTTTGCAGATATGCATCTGAATGCAAGTGTGTGTACATACGTGTGTATGTGTTACTCCTCAGGAGCCATTCATCTATTAAGACGGGATCTGTTGTTGGCCTGGAGCTTTATTAGGAGACCAGAATGGCTGGCCAGTGAATGCTGCGAACCCCACAGCGTCTGCCTTGCCAGCACCAGGAGTATAAGCATTTATCACTGTGCCCAGTCTTGACAAGTGGGTATAGCTTCATCTTGCAAATAGCAAATCTGAAGCTCAGAGAGGTCCCTGGAAAGTAGTATGGGATGGTGATGGGGTTTGATCCCAGGCTGATGGCCGGCCTGCCTGCCTGCCTGCCTGCCTTCTTCCCGTTGTCACTGGGCACCAGAGCAGGTAGTGCACAATTCATTAGGAGTTCCCCTGAGCAGGAACAGTGACTAGCCCACTGCACCAGAAGACAGCCTGTTGCATTGGGCTCTTGCTCTGAGTGATGACATCTGTTTGTTTCACTCCGTATGCTTGCTTACAATTCCCATGGGTGACCTTCTGCTACTCTTCCTTCATTTCTTTTTTAAGCTTCATGACGGCTTTATTAAAAAGTTGTCAGGGGCTGGAGGATGACTCAGTGGTCAAGAACACTTGCTGATTTTCCAGAGGACCCAGGTCAGGTTCTTAGCACCCAGGTCAATCTGGTAGCTCAAAACATTGATCTGTGACTCCAGCTTCTGGAGATGTGCTGCTGCTGGCCGGCTCAGGCAGCTGAACTTGCTGGAACATACCCACATGCTGACACATACACCTGCAATAATTAAAAATCATAAAAGTAAACCTTAAACCAGTAAGGAGTGCTTGTCAGGCGTGTGATGTACTCCGTTAATCCCAGCACTTGGGAGGTGGATCACTATGGATGTGAGGCTAGCCTGATCTAAATCGTGAGCTCCAGGACAGCCAGAACTACATAGAGAGACCCTGGTCTTGAAAAAAAATCAAAAGATTAAAAAAAAAAAAAGGCCAATTTCAAAGAAAGCAAACTCAGGCTGCTGAGCCCTGTGAATACTTGATTTCATATTCCCTTCCTAACCTACTTTCCTGGTGGAGCCTGGGGTGCCAGCAGCTTGGCCTTACTCAGCAATTGTATGGCCTTGGGCCAGCGCCATCCAGTCTAAGCCTTACCGTTCTGTGAACAATGGAATGATAAATCCTACTTTTGAGATGGTTATGGACACAAGTGATTTTATTTATTTAACTTCTTTATTGATTCTTTGGAAATTTCATAGGACGTACCCCAATTCTGCTCATCTCCCAGTTCTCCCTTATCCTTCCCTTATCTCTGCTGTACCCCTCCCACAAAAGAAAACAAAACACAATAAGGAAGCAAACAAAAGCAAAAGCAAACCCCAAACCAAAACACAACCCACAGCAACAACAAAAAAATCTCTTTGCTTCTCCTTCTTTCCTGCCTCTCCAACACCTCTTCATTCGTCCTGGTGGCATTGGGGGCTTCTGTGTGTCATACAGTACACCCCTTTGTCCCATCAGTTTTACTGGCAAATGTTCATTGCAGTGAGTCACTGGTCTGGTTCAAGGCCTCTGGCTTCCGGTACACCATCCTCACTGGATCCTCACCAGAACTCCTTAGGGTATTCTGTGGCTGCCCTTGGAGATCTTACAGGTATCATTCCACAGATCCAGTCCCTTCACAAGCTCCAGCAGGTCCAAGATGGAGTAGATGCCAGGGTGGTTTAACCAAGTCCTAGTTGTGGGCCTGGATGGTAGCCAAGCTGGTCGGTCAGTCCTAGCCTCTGGGGCAGCCTGTCTTGGGTGAGGGGGCCGAGTCAGCTCCTGTCCATGCTTGTCCTCAGGGTAGGTTCAGCCTTACCTGTAGTGAGGGGTGGGGCCATCTCTCCAGAATGCAGGGGTCAGTTCTCTTGCTGTAGGGACACAAATGATTCTTTAAGACATAGTCTTTCATTTAAGACCCTTCTCAGATCACTGTATTTAAATGTACCAAGTAGCTGGGCGGTGGTGGTATACACCTTTAATCCCAGCACTCGGGAGGCAGAGGCAGGCAGATTTTTATGAGTTCCAGGCCAGCCTGGGCTACAGAGTATGTGTCAGGACAGGCTCCAAAGCTACACAGAGAAACCCTACCTCAAAAAACAAACAAAAAGTGTAAGTGCACCAAGTAAACTCTATGGGTTTGCAAGGAAAAGTAGCTCTATTACGATGAAGGTGTGTGTGTTCATTTATGTATAGTGTGTGCACGTGTGTTTGTGTATATGTGTGGATGTACATGGATAGTTTTTTTTGCTTCTGTTCCTGTGTTGTGTAGAGGCCAGGGGACAACCTCAGGTATGAACATTCCTCAGGAGCTGTCTACTTTTCTTTCTTTCTCTTTCAAGACTTGTTTTTATTTTATGTGT
This sequence comes from Cricetiscus sungorus, assembly GCA_030556225.1. Lineage (NCBI taxonomy): Eukaryota > Metazoa > Chordata > Mammalia > Rodentia > Cricetidae > Cricetiscus > Cricetiscus sungorus. The sequence goes on along the minus strand of JANBXA010000031.1, from coordinate 20,609,056 downwards.
ATGAGTATCTACTCGCGCGCGTGCGTGCGTGCGTGCGTGTGTGTGTGTGTGTGTGTGTGTGTGTGTGTGTGTGTGTGTGTGTGTGTGTGTGTGTATGTGTACTATATGTGTGTCTGGTGACTGTAGAGGCCAGAAGGGGTATCAGATCCCCCAGAAATGGAGAACCAGATCATTGTAGACTGCCATGTGGGTGTCAGGAGTCAAACCTGGGTCCTCTGCTAGAGTAGCAAGTGCTCTTATCTGCTGACCCATCTCTCTAGCTCCCCACTTGCTTTAAGAAATAGGTCTCATTGGTGTGGAGCTCACTGAGTAAGCTAGGCTGGCTGGCCAGGGAGGTCCCAGGAATCTGTCTCAACTACCTCCATCATTGGGATTGTAAGTACATGCCCGTATATCTGACTGTGGTTCTGGGAATCAAACTCAGGTTCTTGTGAATGTAAGGCAAGCACTTTACTGATCAAGCTCTCTTTCCAGCCCTAGACCTCTATATTAGTTCATTCAGCAAGATTTGCCAGTGTGCCTAATGTAGCTACTGTAATTTCAAAGTTGTGATAAGCAGGAACTCTTCATTATCTGCAGTAACCGAAATTGGATAAGAGAAAAAAGCAGAGGTGCTGGCCACATTCAACTCAAGGACATGACTACAGTGCATTGTTATGTTCCCAGTTGGAGGGGATGCTAGCTCTCTGGAGGGGGTTTTCTCATCTGAACTTACAACCCTGTGAAACCTCTCTGTTCATAGTCCCTGCCATAGATGATATTTAACGTTTTCAGATGATCTATAGAATAAAGTATGAACCTCCTTGGTATGTGTGGAACAGGAATCCAGGAGTGGACAGACATACTTACGAGGGCTGTGGGGAAGAGATAAATGCAGACCCAGGATGCTCACTGGTAGGGCTGAGATAGCACAGTGAAAACTTTCCTGCTCTGACTGAGGAAGTCACCGAGCTTCACCCGGGGCCAGGTTTCCTGAGATGATGGAGCTCAGATGGTGAGTACATGGGATGTAGCCGGCCTGCATTCTGGAGGGACTGTTGCTCTTTAGTTAAACCTGAGGCCACGTATGCATAAGACCAGGGTGAAGACAGGGTGTAGGGAGCTGTGTCAGTAGTAGAAGGGATAGGTAGAATGGAACCCTAGAGCTAACTGCCAGGGTGCAAATTCCAGTTCTGCCATTTCTCATGGCAGTACCCGGGCTTTTGTTTTTTTATTTTGTTTTTTGTTTTTTGTTTTTTTTTTGTTTTTGTTTTTTTGTTTTTGTTTTTTTTAATAGACAGTATTTCTCTGAAGCTTTGGAGCCTGTCCTGGAACTCACTCTGTAGAGCAGGCTGACCTTAAACTCACAGAGATCCTCCTGCCTCTGCCTCCCGAGTGCTGGGCTCAAAGGTGTGCACCACCACCCTGCTAATTGTTCCTTCTTACAGAGTACTGTAAAGACTGAGGTGATGTTTCAGGCTTTCTGTGGTAGGAGAAAGTGTGTGTTCTTGATGACTGCCATCGGCTTCCTCAGTGTTGTCCTCAGATTCCTGGGCTCCTCCTGATGGGTCCCTAAGCACTGCTTCTCTGGGCCACTCAGAGATGAATCTGATGCAGCCCTGCCTTCAGGAGCCCAGGACTCAGGGGACTCAGGAACAAGTACAAAATCATAGTCAGCAAGGACTAGCGTAGTGGTTATGATGAGCAGAGGTCACTGAGCTTGGGTGGGGTTTGGAAAAAGACTTCCACGGGAGGCTGTACCCGTGGTTGAGCTTTTGAGATGCATTGGGTATGGAGGATGCCCCATGCAGAGGAGGTAACCTCATAGTCTACCATTCCAGGCCTTGCCAAGGGACGAGGGGAGGCTATGCAGGAGACACCAGCTAAAGAATGTGGACTTTGTCCTCTTGGTAATGGTGTCATGGGAAGTTTTGTTTGAGCTTTTTTGTGGTTGTTTTACAAGAGCTTCTCTGTGTAACCTTGGCTGTCCTAGAACTTGTTCTGTAGACCTTGTAGACCTTGACCTCAAAGAGATCAGCCTGCTTCTGCCTCCCAAGTGCATGGGACACCACTGCCTGGCTTTATTTTAACTTTTTATTCACAGAAGTTGCAAAAACTGTACAAAGAGTCCCCTTTACACAGCTTCCCCTAACAGTGGCAGCTTCTGTAGCTATGGGTATTATTAAAACCAGAGAGCTGGCATTGGTGCATTACTAGACTAGGCAGTCTATTTGAGTTTCACTATTTTTTGTTTGTTTGTTTGTTTAGAATGTATGTGAGAGTGTGTACACCACACACCTACACACTTCTGAGAGGTTTTGAGAAGGAGGATGACATCGCCGTTAATGTTTTAGTCAGATGCTCCTGGCCCCAGGAATGGGAGCATACTGGAGAGGGTTCATTGGAGGTTGTTGGTCAGAGGTGATGATGGCCTGTAGTTTGCCTATGGTTGTAGAGAGAGAAGCCATGGAGTCGGGTTAAAGGTGGCAGGAAGTGGGAACTGAGGCCAGATGACAGAGCTCTGGCTAGAGCAGAGGACAAGGATGGAGAAGGCAGAGGTGAGAGGAGGAGAGGCTAAGCTCAGTTTGGGATGTGTTCAGTAGAAGGAGCCTGAGTCCAGCTGGGAAGGGCATCTGAGGAGGCTTGGAGAACACAGACGTGAGTGTTTCTTCATTTTAATTCAATTTTATGTATACAAGTGTTTCCCCTACATGTAGTTCTGTGCACTACATGTGTTCAGTGCCCTGGTGTTGGATCACCCGGAACTGGAGTTATAGGTAATTACGAACCATGATGTATGTGATGGGAATTGACCTCTGGTCTGCTGGGAGTTGCCAATGCCCTTATCTGCTAAGCTATCTATCTCTCCAGCCCTACACACATGGGTCTTTTTTTTTTTTTAATAACAATTTATTGATTTTAATGTTATGTGCATTGGTGGTTTGCCTGCATGTATGTCTGTGTGAAGGTGTCAGGTCCCCTGGAACTGGAGCTATAGACAGTTGTGAGCTGCCATGTGGGTGCTGGAATTGAACCGGGGTCCTCTGGAAGAACAGCCAGTGCTCTCAACTACTGAGCCATCTCTCCAGCCCCAGGCATGAATCTTAAAAGACGAAAAGGAACTGTCTGGGAGTGGGGAGTGGGGTTCTAGTTAGAGGGCCCAAGATTTGGAAAAGCATGGAGGTCATAGACAGCCTGGGCAGTGGACATCCAGGTAACACTATCCAGAAGGTGGGAGTTGAAAATCTGAAATGCTGAGGAGGGGGTATGCTTGGCAGGAGGGTGGATTCATGAGTCATCGGCATGACTCATGAGATCATGAAATGCAGGAGCTCATCTGGGGACGGCATAGAGAACAGGAAGGAGCACTGTCCCTTCCATGGAATCTCAGGAACATTGGTCCTGAGGCCTGGACAAAGAAGCGCCATCAACAGAGACAGCAGGAAGGATCTAAGAGGTGGGAGGTCACAGTGAGGAGTCAAAAACTGCTACCCAGGCAGCAAGGAGGTTCCCTGGGCTAGGGGGCCACTTGGCTAAGGGCACAGTAGAATGGATGGGTGAGAGATGGTGGCTGTGTTGGGGAGCAGAGTGGGGTTGGAGATGTGTGTAATCAACTCTTGCTTTAACTGCAGTGAAGGCTGTGGGGGGGCATCCTGTATTGTGCAGAAGGGGGTCAGAAGCAGGAGTTACTGTGTGAGTCAGGATAGACTTGTGGGAGATGGACAGGCCCTGGAGCTGGGTCTGCTTGATTGACAGCAAAGGTGATGGTGATGTATGTAGGCCCCAGGGCCCGGCTGCCAGGGTTGGAATTCTATATTCCAACTCCGTCACTGTGGATGAAGCAGTTAACTTTTGTTTTCCTGCAATGTCCTCTTGTCCTCTGCAAAATGGGAATGTTAATGTGTCTGTCTCATAAAGCTGTCGTGGAGCTTTAAGGAAGTGAAATGGTCATGACAGCCCCTGCCACACAGGGACTACCCAGTAGGCGCGCACACTTTTGTGAGTGTTCATTTCTTTTGTTGTAAGTTTTTTTTTTTTTTTTTAAATTGGACCAGTATTTACTCATTCTTATCTGTAAAATAGCTGGGTTGAATGAATTGATGTTCATTTATTCATTCATTTATTCTGCCATCATTAACTTAATCTGTGCCAAGCACAGGACCATTGAGAACTCCAAGAGGCCAGCCCCATTCCTCCGGGACTAATGCAGAATTGTGTTATAATCTCTCGTTCATTCTCATCTCCTCCCTTCTTTCCCCCATGTCAGTGTGGGATCAGAACCCAGGACTTTGCGCACTGGAATTCTCAGGCTGCTGGTTCCCATCCGGTACTCACCCTACTGAGTTGGTCCCCAGCTAGCCTTATTTTGTAACTCAAGTCTTGCTGTTAGAAATCTAAACCCTGCTGAGGAAACTATTCTGTGTCCCCTGCTGTATGGCAGATTCCAGTCCCTAGAGAAAACGAGAGGTGTTGGAGCGTATTCTTTGGGACTCCTCCTCTACATGTGAACACACTACACAAGTGATCTTACCACACAAAGCATTCTGGGATATTCTCCTTCTTCTGTCCTGCAGCTATGGAGTCATCACCGTAATTCTAGGTATAGATTCAATAGCTATAATTTAATTACTTAGGGGGTTCCTCTATGGGCAGACACAAGGCCTCTTCAAGTTTTTCATGTGTTCTAAAAAAATAATTCAAAACAAAACTGTCTGTCTATTGATGTGAGACAGGGTCTCACTATGTAGCCCAGGCTGGCCCAGAACTCATAGATCTCCACCTGCTCTGCATCACTGTGCCTAGCATCATACATTTCTGTTTGTTTTGTTTTTCAGGACAGGGTTTCTCTGTGTAGCCCTGGCTGTCCTGGAACTTGCTCTGTAGACCAGGCTGGCCTTGAAAAGGTGATCCATCTACCCTTGCCTCCCAAGTGCTGGGATTAAAGGTATGGACCACCACCTCTTGTCATCTGGCATACATTTTAAAGTATAACACATTCAATTAGAATTGGCTAATGTTAATTGTATATAAGTTCTAAGCTGTATTTAGTTATGGTGTGTGATATTTGTGAGTATAATTTTGTTACACTATTGTTTATTTAAAAAAATAATGGTTCGTTGGCAAGATAGCTCAGTGGGTAAAGCACTTGCTGCTAAGCTTGACTATCTGAGTTTAATCCCTGGATCCCGCGGTGGAAGTTGCCCTCTGACCTCCACACAACTGCACCCTGCACTTTTACATACGCATACACACATCATACACATTCAATAGTAATAAATTAAAATTAAAAAGCATATTCCATGCCACTTGTGGTGACACATGTGTATAATCCCAGCGCTTGGGAAGTAGAGGAGGACGATCAGGAGTTCAAGACCAGGCTCAACTATGTGGTGAGTCTGAGCCTTGGCTGGTCTTCAATTCAAGATCTTATCTAAAATTAAACAAACAAAACCACCATTATCAACAGAAGCAAAAAACCAAGCATGGAGCTGAGTGAGGACTGGAGAGATGGCTCGGCAGTTGAAGGAACTGGCTGTTCTTCCAAAGGACCCAGATGCTATTCCTAGCACCCACGTGGCAGTTCATAACTGTCTACAACTCCAGTTCCAATGGAATCTGATGCCCTCTTTTGGCCTTTGAGGGCACTGCATACACATGGTGCATAGGCTTAAATGCAGGCAAGAGGGAAGAGGTGTCATATTCCCTGGAACTGGAGTTAGACGTAGTTGTGAGCCATGATGTGGGTACTAGATACTGAAACCAGGTCCTCTGGAAGAGCAGCCAGTGCTCTTAACTGCTGAGCCATCTCTCCAGCCCAGAGCCATCATGAATGTGTACATGTTCTGAGCCTTCTATCTATGAGAATGGTTGTGTGCTATGGGATGACAGAGCTCTTCACTTACCTCTTCTGCCTTTCTGAGCCCACATTTGAATTACCTTTAATATTCATATTTCTACCTCTAGTCCCTCTAACAGCAGTCTAGGGTTTTGTTTTGTTTTTGCGGGTTTTTCAGTGTAGCCTTGGCTGAACTAGAGTGCTCTGTAGACCAGGCTGACCTAGAACTCACAGAGACTCTGCCTCCAGAGTGCTGGGATCAAAGATATGTATCACCACCACCTGGCTTAGACGTCTAGGTTTTTAAATCTGCTTATTTACTTTATTCACTCTGTGTCAGTATATGCCACAGCACACTGTGGGAGGTGATTTTCTCCTTCCACTATGGGGGCTGTGGGGATTGAACTCAGGCCTTCAGGCTTAGCAGTAAGTGCCTTTACCCACTGAGCATGTCATCACCTTTTTCTAGCATGCACTTCAAACACCTCCAGTCTCTACTCCACCCCTGGTTCCAGGATCCCTTCTATGTGTCCAGGTATCTGAGTAAGCCTGCCCAGGCTGCCATGACAAGATGCCTGTTAGGGAATGGTATTTCACTCCCACTCCCTCAGAGGCCCGACCTCATACACAAAAAGGAGCTGAGTGTTCAGAATAGAAACTTAGGGAAGACAAACACTTGTTGTATTATAACTGTCTATGAGAATTTCCTTCCTTGAGGAGGGAAGGGTAGGTGTGGGTTCAACAGCCACCAGGGCTGGGAGTTGCCCTCCTGACCCACCACTGAGGCACCCTGCTGCCTGTCTCTCCAGTCTTTTTTTTTTTTTTTTTTTTTTGGAATGGTTCTTTATAATGGTTTTATTTACATGTTATGTATACAGTGTTTTGTAAGCATGTACCCCTGTAGGCCAGAAGAGGGCACCAGACCTTATTTCAGATGATTGTGAGCCATCATGTAATTGCTGGGCATTGAACTCAGGACCTCTGGGAGAATAGCTAGCGTTCTTAACCACTGAGTCATCTCTCCAGGAACTCCCCCCCCCCCCCCGCCGCCTTTTTTTTGGTTTTCAAGACAGGGTTTCTCCGTAGCTTTGGAGCCTGTCCTGGAACTCACTCTATAGATGAGGCTGGGCTTGAACTCACAGAGATCCACCTGTCTCTGCTGGGATCAAAGGCCTGCGCCACCTCTCAGCCTCTCCAGTCTCTTTTAACTTGGGCCACTGTGTGGCCTTGCCATCCTTCCTAGCCTCATGGAGTATTGCCTTCCTGTCCACTTAGCTACTAGTGAGATGTAAATATGTCTCAGGTATTTAATACCATCTCAGTTTCTCACGGAGCAAAGCCTGACATGGAGCTGCCCTTTTTGTTCAAAATGTACCTTAGAGTAGAAATCATAGATAACCCTTTCTGCACCAATAAACCTTCAGGGTAGGGTCTTCATATTTATTTGTCTGTTTTGCATCAGAGGCACATGCGCACGCGCGCACACATACGCATTATTCACCGGGCTCATTCCTTCACAGCACTGAGAATTTCTGCTCAGATGTTATAGCTGCTTTCTCTGACTAAAATACATCGTCCTGTCATTCTCATTTTGTCTTTGTCATGTGTCCTTCTTGTGTTACATTACCTCTAAAAAAGACACTGTTAACTTTGCTCCTGGCTGGATCCTAATTGTTCAAGAACACTAAGATATTTCTGCGGGGGAAGTGTGTGTGTATGTGTGTGTCTGTGATATATGCATGTATGTGTGTGTAGGTACCAGCATGCCACAGTTCATGTGTGGTGGTTAGAGGACAAGTTTGGGCATCTATTCTGTCTTTAGGTTCCAGAGATTGAATTCAAGTCATTAAGCTTGGTGAAAAGTGCCCTTAACCCCTTGAGCCATCTTACCTGTCCCAAAAGAGTTTATGAGTGTTTTGCCTGCATGTATGTATGTCTGTCACATGCATGCCTGGTGCCCATAGAGGTCAGAAGAGGGTGTCACATCCCCTGGAATTGAAGTCACTGATGGTTTTGAGCCACCATGTGGGTGCTGCAAATCAAACCCAGGTCTTCCACTGGAGCCAACGTGTTCTAAATCACCGAGCCGTCTCTTCTGGTTCCCCACTGATATCTTTAAGTGCTCACTTCATGCATGGATGGATGTTTAGATAGATGCATGGATGGGTGAATGCTTATGTGTCATATTCTGTTTATGTCTATAATTCAGATTCTCACTGGGCAGTGAACCCTTTTAGGGCATGTTTTGTTATTTTGGGGTTTTGGGAGGTGTGGGATATGAGACAGTCACCTATAATCCAGCTGGCCTCAGAGTCATGTAACTAAGGCTGGCCTTGAAACACCTGCTCTTCCTGCCTCTACCCCCAAGTTCTGGCATTACAGGTGTGCACCACAACTCCAGACTTAGTTCCCTTTCTTGCCAGGCTTGCAGAGTATTATTGTGTGGGAGCCGCCCCTCTATGCAGAGTCTGCCACTCCCCATTTGATTAGTGGTGAGTTGTCTGTGTCTGTGGGACACGAATAGATTATTTTGGTGTCTCTTTCCCTCTTGTTCTCAGCAGGAATCATTGAGCAGTGCCAGCAGGAAGCCTCTCAGTGGGAAGGTGGGGAGCACAATACATGGTTTGGGTAGATGTTCTGCCAGTCCTCATTTCCCTTGAGCTCTCTTCTGGTCCTGGGATAGGGGCTCCCCACCCACTTCGAAGCTCTGGAGAAGAAGGGGACATAGGCTTCTCTGATAGCATGATTATGCAAATTCTGAAGTGACACAGATACTGGGGTGTTGGGCCAATTTGCATCCTTCTTAGTAGACTTCCTGTTGGGACTTGGAGCCCAGTCAGTATTTCCTACATCATCCCCCATCCTCCCTTGAAGAGCCATCCCCTTCTGCCACCTGGCAGTTTCAAGCCCTGCACCACAGCTCTTCTGCTTGCCCAGGAGTTCTCTGAGGGCAGCAAGTAGCCTGGGAGAGCCCGTCCCATCCCAGCAGCACCACGTGTGGGATTGTAACAGTTGTTGCTGGAACTGAATGCAATTCTGTCTGGGTCTATGTCTTTTTTCCTTTGAGACTAGGGGCGGGAGGGGTGTATCTCAGTGAAATCTTAGCTGTCTTGGAACTCACACTCTGTAGACCAGGCTGGCCTCAAACTTCTAGAGCTCTGCTTGCCTCCCCTTCCTAAATGCTAGGATTAAGCATGTGAGCCACCACCCGGAGCTTTATCTGGGCTCAGGTGGACGCAGAAAGAGAGCTACAGTGGGCACTTCTCTCTCCCCTGAGCTCTCTACCCACTGTTACCCAGGACCACCCACAGACCTGGATGTCTGACTTCATGTTACTTTGTATATTAGTGTGGCTCTCAGTAGTGGCACTCTGATGGGGAGTAGTAGTTGAGGGTCAGATGAGTGTTTGTTGCTGGATCTTTCTTATGGTAGCGATTATCACATGTTGCAGGATCTTTCTTGAGAGCTCAGGGGTCCTCCTTGACCAGCGCCCCCCTGAGTGGCCCTAGCAACCTCTACCTGCCATGTTGCTCTTTGGTCTTGCTCTGAGGCCTTTACACACCTCAGGGATCCACAAAGAACCTGGGACCTGAACTGGGGAGAAGCATGATATTTTTCTAAGGGGAATCATCCTGGACAGACATCAACCAATAAGAGAAATATATTCACAGCACACAGAAGGACATCCCCCATCAGAGAAGGGTCTAAGGGAACTGTGAAAGCAGGATGCAGGGTTGTGTGACAAGGGGCAGAGTGGGGTGAGGAATGAGGGGCTCATTCTGCAGACAGAAACTGAAAACAAACACTGATTGAGAAGCCAGAGCTATCATGGCTGGCCTTCTGCCATGGCACTGGATTGCACTCAGGTATCAGACCTAAGAACCACAATGTAGAGTATCTTGCAAGAGGGAGGGACAGTGTGGGATCACACATTTTCCTATGATGTTTGAACTGTTTTCTATGCCAAGGATGCAGTACCTGTCACCTTCCAAATCCTCATGATAGCCAATGTGGCAGGACCTGCCATCAGTCCTGTTACCGTCTTAGGACACTGAAGCCCAAAGCCATGGCAAGTGTGAATGTTGAACTCACATCCAGGTCTGAGGCCATAACCTTCTCCACAGTCTTTTGAGACCAGACTGGTAGTAGGCATATGTCCATGCTCCATAAACACACTGGTTTCTCTGTATACGGAGGGCTCCCTGGGGTGACAATTATGTTTCCATCACCTGAGACATCCCCAAACCTCCTTCACTGTCTGGTGAAGACAGATAGCTACAGGTGTGCTGTGGAGAGAGGACTCCCAGGACCGTGGGCTGAGTTCCATGTCCCAGGCCCAGGCAGCCATCACTAGGTCTCGTTAGTGGCCTGAAGGGACTGCTGGTGCACATTGGGTTCAAGTGTGGCCTTAGCCATCCACCAGCTTATGACCACACCAGTTTCTCTTCTTGTGTCTGGGTGAGTGGGCTCTGGCCTCATTGCTTTGTGAGTAGCAGCCTGATGGATGGAGCTAAGTGCAGGACCAGTGCCAGGTGGCCCTTACATCTGCAGTCCTTTGTACTTGCTGTGTTATCCTTGGTGGTCATGTGCTCCTAGTCCCTGGTAGCACAGATGACTGAGTTTAATAGTAAAACTATTGCCCAACCCATTGTGTGGCCAAGGGCAGGTAGCCCTCACATAATCTTTGCCCTTTAATTTCACCACACAAATGAGTCCAGTGGGTCATGGGTCGGCAAGATAACAGCATAGTCTGTGGGCTGTGTAGTCCCTGAGATACTGTGTCAGCAAGGTGGTAGTGGTGCACGCCTTTTATCCCAGCACTCAGCAGGCAGAGGCAGGCGGATCTCCTTAAGTTTGAGGTCAGCCTCAAAGTTCCAGGACAGCCAGGGCCACACAGAGAAACCCTTTTTCAAAAAACCAAATCACAAACAAACAAGCAAAAACCCTTCAGACCTCTACAGTGGGATGAGAGGGAGGGAAAGAGCCCTCTGACAGTCACAGGGTAGGGTGGAATGTTAGCCACCCCCACTCCACCTTAGCCCTGCTGTCTGATTTGTCTGATTGACCAACTGTGCTCTCTCTGCAGACACTGATGGAGAGGCAGAGACGGAAGGCGGACATCGAGAAGGGGCTGCAATTCATTCAGTAAGTGAGCAGCAGGCAGGTGGGTCAGGCTCACCTTTTCCTCCTGGCTGAACCCTGCCCAGTGTGTACTGGGATGTGGAGAGGTGGGGTGAGCTGGGAAAGGAGCCAGCAATGCAGAGGTGAGGGATTCCACAAGTCCATGTGCCTTTACCGTGTGGCCCAGGCTGACCCTGGGTCTTATCCCGGTGGAAATCATTCTACCCTCATCCACTGCATCATCCGCCCCACCGAGCATCAGTTTTCCCCTTTGTGAGGGAACAGGAGACAAGCCCCGCCATTCCTGCAGTCTGACAGGTGGAGGCTCTCCTGAGCCAGTGGTCTCTTCCACTGGGAACTGAGAGAGATAGCTTTGTAGTTTTAGCCCTGAGTGATTTGTTGGTGTCTGGCCTAAGGGACTGATGGCTGTTAGTGGGCCTGTCCCTGACTGAGTGAGTGAGTTAGGTTAGGAGAAGGGCTAAGTCTCCCAGACCAATGGCCTCTGAGATTGGTTCTGTGACTCTCCCTCGGGCATGGGGTACAGGTTTGGTTTGATGAGGTCATGATTCCAGAGTAGAGGTTAATTGCCTGGCAGCAGTCCTGTCCCCATACAAGTCACCCTTGACTTTGCCTTGGCCAGAATTGGATTATTCTGTTTGTCCTTTCCCAGGCCTGGGGGCTTCCTAGACGTAGCCATGACTGTTCTGCCTTTATAAGTTAGAGACACCTGGAGTCTTACTTTCCTGAGGAGAGGGTTGAGCCCAGAGGCAGAGGGCAGCTTTTGGCTGGGTGAGGCTGGGGGAAATGCAAGTCCTCCCATCAGAAGTGAGTGGCCTCATGCAGCTCTTACCTCAGATGCAGCTGATTGAGGGCTAAGTGAGAAACCGATTCCTGGCACAACCTCAGGCCTCTGCACGGGACCCATGGGCTCACACAATCTTACGTCTCTTTTGTCCTACTAGGTCAACACTCCCTCTAAAGCAAGAAGAGTATGAGGTGAGTGCCCCGTGGTGAGTGGATAAAGGGGACAGCTATTTTGTTTAGGGTACAGGGTTGTAACTCAGTCTGGATAGAGGCCCGCTGAGTCCCCGCGTACCTGCCCGGCATAGGCCTTCCTGCTCAAGCTTGTGCAGAACCTGTTTGCTGAGGGAAACGACCTGTTCCGTGAGAAGGACTACAAGCAGGCTCTGGTGCAGTACATGGAAGGGCTGAATGTGGCTGACTATGCTGCCTCTGACCAGGTGGCTCTGCCCCGGGAGCTGCTGTGTAAGCTGTATGTCAACAGAGCAGCCTGCTACTTCACCATGGTGAGCCTGTCCCCTCCCCGGCCACCTCCCCCTGCCATGTCCCTAATTGCACTTAACCTAGACTTGATTCCCCCACTTCTTCATATCTCTCTTTCTCTGATGCCCTTTTTTCCTTTTTAGATAGTGTCTCATTATATAGCCCTGGCTAGCCTGGAACTCCTCTGGAGGGAAGTGAGGATGCTTTCTGCACCAAGGGTCAGAGGTGCTGACCAATGGGCTTTCTGTCCCAAGGTCAAAGGTGCTGACCAGTGGGCTTTCTGTCCCAAGGTCAAAGGTGCTGACCATTTAGTTTTCCATCCCAAGGGTCAAATGTGCTAACAAGTAAGCTTTCTGTTGCATGGTCAAAGGTGCTGACCAATGGGCTTTCTGTCCCAAGGGTCAGAGATACTGACAGGTGGGCTGCCTGATTGTCTCCTTAGGGACTGTATGAGAAGGCACTGGAGGACAGTGAGAAGGCGTTGGTCCTTGACAGTGAGAGCATCCGGGCCCTGTACCGAAAGGCGCGTGCCCTCAATGAGCTGGGGCGCCACAAAGAGGCCTATGAATGTAGCAGCCGGTGCTCCCTTGCTCTTCCCCACGTGAGTCCCATCTCCCAAGCACCTGTCCTGGCCCTCCATTCTGTGAGCCTTGCCTTCCTCCTGTGCTGTAGGAGGTCGGGGATGCTAGCTATAGTTTATGAGCTGGGATTGTGTCGTCATTGTTGTATAACATAACCTCAGCCTTGAATAGCTCTGTGCTGTAAAACTGGTGTTCTTCTCCCTGTTTTAAGGTGAAGAGATGTTGATGTTGGATCTGTCACTGGGTGGGGAAGTGACAAAGAGAAATGACCAATAGAGAGCTTGCTTGACACTCACATGTGTTACCTCATCTCACCATTTATTCAATGAAGCTGACATGTGCCCCACTCTGCCATTTGGTCACTTTATAAACTTTCTGTATGGTGCCCACACAGGTATAGCTCAAGACCCACCACCCTCTTGTGACTAAAACAATTCTGGCTCTAGGGCTGTCACCATCCCAGCCTCCGGTATGACCTTGGATACAACACTTCCTTTTTTACACATCAGCTCATGTCTATACAATGTCCTTCCTGCTTTATTTTGTGGCCTAGTGGCTATACAGGGACTCCTGTTTTTTCTTCACAAGGCTGGCCTTTCTAGGAAAGGTCTGGAGGGAGATGTCAGACCAGCAGCATGGAGGAGCCGAGTCACTTGTGAGCACAGGCAAGGAGCACCTGCACTCACTGTCACTTGCTGATTCTAGAAATGAAATGGTCAAGGGCTGTGGGTATGGCCTGTGGCAGAGCACTTGCCTAGGTTGCTCAAGGCACTGGGCTTCTTCCCCAACTCTACAAAGAAGAAGAGATTAATAAAGAAACAATATTAAAGCCAGGTGTGGTGGTGCACACCTTTGAACCCAGCACTCGGGAAGCAGAAGCAGGTGGATCTCTATGAGTTAGAGTCCAGCCTGGTATACAAAGTGAGTTCTAGGACAGGCTCCAAAGCTACACAGAGAAACCTTGTCTTGAAAAACCAAAAAAAAAAAAAAAAGAGAGAGAGAGAGAGAACAGAATTAATGGTCATGTTGGCCAAGGTCTTTAATCCTAACATATAAGAAGAGGCAGGCAGATCTCTATGAGTTAGAGGCCAACATGGTCTACAAAGAGAGTTCCAGGACAGTTAGGGGCCACATAGAGAGACCTTGTGAGTGTTTAAACAGAAAACAACATAGTTTGATTCTTAGTATCACTAGAAAATAAAAATTAAAAATGGCCTGGCACAGTGGGTTGTACCCATAATCCCAGGAGTTCAAGGCCAGTGAGTCCTTGTCTTAAAGATAAAATGGAAAAAGATAAAAAACAAAAAACATATCTATTCCCTTGCCTCCCCCATTGTTCCCAGCATGTGACATGGAAAGCCAGTGTTACCACCCAGGGCCACACAAGATGTCCAAGAACACAGCTCTGTGCACTGGGGCTATCTATCCCACCAGTTGTATCTAACCCTGTGTCCTGCCTTCTGCAGGATGAAAATGTCACTCAGCTAGGTCAGGAGCTGGCTCAGAAGCTCGGGCTTCGGGTACGGAAGGCATATAAGAGACCCCAGGTAGGTGGGAGCTGGGGTAGGCATGAAGAGGCTTGTAAAGGGAGGGAGTAGGCACTGTAGGGACCCTGAGTGAGGTAACCAGAGCCTGGAAGGACAGAGGGAATGACAGCAGGTGACCTTCCTCCCTGTTGGCTGAAAGCCCTGGAATGAGCAGCAGGACATTGGGGAAGCAGAAAAATGGCCAAAACTCCCAGCTCACCTTAGACACCAGCTGTTAAAACGCCTTCCTCCACTGCCCTGGGCGACTTTAACCACCCCAGACATGGCCAAAATCGACACTGGCGTCCTTCAGTTTTGTGTTTTCAGACGCTCCCCTCATGGTGCCCGTCTGAATGTTAGTTCCTGCTGGACTCCTTCACGTCTACATATTGCCACCTGCCGTGTGTCTGGAAACTGCATGTCACAGATCATATGGCTTAAGTTTTCCCTGGCCTGACCAGGAAACACATTAGTGCATGATTCCACCAGTTTCCAAATGTGGAAGACAGATAATTACACCCATCTCAGGAGGCTCATGGGAGGACTAAAATGAGAACATACAAGATGACGCCTGGCATGGTACCTGCCCAGATCACACACAGTTGGGGAGCGGGGGAGCCTAATGTGACCCTGGGAGTCAGAGCAGGTGGCAGTCCTTTGGGTAAGGAACCTTGGGCACCACTGAAGACCCCACAGCTGGTGTTGGGGTTTCTGTGTTGTCCCAGCTTCGCCTGTACCCACAATCTTGATCTCTGTTCACCTCTCTCCAATCTCTGGCAGGAATTGGAAACATTTTCTCTGCTTAGCAATGGCACCCCAGCTGGCATGACAGATCAGGTAGGTGTGGCCCAGGACCTCAAGTGTTTCCCCTACTTCCTACCAGCCTGTCTCTCTTCATCCATTTCCTTTCTTGTTTTTTTTGTTTGTTTGTTTGTTTTTAGAGATAGGTGTTCTCTGTATTGCTTTGGAGGGTGTCCTGGAACTTGCTCTATAGACCAGGCTGGCCTTAAATTCAGAGATCTGCCTGCCTCTGCCTCCTGAGTGCTGGGATTAAAGGCTTGTGCCACCAATGCCTGGCTTTTCATCCATTTCTAAAAGCTCTGGATTCACCCATTGAACCACCCCAGGCAGTGGACTCCAGAGTCCCCAACTCCGACCATACCTTTCACCAACCTCTGTCTCATTGATACATCAGACCTCATCCATAAAGGTCCAGACTGGTCACAGTTATAGGGGTCTGTGAGAAAACCAAGCAGCATGGAACACCCCATGGAGAGGATAAGGCAAGGCCTACGTCAGTACAAGAGACACCTAAGAGAATGGAAGCAATTACCAGGCGGTGTCTGGCTGCGCCTGTGGCTTCCTGTAGACTCTACAGGACACTCACGTGAGGTTTGGTTCCCCGTGGGCTCCTCCAGCATGGGAGCCTTGTCTCCACGTTTGCGCCTAGAAGTGGGTGACCTGGGCTGTGCTCACAAGCAAATCTCAGAGTTTACAAGGTACTGAGCTTAGAAAATAAGATGAAGGAAGGCTGTGAGCTCGTGGAGCAGGAGCCAAGGCAGCTGTATTGGGGAGAGGTTTCACCCAGCTTGGGGAATAGTTTCACCCAGGTGGAAAGGGAATGGTATTTGCAGGCCAGGGAGTGGCCTCTAGTTAGGAGAGGAAGAAAGACACTCTAGACCACGGGTGTAATTCCTCGGGGTTCAGGAGAGTCTGAGCTTGTGTTGGGGGTCAGATTCTGAGAGCATCCTGTCTCTGAGGTGGCCACTCTGCCCCTTCCTTCCCTCAGGGCTTTGGCTATCTTAGGTCTTTGTTGCAAGGTGAATGTTACTAATAGGCGTTCTGTGCAAAGGGCAGGGAGAAACCTGGACAGTGGGGGCAGCAGGAGAGCTGGGAGGTCACTTTGTCCTGAGAATGAGAGCGGTCTACAGAGGCCTTCATCCGGCCTCCTTTGTCATCTGTCCTCTCGAGTACTTTCTATACACACTGTGGGAAAAGCAACTCCCTGATCAGCACTGCGGCTTTGGTCTGTGCAACTTATCTGTGGTGTACAAACACCCCTGGGGACATCAGTGTGTGTATTCACTGTGTGATCTGTGGACAGCTCAAGGGTGGGGCTAGAAGAGTGCCTGGTCCCAAGGAACAGGGTCAGGGCAGGCCCTATAGTCTGGCAGCCCTTCTCTGACCCAAGACTAGCAGCTGTGGAGTATCTCACAGAGTGCTGGCTAAACACAGTAGGTGAGGCAGGGTTCTGGATGGATCATACTGCAGTTACTGTGACTACTGACCTTAGAGAGGGTGGCTAATGCTGAGTGTCTGGGCTTTCTCCACAGCAACATGAAGGAGACAGGGCCATCCTGGGCCTCACAGGATTCTGCTGGATGGTGCAAGCATCAGGGGAAAAAGGGGGTGTATTCAGGGTTAAGGAATGACGTGTGCCCCTGAAACAAGGCAGAGGGTTCACTGGGGACTTAGAAGGGAAGCTGGTAAACTGAGTTCTCAAGCCAACCTCCTGACAGCACACATTACACTCATGACAAGTGCACAGGCCCACTTGTGTGACAGGCCCTCCCCTCTGGCTCTGTATCCTTATTTTACAAATAAGGAAAACAAGTCCAGATAGGGTGAGTGACCACCTCTTGGCCAAACCAGAGCACAAGCTCCAATCTTCCCCCCAGCTCAGAGGGTGCTCTCAGAATCTGACTCAACATGTGCAGCTGCAGCGTTCAGGTTCCCCTGGGCCCTCTGTGGCCTATGGCTCTTCTGATTACTGTGAATCTTGTCCCATCTATGTAACAGGGATTGGATCCCATCCTGGGTAATGTTCTCCATGGAGGGAGGTTAGCTTCCTGTGAGGCTTGGGGCTGAGCCTTTGGGACAGTACACCTTTGTCTTTGAATTAGAAACCACCCATGATGTGGAGGGCTCAGTAAAAGCCTTGTCTCAACTTTTAATCCCAGCATTTAGGAGACAGAGACAGGTGGATCTCTAAATCCAATCCCAGCCTTATCTACATAGTGAATTTTAGGACAGCCAGGGCTACACAGTGAGACCTTGTCTCAAAAACAAAATAACCCAAAACCCTTGCGTCAGAGTATGGATGGGACTCCAGGTAAGGAAATTGAGACCCAGAGGTGTACTCCTTTCTGGGGCCACTGCTTCCCAGAAGCCCATGCCTGCTTAGACCCTAGCTGAAAAGCCCAGCTACAAGTGTGATAGGTGTTCATTCCTCATTGAGTGGCCATTGGCATAGCCATGTGGAAATGCGCTGGGCCCTGTGGCCATTCCATCTTAACATCTTTCACCTGATCTTCCTCTCCACAGGGCACCTCTAACGGATTGGGATCCATAGATGACATCGAAACAGGTACTGTTTCTGTTTTGTAGAGTGGGACACCTTAAGGGGCTTTCTTGAGGCAGGACATGAAAGAACACTTCCTCAGCTTGTCCCTTAGCTTCATCCATGCCTGACTCTGTTGGGTACCACATTCCAGAGTCCTTGCTTTCTTTCCTCTGTTCATGGGCTTCCAGACTATATCTAAGAAGGCACTGCTAGCCTGGGTGTTGGTGGATATCTGAGTGGAGCCAGGATCCCCCAGCTCCAGGCCACTGCCACTGGGGCAGGGGGTAGGGAGAACAGGTCCCCATGGAACCGGTAAGGAAGGACGGTGTTGGCTCAGTGACTAGGCAACACTCCCACCACAGGACCCTTTCAACTGCTGTGCCCACCCCCTCCACAGACTGCTTCATGGACCTACGAGGCTCCCCAGCCCTGCTCCCCTCCACTCCCACAATGCCCCTGTTCCCTCATGTTCTGGACCTTCTGGCCCCCCTGGATGGCAGCAGCAGGACAATTGCCAGCACTGAGGGCCTGGATGACTTCTCGGACGGGGATGTGTTTGGTCCAGAACTGGACACCCTCCTGGATTCTCTGGTGAGCCATGCTGCTGACTTCTTGTTCTGTCCCTCTAAGCACTTAGAACCCCACAGTCCCATGAAGATGCAAGGGAAGGCCTCATCTTCACATCACAGTTGGGAAAATAGACAGTCTTGCCAGAATCATCAGAACAGATCCCAGGAGGGACTGAGCAGAGCCCAGTTCCCCTCCATGAGCATTTAAGGCCAGGCTATGGATTAATAACTGGCTCCCGATTGTCCCACCCCCCACGGGGTAGGATGGTCATGTTCTCTTCTGACCACTGGCTCTGTCCCCACTTTGCAGTCTCTGGTCCAGGGTGGCCTGTCTGGCAGTGGTGTGCCTAGTGAGTTGCCTCAGCTGATCCCTGTGTTTCCTGGTGGGACCCCACTGTTGCCACCTGTGGTGGGTGGCTCCATCCCTGTGTCCAGCCCACTGCCTCCTGCCTCCTTTGGCCTTGTCATGGACCCCTCCAGAAAGCTGGCTGCTTCTGTGCTGGATGCCCTTGACTCTCCAGGGCCCACGCTGGACCCCCTGGATCTGTTACCATACTCGGAGGCTCGGCTAGATGCCCTTGACAGCTTTGGGTCAGCCCGAGGCTCCCTGGACAAGCCTGATGCCTTCATAGGTGAGGCCTTGGTGGGTACGCTCTCCCTCTGCCTGCTTGACAGTGCTGCTACAGCTCTGATCTCTGCAGCTCTGTGTCTCCAAAGCACAAGCCCTTGTTCCCATTACAGTCCAGAGAAGTACATACTGTCTTATCCCTGCTACGCTCAGCACTATTGCAGCTTGAGTCTCAGGCTGAGTGTCTTTGTTCTAGATCAAACAGTAGAGCTGTGTTAGTGTCTTTATCTGATGCTCTGCCCAGCCCACCAGAGCCCTGAACCTTCAGACTCAGGTCCTGTGGAGATGACCCTGATGCAAGGACATGAGCTCCCTTAGCACTTCTCTGGGCTGGAAGCCAGAGACATAGGAAATTGGCCAGGCTTTGATAGTGTTGGCTTTTGGAGGTTAGAGATTGTCTAAGGCACTCAAGGCAGAGGGGCTCATGGGATGGCAGGGGTGGAGAGGAGCCAGAAGTTTCTTCTGGATGACCTGATGGCTCAGAGGCATAGGATCTGTATGGTGGAGGACCAGGGTCTGGCTGAAGGCCACAGCAGGGGTCCTGAAGGTGAGCCATGGTCTCAATGTGAGCCAAGCTACATGTATGGACTTGTTCTCATGGGCAATAGAAAGCCTCAGAAGGCATAAGCAAGGGTGGACATGTTGGAACCTCTTTGCTCCAGGGCTATGACCATGAACATGGGAGGGTGTGCCTGAGGTAGAAGTGTATAGGGGCATCCTAGAAAGGCAGTCCCCTCATGCCCTATGTGCTAGGGTGCATGCCGCCTGTGTCTTCTCCTTTCCTAGAAGAGACCAGCTCACAGGAACACCGTCCCCCAGGCAATATTCAGAAGCCAGCTCCCTCGGTAAGTAGTGGTGGAGCTCCCAGGCCAGGCCTCTTACTCATCCTGAGGTTAGGAGCCCCAGATTGGGGGTGAGGTGAGCCCTAAGGGGCTGACTCAGAATGGACTAGCCCCAAGCGATCTCCTTGCCCCTCCTCCACTGCCCAATGCTAGAGAGCACACATAGGGCACTCTTTACCCTCTTGTTAGAACAAGATTCAGAGCCGCATAAGTGATGGTAGACATGTCTCTCATCTCCAGGCTCTGCCTAACTCTGGGTTCAGAAGAGCACTGGACCACAAGGAAGCAGCATGCATGCCACTTTCGGCTTAGATGCTAGCTGTGTGGTACTAGAAAAATCACTGGGTCTACTTTCCCATCTTGATTTCTGGGACCCTGTAGTGAGAGCATGGGCAGAGCCCTTAAACAAGCCTACTGCCGTTTCTCCACTTTCATGTTCACTTTGGTCCAAGGAAACGTCCTGGGGTCAAGATGGTTTCTACTCGTTGTCCCCCATTAGCCCAGATGCTTCTGAGTCTGGCCCTGGTGTTTTGGGCTCTTGTACCACAATACAAGGCCTGGAAAGGTGTGGAAGAGTGTCCTAGGCTACAGGTCTGATATTGGAGGAGGGGGTCAAAAAACATACCTATCCTCACTGCATTGGCTGGCCTTGGTGGTCTAGATGCCACTCAGGGCCCAAGATGACCAACATCCTCCCATTATAGCCTGAGCCCTCAATGCCCAACACCGCCTTGCTCATCAAGAACCCTCTGGCTGCCACCCATGAGTTCAAGCAGGCCTGCCAGCTATGCTACCCCAAAACAGGTAATCTCACATATACAGCAGCACCCCTCTGCCCTGGAGATGCTGGGAATCTCAGGAATGTGGAAGCCAGGACCAAAAGTACCTGTGTATCAGTGGGAGATTCATGTAGGAAAACAAGACCCTTGCATTCAGCAAAGGAAGGGCTGGGCCCTGATTAGGACCTGCCCTCCACAAAGCACTGTCTTCACAAGTCTAGAGAAACACAGAGATGGGCAGACTCACCAGGAGGTCCAGGTGTGTTAGGGCAGTCATGTGGTGGGTTCCTTGGAGGGCTTCCCAAGTCCTCTCTCTCCATAGCAAGAATATACCAGGGGAGATACAGTGGGAGATGCAGATACCTAGCTGAGGGTGTGTGGGTTTTCTTGGAGTTGCATCCCTGTGTACCCTGCCCACAGGCCCCAGGGCTGGTGACTATACCTACCGTGAGGGCCTTGAACACAAGTGCAAGAGGGACGTCCTTCTCGGCCGACTCCGGAGCTCTGAGGACCAGATCTGGAAGCGCATCCGGCCCCGGCCCACCAAAACCAGTTTTGTGGGCTCCTACTACCTGTGCAAAGGTGGGTAGAGTGGGGCTGGTGCCCAGCCAGGCCTAGTTCCTCCCAGGCTGAATGACCACAGGAGAGATGAGGGACCTCAGATAAAGCCCAAGTTCCACCTGAAAACCTTGTCCAAAGACAGAGATCCTGTGGAGCCAGAGCCATGTGGTGGCCTGTACAGTCTATAGACAGCCAGCTTTCTACCCTGCAGGATTCCAGAAGGAATGAGAAGAGTCCATGGAAAGCACACGGGAAAGGCTTGCAAATATCAGGTTTTTTTGTTTGTTTGTTTTGGTTTTTGAAGACAGGGTTTCTCTGTGTAGCCCTGGCTGTCATAGAACTGGAGCTGTAGACCAGGCTGGCCTTGAACTCACAGAGATACACCTGCCTCTGCCTCCCAAGTGCTAGGATTAAAGGTATGCGCCACCACCTGGCGCAATTATCATTTTTTTTTTTTTCTTTTATTGAGACAGAGTTTCTCTGTGTGGCTTTGGAGCCTGTCCTGGGACTCACTCTATAGACCAGGTTGGCCTTGAACTCACAGAGATCTGCCTGCTTCTACCTCCCACGTGCTAGAACTAAAGGTGTGCGCCACCAATGCCTGGCGCAAATATCAATTTTTCTAATGATTACATTATTTTCTTTGTCTTCACTTCTGGCTCATGGTCAGAATCTGGTCAGCGATGAATAGCCCTTATCTGCTTTCTTCAGGTCCTGAGCAGCCATGAGATTAAGCACAGCTGTGCTGCAACACTTTTGTACTCAGCACCAGATACCCGCACACAGCCCTTTGGCACCAGATATCAGTAGATGCGAGATGTAAGAAACTGAGGATTTGAGAGTTCAGCTCAGGCTCTGCCTTTGTGCTCTCATCCAGCTCATGGCAGCCACACACACACACACACAGGCCTTCTAGACCATTCATCTCCTCCCTGAAGCCCTGCCCATTGCTGCTAGGATGAAAGCCAGTGCATGCCCACATCCATCTACATCCCCACTCTTAACTGTTCCTCAAACACACGTGCCGCTCCCCGACTCTGTGGCACAGGCTCTGCCCTTTGAGCCTGCTGGTCCAGATCTTAGAAACCATTTCCTGTACTACTTCCCTGTGCCTCTGCAGCTGCGGATGCAACCCATTCCTTCAGATCTGTGGTCTGTGTTCCTGACCCTAATCATGTGGTTGTTCACGTCCCTGGTGAATAGCCCTGAACCCCTTCATCTGTTTGGAAACGTGTGTATTCTACAGATCCATTTGCACACTTATTTTGTCTTGCTTGACCTGCACAGACACTATGGGGGGAGGGTGGCATGTGGAGGTGCTGAGCAAGGATGTACTGGCACCCAGTGTTTGGAAAAGCATCCACCTGGGAGGTTAGCAGCCACCAGTGCTCTGTCCTGGTGGGTCACAGGGTGCTGTAAGCTGCCTCCCCAGCCTGGTAGACATGTGTCCTGTTGTCTCTTTGCAGATATGATTAACAAGCAAGACTGTAAGTATGGGGATAACTGCACCTTCGCCTACCATCAGGAGGAGATCGATGTGTGGACAGAGGAGCGCAAGGGCACTCTCAACCGTGACCTGCTCTTTGACCCTCTAGGGGGTGTCAAGCGTGGCAGCCTCACCATTGCCAAGCTCCTCAAGGAGCACCAAGGCATCTTCACCTTCCTCTGTGAGGTACCCACCTGCCCAACCATTTCACCAGTTCCCCATAGCCCCAGCCAGGCACAGTCAAGGCTGGGCTGTGCCCCTGCAATGGCTGGCCTTTGTGGAAGTTGTTGACCCAGGAGCCTGTGGGTGTGGTGAGGCATGGCCCTAAAATCACTAAATCCAGAGATTGTCAGACAGTTAGGCCCTGGGGATCCTGTTAGAACCCAGATTCTGCCTGGCTTCTCATTCTACAAAGGTGAAAACTGAGGTAGGAAGAAACAGTAACCACCCCATCTGTTCTTCCCTGGGAATCCACGATTGTGCCAGGATTTATATCTTTATCCATCTTTCTGGACAGCTCTAGCACACAGACACTGCTCTCATTACTGGTGATGCTGGGGTTGGAGGTGAGGTGGAACCTGAGGGACATACGGCCAGGTTAACTTGGGCTCCAAAAGCTCCTAGTTTAGCTGTCTAGAGCAAGGTGTCCATGGCCTGACTTTCCACATCTCCCTCCGAATGTGTTCCAGTCCTGCTGTGCCTGCTGTTCAGCCTGTCAGTGAGCCAGCTATGCCATCCTTCCCAAATTTCTTCATTCCCCCCCCCCCCAAGCCAGCTGTGATCCTAGTAGCTCCATTGAACTTTTCAAGTGTTAGGGATTTTTGTGGGGGGGGCGGGCTATTGAGACAAGGTCTCACTCTTTAGCCCTGGCTGGCCTGGAATTTGCTATGTAGACCAGGCTAGTGTTGAACTTACAGAGATTCACCTATCTCTACTTTCCGAGCACTGGGATTAAAGGTGTGCACCACCACAACCACCGGCCTTTCAAAGTCTCGAGAATACACTTGGCTCTGTAGCTTGTTGAGGGTGGAGACAGTGTCAGGTTCCTTTCTGAGGAGTAAGGGCTTGGAAGGAGGAGTTTGGTGGGGCCCAGCCCTCCCTGGTCTGCTGGCCTATAGAGCAGACTCATTTCTTATAATGGTTCTGTGACCTGCATAGTGAATCCTTGGGATAAAGCAGGTTAATCATTCAAAGTTGAGGAAACTGAAGCTCAGGGGCCTGAAGTAACTTGTGTCCCGGGCACTGGAGCTGTGTGATCACAGAAATGGAGAGCTGAGTGAGACCCAGGGCATCCGGGAGACATGAGGGCCCACACTCCCCCTACCTAGAGCAGGGCTTACAGTTGTCCTTCCCACAAGGCCACGGGGGTTCTAGCCCATCCCCTCTCCAAGTGGCCATGTGAAGGTCCCAGCCCATCGCCCTCCCTGGACAGATCTGCTTTGACAGTAAGCCCCGGATCATCAGCAAAGGCACCAAGGACTCTCCATCTGTGTGCTCCAACCTGGCTGCCAAGCACAGCTTCTACAATAACAAGTGAGTCCTGTAGCTGGGCTGTGGGCCAACACGGGTGGGGAGGTTCCTTGACGGATAAGAAAAGGCCTAGGCCAGGAAGGGATAGAGATGGTGATACTTACTGTCTTCCAATCATTGTCTTGGGTATGTAATGGTCTTGGCAGCCCTTTGGGGGAGGGAGTTACTACTCCCTTGTACAGAAAAGAAAGTGGAGGCGTGGGAACAGCTTGGTGAGCAGGCAGCTGTAGCTGCTGATTTTTGACTCCAACCAGCACCTTCCATTGTCATGGTTTCAGTGTCAGATGGGGTGGGAGGAGCTGGGTCAGGAGGACCATTGCCTGTGTTCTTTCTGGTTCTCTGTTCTGCTCCACCATTGCTGGTGGAGTCAGGCCCTGGAGTTATACAGTCCCGGGATTATATCCCAGCCTGGCCAGGGCTGGTTATAGGTTGGAGCACCAGCCCCTGCAGCCTTGGGTTTCTTCTTCCCTGAGAGTAACAATGTCCCCATCTTGTTTCATTGAAGGGTTTCATTGAAGGCCATTGAGCTTCCCAGACAAACTGCCTCATTTTCATCTTCCTGAGAATAAGACCAGGAGAACAGTGTTCCTCCTATTAATGGGCACTCCCTTCTCCCAACTTGGGTCTGACACCTCTATTGTGGATAGAGGACTGTGATAGAACACAAGTAAAGCAGAGCTGGGATTAAAGTCTTGAGTGTAGGATCCCCTGACCTCCTGTGCTATCCATATTCTGACATGGGCTAGTAGGGTAGGAGATGCCCAGGGGCAGGCTCTGAGAAGGCTCTCCCCTCAGATTTGCTTGGCACTGAAAAGGTGGCCCCCCTGCAGAGGTGGAAAGCACAGGGTGGTAGCGACCATAGTCGGCATCATGCACATCCCATATGTCCACCAGGTGCCTGGTGCACATCGTCCGTTCCACCTCTCTCAAGTACTCCAAGATCCGCCAGTTCCAAGAGCACTTCCAGTTTGACGTGTGCCGACATGAGGTGCGCTATGGTTGCCTGCGAGAGGACAGCTGCCACTTCGCCCATAGTTTCATTGAGCTCAAAGTCTGGCTGTTGCAGCAGTACTCAGGTGAGGGCCAAGCAGAACAGGTGAAGTAGGCTTGGAATTGGCTGGGAGTGAATAGGCCAGAGCCTGAAGGACGACCTCAGATGAGTTTAGAAGCAGGTAGCTCCTGGGAGCTTCCTGGAGGAGTTGGTAAACCTGGACATCACACAGACAGAATTCTGCTTATAGGGTGCTGTGGGGTCTCTCCCTGTGTAGACCCTGCCTGGAACATGCCAAGATAGAGAAGGGGAAGCAAGAATGAGTGAGGCTCAGAACCTGGTAGATTATCCCCGGAGTTAAAGCAGTGAATGGAGGTGGGATAGTGTTAAGACTCAAGGTCATCAGGGTTCCAGTGTGTGAGAATCTCTTGGCCATAAATAGAAGTGTAGTCATATGCTACATTGATATTTTAGTCAATGGTGGGCCAAAGGACAATGGTTCCACAATATTATAATGAGGTTGAAGTGTGTAATGAATTGTAATGAATGAACAGCATTGTTATGGATTTGTGGATTTGCCATACTATATTTTTATTGTTAGAGTGCATTCCTAGTTAAAATTTAAAAAAAAAAATTAAAATCAAGAGATGACTCACAAGATAAAAATGCATGCCACCAAGTATGACCTGAGTGTAATCCCCAGGACCCACATAGTAGAAAAAGAAAACCAACTCATGCAAATTGTCCTCTGATGCCCACACAACCGCCTGTACCACATACACCCAAAATAAATAAATGTAGTAAGACGTTCCCTTTAAAAGCCTGTCCTGTGTGATGCTGGCTCAGCTTCATCTTGTTTACAGCATCTCAAAATACTGTGCATCTCAAAACAAAAGCCCATCATTAACATGACATGTGACTGCAGTTGGCAATACTCTGAATCTGCTGTGCGATGCTAGGAGGGGCTTTAGGGGAAATGGAGTTTCAGAATCTGATCAGCAGTTCCCAGACCATGTTAGCTGCTTGGTGGAGAATAGAGGAACAAGGGCATCAGTGAAGACTCCAGGGAAGACAGCTCACAGCAGGAGGTGGTAGTAGAGGTGGTCAGATTCTGGGTATACTTTAAGGTGGAGCCAGCAAAACTTGTTGATGGATCAGATGTGAAGTATCAAACAGGAGGTTAGAGCAAGGTCAATGCTGAAATCATGGTGCCAGGTAGAATAGGGTTCCATATTCTGAGAAGAGGAGGTATGTGGGAGGAGCATGTTTGAGGGGCTAATATCAGGGTTCTGTGTGGGATGTAGGTTCCAAACTGTTTCTTGGACTTCAAGTAGGGATGGCAGGTGGGCAGCCAGATGTGGCAGGCTGTGAGTCCAAAGGGAGATGTGGGCTGTGGGTTTGCATTTGGGAGTTACCAGCAAAAATCTGATATCAAGTGTGGTACATGGCCCCTGTAAGCAGTGAATGGAGAGTGGCTGCTTAATGATCAGATGATTGGAGGAGCTGCAGGGAGGGCAGGCTTCAGGAAGGCCTGAGCTGAACCTGATGGCAAGTAAGGATCCGATTGGTACTTTGGGTCCTGGCTATCATGGTGGGACATTTGGGGACATTTGCCCTTTGGGGACTGACAGTGAAGAACCATGCACCTCGTACCTTGGTAAGTAGGATTCTACTTCAGCCCCCAATGAGAAAGGCAGAGGCTTTGGGAAGAGCCAGGTAGCAGGATCTAGGAATGGGACACAGGCTTGGGAGTCAGGGAGCTTTCTTCCTATGATACAGATGAACAAACAGGGTCAGAGAAAATTAGTTTTTTTCCCCAGGATTCTGAGTCTTACGTGGCCAAGACTGGATGGGTGGGACTTTGCTTTAGCTTCATCTCAGCATCCCAAGAGTGCTCTGTCTCATCCTTTGCCAAGCCCCATGTTCTCTTCCACTCTCCACAGGAATGACCCACGAAGACATCGTTCAGGAATCCAAGAAATACTGGCAACAGGTGGAAGCCCATGCAGGGAAGGCTAGCAGCAGCTTGGTAAGGCCCTGGGTTAGCATGGGCTAAGGTAGGCACCACAGGAACTGTTTCTTTTGTATGACATGTGGTCCAGCAAGATGCACTCTTTCCTATAGTCCTAGAGTTCATATTTTACTGCTTGCTTTGTTATCAGTGTGCGTATCATTTTCTTATGTGCAGGTATGTATTTGCATATATACATATACATTTATGTACATAAATATACACAGTTTTGAGGGGGTTTCTGTCTTGAACCATCTGAAGTAAGTGGAGATAGTAATCTTTTTACGTATGACCACTTTTAAAAGTGTATTCTGAAGCTAGGTGGTGGTGGTGCACGCCTTTAATCCCAGCACTTGGGAGGCAGAGGAAGGAGGATCTCTGTGAGTTCGAGGCCAGCCTGGTCTACAAAGTGAGTTCCAGGACCGCCAGAGCTGTTACACAGAGAGACCCCCCCCATCACAAAAAAAAAAAAAAAAAAAGAAAGGGGAGGGGTATTCTGGTGCTTTAATTAGTAAGGACTTCCTAGATTAGTAGGGCATGGTGGCTAATGCCTATCATCTCAGAACTTGGAAGGTTAGGCAGAAGAATTAGAAATTGAAAGCTAGCCTCAGTTACTTAGTGAGTTTGAAGCTTGCTTGGGCTATATTAGAGACCACCTAACCTGTACCCTGCCCCTCAAAAAAACCTCCGGGAGATTCCTTGAGTCCCTGTGACTGTCTATGTAAGCTCAGAGTGGTACCCACTGATTGTGTTGTCACTTCTCTCCTGGTCTTCACTATGAGCCATACATTGGGGCATTCACGTGGAGATTGGCCAGGTCCCCTAACGTAGTACTGAATGTGTGCTCTGTTATTTCCCCACCATCTGGTCCCCCTTAGACTCTTCATCATAAAGCCCTGCCCTCCATCTGTGGCATGGGTGTGAGGCTTACAGGAGCTGGCCCTGCTGCAGCATGTTGAGTGGCTCACTCTTGTCTCCTAGGCCAGACCAGTCTATTGTCAACTTGAAGGAAGCCTGGGCTTCTGAACTCCTTATGGGGTCAGGTTGGAGTGGATGTTGTGGGAGGAGCCATTAGTCCTTTCCCCACCCCTTTCTCTCTCCTCTCTTCCCCCTTCAACCTGAACTATAGGATTTCTGGAAGTAAGATAAAAAGCCAGCATTTCTCAGGAACTTGTGAAGCTTGTTTCCCTCTACTAAAAGGAGTCATTCCCTTACCCCTGGCAGAAGGGACTGTGGCTGCACATGCTGGCCTCTAGCCTTCCTCATTATCACAAGTACCTGTCAACCACTTCCTCCCCTACCCCAAACTCCCTCCAGCTTCCTCCCTTAGCTGCTCATTCTCCTTATGACCCTGCTGTTCTCCCTGTTTTCTTCCCCCCACCACTGTCTCTCCCTCTCCCTATCTCCCACTCCCTCCCCCTTTCTTATTTTTATTTCTTTGAGATGGGTCTTGCCACAGTCTGAGCTGAACTCAGGACCCAATTGCCTCAGTCTCTCAAGTGTGGAGATTACAGATAGGCAGTGCTATACTTAGCTGCCTGGTTTTCTTCCCCTTCCTGACTCCCTGCTTCCTTCATCCAGGAATCCAGCAGGGACCCTGTGATGGGCTCAGGTGGGTACTTGTGGGTAGCCTTCTAATGAGAGCACCTCGTGGCCCCCTCCATCCTTCCACATCCTCTCTACCTGACCAGTGGTCAGTTCTCCCAGGGATACCCAGGGCCAAGGTGTGTGCCTGCCCCCCTGGGACACCACCGAGGCCTAGCTCAGGAACAAGACACCTGTGTCCAGCTCAACTGGCCCTGGCATGAGGCTCTTGCCTGCTTACCATCTAGAGAATAAAGTCAGTAGGTCTGTGAAGCCAGGGGGTCACCAGGGCAGGCACAGCTTGGCCCAGCGCCTCTCCTCTGGCTTCCCATGCTGTCCCTTGAAGCTTTTATCTATGAGGGGCGAGGAATTTCTCTGAGCTGCCTCTGCTCAGTCAGATGTGACTGATCCCTGCACTGGGCAGTGCTGGTCGCTATTTTGAGGGAGCTAGCAAGGGACATATGCATCTACTATCCTGGAGAATCCATGGGCTGCCCAGATAGGCAATCCCACACCCAAGGCCCCTGGACAAATCGGAAGTCTTCAGTGACAGAAGGAGCAGAAGATAGCCAGAACAAGTTAGCCCAGGCTACCTCTCACTCCCCACTCTGTCCTCGGCACCGAAGAGCAGCTCCTGCCTACAGAGTAAAGGCTGAGGCAAAAGATCTGGAAGAATCATAGACAAGGTGCCTCAGAGACTAGCTAGACTTTGCCTTGGGAGCAGGTCCTGAATCCAAGGCTACCTGTCCTGCTGCCTGAAGCCAACTTCCCACTTTCCTGCTCCCTACAGACCAGGCATACAAGCAAAACTGGTTGGTCACACAAGGTCCTTTAGCCACTGAGAGTGGCAGGTTTGTCGTAAGAGAGCTCTTGGAGGTCTCCCTGCAGCCTGAGCTGAGTGTATGGGTGATATGCACATGTCTGTACAACTGAGCACACCAGTGTGCAGGCTAAAGGATGTATGAATTACCCTCTGTCACTCTGCCTTCCCTTTAGGCACAGTCTCTTGATGACCCTAGAGCTTGCACATTTTGGCTGGGCTAGTCCCAGCTATGTCCCGTCTCTCACCTCTCAGTGCTGGGGATGCAGGCATGTGCAGGACTGCTGGCAATCAAACTGTGGTCTTCATGCTTAAACAGCAAGCAGTGTTCCCTGCTGAGCCATCTATCTGGCACCTGAGCTGAATTTTGAAAGACTTTTTTTAGAATAAGTTGCATGAAAAATAGAGGAAGTGCATCCCAGGTAGGGAGAACAGCATGTGACAGAATGCTGTGTCCTGGGACAGGGTCTGTTACACTTTCTCCTGTTTTGGCTTTTCACCTGAGTAGTATTTATGCAACTCAGATATGTGGATATACAAGATGGGCATATAAATCAAAACTTTCCTGGGACTGACTTTGTAACCCATGCAAAGTCTCTTGTAGCAATCTTAACTTGTAGTAATCATCCTGCCTTAGCTTCCTAGATGATGGGATTACCAGCATAAGCTACCATACCTGGTTACAAATTAAACATTTACTAATAGGTCATAAAGAAATTTCTTTTAAAATGATTTTGGTACATAAACAATTTTATTGTTTATTAAATTGAAAGAAAATATTAATAAGGTAGACATGTTTGTTTAATTTTACATAAAGAACCAATTGTTGGCTGAGAGTTGAAACTACAGGATGTAGAGACAGCACTTCTTGGAATTGATCCGTATTTTGTTTTTATGGTTGTTAATGGTGAGAACATCACTGTGTATAAATACATAGTACAAAGTGGCAGGAGTATGTTTAGACCATGTCAGAACTGTTGGAAATTCAATACTAATCCACACCAAAATTCATTTAATAATTTAAAAAAATCTCCAATGAGAGCTGGAAACTCAAATGACTCAGCTACTCAGAGCGCTTGCTGTGCCAGGTGTGGTGGTTCACGTCTTTAATCCCAGTACTTGGCAGGCTGAGGCAGGTGGATCTCTGAGTTTGAGGCCAGCCTGAGCAACAGAGCCAGTTCTAAGTTCTAGGACAACACTCAGAGAAACCCTGTGTCAATAAACTACAATAACAACACAACAGAGTGTTTGCTGCTTTTGCAAACAGCCCAGGTTTGGTTCCCATTCCCACATCGGGCAGCTCGCAGTTGCTTGTAACAACAGTTTCAGGCTATCTATGAATGATACCAGAATGTCCTCTGGTATTCATGGGCACTTGTATTGCATACACATGTAGTACAAACTCCCAAAGGCACATGTGCACGCGTAAGCTCACATGGGCACGCATGCGCATACACACATGCACACACACACATACACCTTTTAAAAATGAAGCCAAAGCCAGGCATGGTGGCACGTGCTTTTAATCTCAGCACTCAGGAGGCAGAGACAAGTGGATCCTTATGAGTTTGAGGCCAGCCTGGTCTACAGAGTGAGCTTCAGGACAGGTTCCAAAGCTACAGAGAAACCCTGTCTTAGGAGAAAAACAACAACAAAAACAAAAACAATAACCAAAAACACACACAAACAAAAAATGAAGCTCAAGTGAGCATCTCAACAGCAATAGTTTTAAAATTCTCTCTCTCTCTCCACATTGCTGTGATGAAACACCACAACCAAAAGCAACTTGGAGAGGAAAAGGATTACTTGGCTTATATATCCTGAATCACAATCTCCTGGGGAAAGCCAAGGCAGGAACCCAAGAAGGATAGGAACCCGGAGGCAGGAGCTGATGCAGAGGCCATGAAGGAGTGTTGCTTACTGGCTTGCTCCTCGTGGCCTGCTCAGTCTTCTTTCTTATAGAACCCAGGCCCTCCATCCCAGTGATGGCACTACTCACAATGAATGGGCTAGGCCTTCCCCCATCATTCACTAATTAAGAAAATACCCTACAGACTTGCCTACAGTCCAATCTTAGGGAGTCATTTTCTCAGTTGAGGTTCCTTCCTTTCAGATGACTATAGCTTGTGTCAAGTTGACATAAATCTAGCCAGCACAGCCTCAAACTCACAGAGATCTGTCTGCCTCCACTGTCCCAGTGCTGGGCATATGCCACCATGCCTGCACATGTCACCACAGTAAGTTCCAGAACAGCCAGTGATACATAATGAGACCCTGTCTAAAAATAAATAAATACATTTAAAACAACTCTTTAAATGTTATGGCCAAAGTCTCCCACCCCCTACCCACCCTCCCCAGAAGTAACTCTGAAGGACCCAATCATGCATCTCTAATGGACTATACTGAGACCATAGTACCATTAACTGTACTGTGTCACCTGTTTGATTGCTCTCTCTTGGTGGGATGATGAGCATCCCATTTCTGATTGGCCCCTCCTCATGGGCTAAGGTCAGAGGCAGTCATGTATCTCACTGACTGGAAGAGGCTGCCTCCTGCTCGGGTCTTTGTGTTATGGCTGCAGTTCTGTTGAGGCCTGGGTCTCTCATAAAAAGAGAAGCTATTGTATGCAGTAGTTGCATAAAGCAGGCTCTGAAGAAGCAAAACTCAGTGAGGGCCAGCTGGAGAGGGCAGAAAGACTACCCAGCTCAGGATCCCTACCTCAACAGACTCCCCTACTCAGTCAGAGGGCCTGCAGCTGAGAGGGCACTCCTGTCAGCACAGCTGGACATTATACTAGCCCATTTAAGACTTACTGATCCTACCAGCTGTTGGTGGCACACGCCTTTAATCCCAGCACTCGGAAGGCAGATGCAGGCAGATCTCTGTGAGTTCGAGGCCAGCCTGGACTACAGAGTGAGTTCCAGGACAGGCTCCAAAGCAATGCAGAGAAACCCTGCCTCGAAAAACCAAAAAAGGAAAAAAGATTTAGTGATCCTAGGACTCCCAGAATTCCCAGAGGCCTAAGGTCTGGTGGCTATAGCTTCAACCCACTCCCTGATTTTCCAATAGGGTGCTCCAAGGACACATGGGCCCGGCACCTTTGACTTGCAGATGAAGTTCGTGTGTGGTCAGTGCTGGAGGAATGGGCAGGTGGTGGAGCCAGACAAGGACCTCAAGTACTGCAGTGCCAAGGCCCGGCATTGGTGAGCAGGCACAGGGCAAGGTGGGGCACTGCCAGAGCACCAAGAAGGGGTAGGCCAAACCGTGGGAAACCAAAGCTCTGAGAGAGGGAGGAAGGTCTCTTAACCCTGAGGGTTCCTCTCTGATTCTCCACAATGATTCCCATCTTTGCCCTACAGCTGGACCAAGGAGAGGCGGGTCCTTCTGGTGATGTCCAAAGCCAAGAGAAAATGGGTGTCCGTGAGGCCACTGCCATCCATTCGAAACTTTCCACAGCAATACGATGTGAGCACTTACATTGGGGTGGACAGTACAAGAAGTTGTAGGCCTTGGAAGGCTTCTAATTGGCCAACACAATGATATGGCCTTGTGGGGCTCAGTAGGCTTTCCTTTGCCCACCCACAGCTCTGCATCCATGCTCAGAATGGCCGCAAATGCCAGTATGTGGGGAACTGCTCCTTCGCACACAGCCCTGAGGAGAGGGACATGTGGACCTTCATGAAAGAGAACAAGAGTAAGTGGCAGACTTGTGCTGCATCACCTCAGTGCTAAAACCCCCTGAATACCTGCTGGGATCTTCCCCATACTCAGCAGGCCCTGCCCTGCTCTGGGCTTCTTGTGAGTGATTAGTCCCTTGGGCCAGGCTGTATAGCAGCAGGGCCTGAGATGTTTGTGCCTCCCAAGTCCAGCAAGGATCATGGCTAGAGTGCATGGGGAAGCCCCCTCACGGGCACTCTGTCCCTTGCCCAGTCCTGGATATGCAGCAGACCTATGACATGTGGCTGAAGAAACACAACCCAGGGAAGCCAGGAGAGGGGACACCCATCAGCTCTCGGGAAGGGGAGAAGCAGATCCAGATGCCCACAGACTATGCTGACATCATGGTAAGCCCTGCCCACATGCTGGGCCAGGGCCAGTTGGGAGGGCAGCCTGGAGGGGCTGCATGGGGCAGAGATATCGAAGTTGGCACCCACAAAACTGTGCTCACAGATGGGTTACCACTGCTGGCTCTGTGGCAAGAACAGCAACAGCAAGAAGCAGTGGCAGCAGCATATCCAGTCTGAGAAGCACAAGGAGAAGGTCTTCACCTCCGACAGTGATGCCAGTGGCTGGGCCTACCGGTTCCCTATGGGCGAGTTCCGACTCTGTGACAGGTGCTGAGGGCAGCATGACGGGGCAGCACAGGGGGGCAGGTAGAAGGTGGCCCGACGGCTGAGATGTTGTGACCAGTCCATCCCTTTGACTGGGTGTGTCTTGGACATGAGTATAGTCTGGGGGGGAAGGCAGGATGGAGGGGGGTGGGTTCAGACCCACCTACCCCTCCTTCACAACGTGGATCAGGTCCTAGAGAGTGCTACTGTGTCAGGGGTCCTCTGAGCTGGGACCAGAGCTGTCTGGGAGAGGCGTGTCTTAGAAAGGTTGAATGGCCCCATGTGGAAGGCATAGAGCCCGGGCAGTGAGCCTTGTGTCCCCCGCAGGCTCCAGAAGGGCAAGGCCTGCCCAGATGGAGACAAGTGCCGCTGTGCCCACGGACAAGAGGAACTGAACGAGTGGCTCGACCGGCGAGAGGTGCTGAAGCAAAAGCTGGCCAAGGCCCGCAAGGACATGCTTCTGTGTCCAAGGGATGATGACTTCGGCAAATACAACTTCCTGCTGCAAGAGGATGGGGACACCACTGGTGCCTCCCCAGAAGCCCCTATTGCTGCATCTGCTGCTGCTGCCACCACCACCTCTGGGGAGTAGGACCAGACCTCAGCTGTGGGCAAAGTCCTGGGGTCGGGGTGGGTTGGGGACAGAAAGCCTGACAGAATGGCCAGGGCAGGTTAGTTGGGGGCAGGGGAACCACCCCATCAGGCACTCTCCATCCTTTCCACCCCCAATACCCCAAGTGTGTGTGCGCAGGTCATGTACTGTAGCCCCAAGTTGTACCAGGGTCCTTGTCCTGTCAAAATGGGGGCAGCCCCTCCCCAAGAGTAGCTCTCCTGGCTGGAGAGGGAGGGGCCTGGCTGACCTCTCCAGCTTCAGCCCACGGCTTTAACTTGTCTGCTCCTAAAGGGCTAGGGAGCCTGGGGTCCCCACTTGAATCTGCAGCAGGAGGATCCTTCTCCTTTTCTACCTTCCCCCGTCTCCTTTTCCCCAGGGCAGATCAGGACACAGCAGAGGGCAGGAAGCCCTGATTAGCTTAAAATATAGTGAGATGGAATTGATGACACTAAACTGGTCACTTACTACGTGGGGCCTTAGTTTTCTGTTCTGTGAAAGGGGCAAGGAAGAAGGTAGATGACATCTGAAGCTAGACCAAGGACTCTAGGTGCTCGTAACAGTCATTCCATACCCAGCCATCTTTGTGAGCAACTATTGTAGATGCAGCCCAAACCCTATTATGCAGAAAGGAACCCTGAGGTCTAGCAGGATTAGTGATTCGCCCAGGGTCTCTAGCATCAGTTTGGGGCAGATCCGGGATGTAAATATTGGTTAGAAGACCCCACCCATTAGCAGCTCCTCAGCCCCATGCAGCATACCTGGGAGCTAGGGAAGGGCTGCCGAGAGAAGAGCTGGTCTTGTTAGCACCTTATGGGGGGATGTTGCTGGGGTAAGCAGCAGAGCTTATGTTTCCAAGAGCTTTCACAGAGATGTGGCAGAATACATGCACCATGAGCTCAGCTTCTGCACAAGGTACAAAGCACGGAAAGAGTCGGGTGATATTAAGAGCAGGGAGGTGACCTGGGATCCATAGGCCAATATGGGCCATAACCTCTCTTTCCTATGTACCTACTGTAGTCTTCTCCAAAAGACCCAAATATTCTATTATGCCTATCTATCCCAGCCCCACCCTATTCCTAACCCTGCCAGCTGCTTAGGACCCTAGCTAACCCCAAGCTCATGCCCCCACTTACCAAGGTCTCTTCCATCATCTAAAGTGTGTGTACACCCCTTCATCCCATTCCTCATGAGTAGACACAGCCTCTCCTGGCTCCCTAAGACATTCCAGAATGTTCCACACCATTGGCATAAGAAGTGGGGCACTCCCAGAAGGAACCAGAAACTAATGCTATCGAGGAGTGAGATGGAATGAACACTCTTAACCTTTCCTGCAACCAGGGTTGCTAGTGCTTGATGGCATAATGATAGGCACCTGGGGCATAAAGGACCCATTCCTCATGTTGCCACTGCCCAACCTTCTCCCAATAACCATGGCATGCATCTTTCCCTCTCCCCTGCCCCCTTTTCCCTGCCCTCAGCTGGCCAGCACTACAGAGTTTGGGTGCTGGCAGTGTGGCTGTAGGGGAGGTGAGACCACATCCAAGGTGGGGACCGTGGCCTCGAATGTCGATGATACTTGTTCTCCTGACCTGTGGTGTTGCAGTCTGTCGTCACCAGCCTTGTTTTTAGTGTGTATATATGTTGCCCCTGTGATGCATATATACACAGGTATTAAATATATCGCTCTATATAATATTATATATGTGTGTGGTATCCAAGGGATTTCTTCTAATGAGGGCTAAAGATAAAGAATTTGGCAAAAAAAAAAAAAAAAAAAAAAAAATGCAGCCATCCCTGTGAGTTCTGTGTACTGATGAGGTCATCTGGCTATTTAAGGGACAGGGACTGAAGCCGTGGCTCAGAGATGATTTGGGCAGAAAGGGCAGGGTGGCCCGCACCTGGGCCCTGCTCTAGCTGCTAGTTTCCCCTGCATCCATGTCTGGAAAGGAGTACCAGTGTGCTCAGGAAAAGGACGTGATTGGCGTTTGTTTCCCACCAGAGAGGGAAAACAGAGTTTTCCTGTTGTGCATCTGTCCAGGGGTCCCTGGGACCTGGGCCCACCCACTCACCCCTAGGGAAGAGAAGAGAAATGAGACAGGGATGAACAGGGGTGGGAGACAGCAAAACATTTTAAATGATGCATATAGTTAATTGCCTGTGGCTGGAAGGCTCAGAGTTGAATTGAAGCCTAGGGGGCAAGAGTGAGCAGGCACAGCAGACATGGAGGGGCAGCAGGAGGGGATGCTGCATTTCTAAGCTGGGCAGCAGGCAATCTAACGGGCCTTTTTAAATGTCTGTATTAAATTTAAGAATACCACACTTTAATATTAAATATCATAAGGTCTAGTATCTTGATAATAATGTAGATGTTTTAATAACAATTTTTGTCCTTCCTAAAATAAAATGAGAGAGAAACTTGCTTCTTTTAGCCTTTGTTCTAGAAAACGTGTGCACTTTGACTCTTGTCCTTCAGGTGTCGCTCCTGTTCCTCCCCACCTACTGCATGTATTCAGGACTCCTGGGACAGAACTGGCTTCAGCTGGCTGTGCCTGGGGCAGACATTCCAAGGGGTGAGGGGCAGTGTCCCTGTGTACACACGGAGACCCAGCTGACCCAGCTCCTCAGTAGCACCTTGTTAGCAGGGACAAGCTGTGCTCTGTACAAGTGGTCCTAGGAGCCACCCTTTGCCAGCTTTCTTGCAGCCTGCCTGCTCACAGCCCTCCCTGTGGGACTGCCAGTGCTTCTTGCTTTTAGCATCATGTGCCACTCTGGATTCTGTGCCTTTTTTGGGTGCAGCCTGTCCAGGAAGGTAAGGGGTCATGTCATGCTTTGCAATTCGATCCAGACTGCAACCCTAATCCTCTGGGTCCAGAGAAGACCCAAGTTTATACAGGAAAGTTTCATCACCTTTTTTTTTTTTTTTTTTTTTTTTTTTAACTCTTTGAGACAGAGTATTAATATGTAGCAGTGGATGGTCCCAGCCTTGAACATCTGTCCCTGCCTCTGCTTTCCTGAATGCTGGGATTACAGGCCTGGGTTACCGCACCTGACAGTTTCCTCAATTTTTAAACACTGGGCATCTCTCTGACATGTGAGTGCTTGAGTGAGTGCTCATGAGACAATCTCACTATAGAGCCCTAGCTGACCTGGAATCTTTTCTTTTTCTTTCTTTCTTTCTTTCTTTCTTTCTTTCTTTCTTTCTTTCTTCCTCCCTTTCTTTCTTTCTTTCTTTCTTCCTTTCTTTTCTTTTTCTTTTTTTCCTCAAAACAAGCTTTTTATGTGTAGCCCTGGATTTCCTGGAACTCTCCAACTCAGAGATCCACCTGCCTCTGCTTCCCCAAATGTCAGGTGGAGGTCACCACTTGCCTCCAAACAGATAGAGCTGTTGCCACAGAAAAAGACCTTGTTAGTGAACTGGACAAATACAGTTAGTGAAAAATGAAGGGCAAAGTACAGAGATGGAGTCAGGACACTGATTAAAAGTTTAACAGACCTAGACCATCTACACAGGGCTTTGAACCTCTAAATCCAAAAACTCTGGACATGTGGACAATCCAAACCCCTGTTCACGGCCTCTTCAAATGTCTGCTGGTACATATTCAGCTGAACTTTCTCCCCACTGCTGCCATCCTCAGCTACCCTGGCTCAGCAGTCTTACCTTGAGTACAAGGTAAGGGTGTCACTGTGGACTTTGAGCAACATAACAATTTTCTAGAGTTAAGGCCCCGTAAGGTCTGTTGTTTCGCTTTGAACTATTTGCAAGATGTAGTATGTTGTCACATACATGGTGAATTAATCTATCTTCTGTCGAGTAATAGGATGCCCAGGACCAGATCGTTTGTGAAGAATGGAAGTTTTTAGGCCCACAACTCTGAGGGCTAGAAGTTCAAGAAGCATGATGGCTCAGCAGCATCTGGTGAGGCCCCCTTGCTGAATCTACATGGTATTGATGTTTAATAAGGATCAGGAGAAACACATAGGCCGAATAGATGTTTATTCAGGGAGAAATAACTCACAACATAGACAGATGAACACCAGCAGGCTCCTGGTCCCAAGGATGCTTCTGGATGTCCTCCTGTCCCCGTGCTACAAGCAAGAGAGCTCTCAGAGCCCCCTCCTCAGCCTTAGTTCCCCCCAGGTCACCTCTGGCCCTGTCTCCACCCCCCAATGGGCGTGGTCTATGCAGTGCGGACAAGGTGAATATCTCACTACATATGGCAAAGGAGGCAGGACAAGCCTCCTCTTTTTTTTTTTTTTTTTTTTTTTTTTTTTTTAAGATAGAGTCTCTCTATGTAACCCTGGCCATCTTGGAACTTACTGCATAAACAGGTTGACAGACTTGGCAGCAAGTGCCTTTTCCCCAAGCCAGACTGCCAGCTGTAGTCATGAGCTTTTGATCCTCCTTCTGTGGCTTCCTGATTAAAGGTGCACAGCACCACCATGTTGGCTTCTATTGCCAGTTTTGCACTAAATAGTCTGAGTCAGTCCCTGGCTGCAATCACAATGCCCCTCAAACCTAAAGCCAGCCCCCACCTCATTCTCATCTCAAAGGGAGGGACAGAGCAAAGGGGGAGTGGCCAGGGCTCCTGCTGGCAAAAAGACCAGGAGGAAGGATCCCCTTTGTGCTGCTCACCAGACAGCCTCTGAGGACTGAAACATACAGCTGTTCAAAACAAAAAGTGATTGAACTTTTATAAGTATATATTTGCAGAACGAAACATTGGAAAGTTAAAAAAGAAATTACATTTATTATGAGAAGGAACAGGGTCAGGGGAGAAGGGTCTGGGACACTGTTGAAGTGTGACTTACCGGGTCTGGAGAGGTGGCTAATCTTGGCAGTCTACTTGACTACTTCTGGAGTCAACTGAAACGCAAGCAGCTGGGCACACCAGTAAGAGATTTTACTGACTGCATCCTTTGAAGTGGGAAGACCGGCCTGAAATCTGAGCCCATCTTCTGGTGGCTTTTTGTCTGTTTGCCCTTACTTGTGCTGACAAGTTCATCTACCCTGTTGCTGTAAGGCATCCATCCCTTCTATAGTGTTAGAACCTGCTTCTTCCGGATTCCAAGGTAGACTGAAGACCAGCAGTTCTGTAGCAACCCTTCAGGGTTCCAGCATCAAATTTGGAACTATCAAGATATACATGTATTGAGGTTTCTATACAAAAATTAAA
Organism: Cricetiscus sungorus; assembly: GCA_030556225.1. NCBI lineage: Eukaryota > Metazoa > Chordata > Mammalia > Rodentia > Cricetidae > Cricetiscus > Cricetiscus sungorus. Next base: position 20,569,467 of record JANBXA010000031.1, on the reverse strand, counting down.
AGTAGGGTTGACAAGATAGCTCAGCAGGTTCAGGCACTAAACCAAACAACCTCAGTCCAGTCTCTTTCCACAACATAGTAGAAGAGAACCATTTCCCACAAGTTGTCTTCTGACCTCTATATGTGCACCATAGTGTGTGAGTGCCCACCATATAAATACACATACACAAATAAATAAATAAAGGTTGTAATTAGAAGTAGCCAGGCACAGCAATACACTCCTGTAATCTCACAAGTGTGAGATTACACACCTGTGAGGCAGCCACAGGAGGAGGATCACAAGTTCAAGACTACGGGTAGTAATCTGACTTGGGGTAAAGATACCTTTCTGCCAAGCCTGACAACCTGAGTTCCATTTCTGGGACTCACAAGGTGGAAGGAGAGAGCCAACTTACAAACTGTTCTCTGAGCTACACACCCATGCCATTGTGTGCACCTACACATACACAATATAAATAAATGAATGTAATAATAAAAAAATCAGAGTGAGGTGGTGCATAACTTTAATTCCTACACCTGGGAGGCAGAAGAAGATAGATCTCTGAGTTTGAGGCCAGATTGGGCTACAAATCAAATTCTAGGACAGGCAGAGATGTCTCTAAAAACCAAAGAAAAAAAGGTTGGTTTTTTTGTTTTGTTTTTTGTTTGTTTGTTTGTTGTTTGTTTTTTAATGTGATGAGTGTTTTGCCGGCATGTACGTATGTGCACTATGTGTGTTTCTGGTGCCTTCAGGAACCAGGAGAGGGAGTTAGATCACCAAGAAGGGTAATTAGGATGGTTATGAGCCACTGTGTAGGTGTTGAGAACCAAACCTGGGTCCTCTGCAAGAACAAGTACTCTTAACTGCTGAGCCAACTCTCTAGCTCCAATTTAAAATCAAACAAGAAAAGACAGGCAGTGGTGGCACATGCCTTTAATCCCAGTACTTGGGAGGCAGAAACAGGCAGCTACACAGAGAAACCCTGTTTTGAAAAACAAAAACTAAACAAATAACAAACAAAAATGGGCTGGAGAGATGGCTCAGTGGTTAAGAGCACTAGCTCCTCAGAGGGTTCAGTTCTCAGCACCCATACCACTCACAGCTGTAACTCCAAGCTCCAGAGGATCTGATGCCTCTGGCCTGCTTGGGCAGCTACATTCCCATGAATATACCCACAAACAGACACACACATACCTACAAACAAAGTAAAATGAAACTTTAAAAAGGGCAGTGGTAAGGTGAGGGGGAGAGAGGATCTATGGAACTGAGAAGGGATTGAAGTGAGGGTTCAAGTGCCCAGCATGCACAAAGCCCTCAGCTTCATCCCCAGTCCTGGGAGAAAAACACAACTGGAAGCCAGCCAACCCTGATGGCACTAGCCTAATCCTAGCTACTCGAGAGGCTGAAACAGAAAGATCACAAGTTCAGTGCCTGCTTTAGGTTACAGAGTGAGTTCTGGGTTTGTCAGTTATATAATCTATACTATATAGTAATTTTTCAGTAAGTTGGGGAGAGTCACTTCACTCTCAGAAGGAAGAGGAGGCAATTAAAGAAAATACTAAAGACTTGGGGCAAGAGAAGGCAGCAGAGGAACCGGCACATTTCCGACTCTGTGTAAAATGTGATTCTGGAAAGTAGCCAAAAATCTTTGTGGAGATTAGCCAGGACAGAAACCAAGAGGCACAGAAGCAGGCCCAAAGGGGACTTACTGTTTTGGAGTTGAGCCCCAGGATCATTTTCTGGCTTGATCAAGACTCGACAACCTGACATCTCTGCCTACTCTGACACCTGATGCATCCCATCTAGAAGGACAAGTACACACAAGTTCTTGACTTCACCCATATACATTCAATGTCCTGGGTATCATCTGTGGGAAAAGGAAGGGACTATGGGAGGTGGCCAACTGCCACTTAAACCTCAGTGGTGGACAAAGAAGCAAGGTAGTCACTTAGGACAAGCCTGAGCCAAGCTGAGCAGAGCTGTCCCTTTTCAGCAGTGTCCACCCTGCCAACCATCCCAGAGACCTACCTTCTCCCCTTTCTGAGAGACCAAAGACATTTGGAGAACAGGCTTCAAGTTCCACAAATAGTACAAAGCCCCAATTATGCACCCTACATGTACATATACATGTCTTAAAGGGTTCATGTGCATGGCACACATTCAAACATGCTCAACCCCTTGGGGCTTGCAAGCTCCCATGGTGAATGCCACTACAGTATCTTTTGTGCTGAGCTGCCTGGGGTGCTGTTCTTATCTGTCATCCTTTGTTCCAGCCACCTCTGATCCCAGCCCAGGTTGATTCCCATGGTGTGCCCTGCTCTTCACTGAACCTGGGCTTCCAGGCCTCCTCCACCCCTCTGCTCCTTGTATGTGCCTGTGCTCACTTGCTGTGGGCGTGGGGCTCTGCTCACCGTTCTCATCTGGCAGCCCTGGTTATGGCTCCCAGACTGGGGGAGAACTTCCCTTTGCAAAGTTAGATAACAGGCCAGGTTCTCTGTCAGAGGATTGGCGCGGTAGCTCCACGTGCTGCAGCTGGCGCAGGGCCAGGTCCGCCCTGCCAAGCAGCGGGAAGGGAAGGCCTGGCTGCAGCCGGAGCTGGCAGGTGGCCGAGCTGGGGGTGGACAGGCGGGCTGGGGCTAGGGCTGCCCATTGGCTGCCTCAGGCTCACACCCCGCCTGCCTCCCTAGCCTGTGGCTCCCTAGCCAGCCCCTGTCTCTCCAGCTGCTTCTAAACTCCGGAGCAAGCACCTCCTGCTGGGCCATGTCGAGCTGCAACCAGATTGGAGTGGCCCCTGCCATGGACATGCCTGAGGTCCTCAAGTCCCTGCTGGAGCACTCTTTGCCTTGGCCAGAGAAGAGGACAGGTAGGAACACAGGTGGTCCATACTGGCAAGATACCTAAGTGCCCAAGGGATGGGAACAGGCACAGGGATAGTAGCAAGATGGATGAGGAAGGGCTGCAATGCAGAGAAGGACCCCAGGAGGTGTGTGTGTGCCACATCAATTCTGAGGCTGCCCTCATACCTACTGGCTTTGGGCACTATGGACAGCATGCAGCTACTGACAGGTGCTGTGCTCACATGGGACAAGGACAAGACAAGAATGCCTGAAGGAATCCAACTGGAAGCTGACTGCTTCCAAAGCTCCCTCCCTCTGCACGTTGGGGACGTGAGGAGTGCAGAGCCAGTAGATTTGGGCAGCAGCAATATCTGGAGAAGGCTTTCTGCCTGCCACTTGCTCAGTGCTGTAGGGCTGAACTCATGGAGATGGGGTGGAAGCTGGTTATGTAACAGGACCACAAGCCCTGCGTTCCTAGGATACCACAGGCAACCCCAGGGCTGGGGACAAGCAGAAGAATGGAATGAGTGGCAGAGGGTGTGTGTTTGGAGAGGGGCAGCTTGGGCAGCCAGTACCAATTATCTTACAAATCTTTCCTGGGAAAGTTAGCTTTGGGGAGCTGGGAAACCAACTCTCTTCTGATATTTTTGTCACCAAATCTCTCAGGCTCACTCCAGGTTTTTACTACTATTACCAAAAAAAAAAAAATTTCCCACTGTCCTGGGGATTGAACCTAGGCCTTTTGAACCTAAGCACAAGTGTTGCTACAGAGCTGTGCCATCAGCCCCTCCACATTGCCTTTAGAGTAGGCCACCCTGTCTCTACTGCCAGGGGACAGGAGGTTGGGGTATTTCCTTGGGACCTTTTCAAGGCATCTGCCTCATTCTGTGCAGGCATCTGATGTCTCATCTACCTGGTGTCCTTGCAGGACATCTTCCTGGAGGGCTCGCCAAACTTTGGAGCCAGAGAACAGTCCTTCTTCTAGCTTGAGCTAGTATGCACTTAAGCTTAATTTTGTTAACTAGGGGAAGGCAGGACACAGGCTCCGATCCTGGAAAATGCTATCTGTGGTAGAGGATTTCCCCAGAGCTCACAGTGAGGTCCTCAGAGGGCTCTTAAGGATCTTTGAACCCAGGCCCTTTAGATCACAGTCTCTCTGTCTGTCTGTCTATCTCTCTCATTTTTCAAGACAGAGTTTCTTTGTGCAGCCTTGGCTGTCCTGGAATTCCATCTGTAGACCAGGCTAGCCTTGAACTGCACAGATCTGCCTGCTTCTGCCTCCCAAGTGCTGAGATTAAAGGTGTGTGCCACCTCTGCCCAGCCAGCCTGAGGTTTCTAATGCTGAGGCATTTAAATACCCTCCTAGACAGGTGTCAGAGAAGGTGCTGACCAGGAGAAGTCCATATCCCTACATATCCGTGGGAGAGCCCCCTGATGGATGAGCCTCAGCTAAGGTCCACATCTATAAACAGGCCAGCAACAGCTTTCTGCCATCTCTGGGTGGCCTGTGTGGGTGGGCCCAGCTGGAAGGCTTTCTGAAATGTAAGCAGAGCCTTTCCACTCCTGTAGGTACTAGGGAAGATGATGCAGCACCCTCATGACCCCACCCAGCTGTCTCAAGATGCCTATTGCATTGCAGACAGGGTCAACGCAGAAACATTCTCAGGGTTGACTCAGGGCACTGCTCTTTGCACGAGACTAACACTGCCTCTGAAGTGTGGTAGCAACTGCTGGTCACTGGCTCCCAGCTGTTAAAAGAGTCCTGGGGAAAAGCTGAAAATTCCCCATCCCTCGTGAGCAGTCAGGGCTGAACTTGGGGAGACTTGCCCAGTCTGGTAAGTTCTGCCTAAGGACTAGTTAGCCCCATTTAGCTAGGTCTTAGGCCTGAGTCTTAGATCATGTCCTGTTACTTCATGTGGCACTTTATTGAAAATCAGAATGTGCCATCCCACAGGACTGACTGCAGTTTGTGGCTGACTGGGGAGAAAATATGAAGGGAAAGTGGTGGAGAAGTCCAATATGTCACAAAGTCCCCACTCACATTACCTATAGTTACTACTCCCCAAAGCTCCCAGACCTCCTAAACCACTTAAATGTCTGCCCAGACAATTGCACACCTACCATATAAACCAGAGGCTCAGGAGTCTTGGGACAAGAACTTTACATGTTCCTGTTGTGGTTGTTTCTCCCCATTTCCCACCACTCAGCCTTGACGTCTGTGAGGGTCAGCAGAGTCAGTATCTTACCTTTCACCTCCATGAAAGAGGTGGGTTTCTCCTATAGGGCCCTGCAGACCTTCCTTTCCTTTTCCTTCCTCTAGCTCAGACACTGCAACACAGTCAAGTCACATGCAGGATGTAGCTAAGTTCCAGTGGAAAGGAATTTCAGATGAGAGCAATGCAGAGTGTGAGAAATTCCAGGTGTGCCCTCGAGAACGCTCTCCCTGCAGCTGCATGCTCTATTTTCTAGTTCAAAGACACTTCCCAAGATCCACATGGAGCCGCACTGGCAGCTCTAGGGCCTGCACGGCCTGCACAAACGTCTGCCTCTCCCGGTCCCCAAGCAGGTGGGCTGTTTCTGATCAGGACTGAACAGACTTGAGACTCCCTTGGTCCCTTGGTCTTTGCTCTGGGCCACAATTCAACCAGCTTCCCATGACTGAGAAATCCACGAGGAAAAGAATGGATCTATTCGCCAAACTCTGACTCAGTTTCTCACCTCTGATCCTCTCTGTAGAAACCGTGCTTTCTGACTCTGCTCTTGCACTTTCCCCATGGATTCGCCTCCAAGGTTCACTCCATCTCCTGCTTCTTTCTTCTCCAGTCCGTTGGCTGGTTAGCTTTTGACTCCTACTTTCCCTCACACACTGGGCCTAGGCTGTGCTCAGTGGCACCCTTTTTTTGTCTTCTCCACTTATCCAGGCCTCCATTTATAGAAGCTAACATGGCTTAAAGTCAAGCTAAGTCTTCACTTTGAGCTGGGCAGGAAGGGACACTTCTGGACAAGGAAGCAAGAGGAAAAGCCTTAAAATTAGAGTCAGGATGTGATCCTTGGTTCTGCTGCCCCGTAAGAGCCTAGCCTTAAAAAAGGATGGGGGGGAATACCTATGCCACAGGCTCGTTGCCAGGACTAAATGCGCTGTCCCACATGGAAGTGTTTCAAACTGTGATGTGCCATGTTGTTTTCTCTGAAAGGCCAAAAGCAATGTGGCTGGCTTGTTGTTTGCTCTTTCTACCTATAATCTGACCCTCCCCTCATTCCCTTTCTTTCTATACTGGCAATCTGATCCTCGCTTCCTTATTTTCACCTTCCTTTAAAGAAGTGGATGTTATGAGGTTGTGCACACACAAAGCTCTTCCCTTGGAAGTGATGGTGAGTCTCATGGGGCATGATACCATCAACCGGACAGGACAGGACAATAGGCAGAATCTTAGGGGTACTCACTGGGGTACAACAACAGGGTGCAGGGGAAGGGCTCTCTCCAGTCCTCCTGGTGAACTGAAGTAAACAGTCTGCAGGTGGACTACATACATGCAGCCTGAGCTGACCCAAACTTGGTCTTAGTAGAGGTCTATGTAGGACTCCCACAGCCTGGGAAAGCAGAGAAAGCATGGTGTTTGTTCAGGGGGAGAAAATGACAGAGGGCCTGCTATGTGCTGGATATATTCAGCCTGCTAAGTGCTGCATCTTCCCATTCTTCTAATGAAAAATGAACTCAGAGAGCTTGGCTTCCTCAGGACAAATAGGTGAGTGTCTCTTTCCTTCCTCATAAGAAGGCTAGGGCCTTGTTCTCCCCATTAGAAACATGAAAAACTCATCTTCATTAAGTGTCAGATACTGATGGCAGTGTCAAGAGACACCCTTTCCAAGTGGCTTTGCATCTGGCCAGACCCCAAATGAGGTCACCAAAGGAATGATCTGGAGCATGTGCCACCCACTCCTACATCACTGTGTGCAGCAGCATTGGAAGGAATCTGGTTCTCCATTCCTCTAAAGAGAACACTGATGATCTAGGATGGGAGGGCCACACAGTTGTCAATGAAGTTACTCAGCTCCTGTTCTAGGCTCGTGCCTATCCACAGAATTCCCTGGTCTCTGAAACCATGTAGTATTTCTTGATCATTCAGTTATTCATTATTAGCTTAGTGAGCATTCACTATGCTGTGGCTTAGGCATGGATAAGACAAACACTGTTCTTGTTCAACAACAGCTGGCAATATAGCAGTCGTGCATGGGTCCAGCTGGCCTTTCCAAGGGGTGACACTTAAGCTAAGACCTGAAAAGAGAGTCAGAGCTAACTATGTGAAGAGCTTTCAGGCTGTGGGAAAAGCACCTCAAAGGCCCTTCCCTTTGTCTGCAGAATAAAGGCCACTGGTGCCACAGAAGGTGAGCCATGGGGGGAGAGAAACACTAGTGAAGTTGGAAAGATCCCATGGACAAGACCCCAGAGGCTGGGCCCTGCACCTGATTCTGCATCACCAACTAGGGAAAGCAGACAGTTAGGCCGTGGTGGGTCAGACACTGCACATGCTAGCTGTGGTTGGGGGAGGTTTCTCTCCATGGTCATGACACTCTCGGGGCAGCTCATCTGCTATCCAAACCCTGGGAGTGTGCAAAACACAAGCCAAATAGGAAACCAGGACTCCTGAGAGTATTGAAGGGGAGAGGCAAGAATTTACAGAAAGGCTCCACCCTCCACTTCTACCATAGAGCACATTGAGACCAAAGGACAAAGCACAGACCCACAGTTTCCTGGCCACAGGTATGTGGGCTACAAAAGAGCGCTGCTGGCAAGGCTGGTGCTGGGGACTAGCCAAAAGAATGGCTCATGCCTCGTTCTTCCAGATTCCACTGGAAGTCAAATACATGACTGTTACTTTATGTTAATAACACCAAATGTATATGATTTATCTCTAAGAAGTTTTAACCTTCTTATCAACCCCAAGCAAGGAAAGCAAGAAAAGTATTAATTACTACTCTGAACAAACTGTTGTGTTTGCCAGCTGCTAGTATTGGGACAGTGAGTTTTGGCTTTCTAGAACTCAATGAAAGCCTGCTTTTGCTCCTTCCAGGTTTCTGTGCCCTCTGTCAGTCTTAGAAGCTAAGTGGTCAAGACCACTGTGGGGTTCAGGCTACTGAAAATCATGTGCTTGGCATGTGTTTCACTCAATAGAACTTGGGTTGGTCAGCAGGTTCCAAGCTGAAAACAGATGTTAAAACTATTCTTGTCCTACTAAATAGCATTTCTCACCCTGTTGTGGCACTGGTTTAGATTCTGTAACCTATCCTCATATTCACAGCCTCATCATCACACACAAACAAGTCCTGAACCAACACAACCTGAATGGAAGGGAAGGGGCCAGGTGGATGCTCACCATCCATCTCACATACTACTCCTGTACTGGGTACCTGCCAGTGCTTATCACGGATAATTCACACAACCCCTGTTCAGCAGGAATCTCCACCTGTTTCCCAGAGGAAAACCACTGGGGCATAGGAGTACTTTGCATGGTGCTGTAAGCAGGTCACTGGCACATAGGAGAGTCTCCTCAGATCTGCCTCTCAAGCCCAGACACACAGCTGCTGCAGACACCCTGAGGTAGGCACTGGACTGAAAATCTATTGTTGGCCAGACATGGTGGCAAATACCAGTAATCCTAGCACTTGGCAGGCAGAAGTATGTAGCTATCTGTGAGTCCAAGGGTAGCCTGGTCTACAAATAGTGAATTCCAGGCCACAACAAAGCTACGCATTAAGATTTTGTCTCAAACTCATCCCCACTAAAAATAACAATAAAAACAAAACAAACAAAACCCTATAATTGATCAGCAAGATGGCTCAGTGAGAAAAGGGACTTGCTACCAGGATTGACAACCTGAGCGTTATTCTCTGGAAGCCATAGTAAAAGAAGGGAACCAACTCCCAAAAGCTGTTCTCTGACCTCCAAACCTGTACCATGGCACATGTGTGTGCACACACACACACTCATAAGGGTTTAATTAAGAAACTATTATTAAGACTAGAAATGTAGCTCAGGTGCTAAAAATCTTGCCTAGCATGCACAAAGCCTGAATTTGATCTCCTGCTCTATAAATTAGTGGTGATGGTACATGCCTAGAATCCCAGCACCTGCTAGCAGGATACAGGAGGTGATGACAGGAGGACCATAAATTCAAGGTCATCCTCATCTACATTTCAAGTTTGAAGCCAGTCTGGGCACATGAGACCCTATCTCAAACAGACAAAATTCAAAAGTTTATTGATATAGAATACTGTGACATCACATCATACTTTTTTCTTCCTTTCTTTTAAGACCCTTTCACTATGTAGCTCTGGCTGTCCTGAAACTCACTATTAGACCACAGACTGTCTTGGAATTAATAGAGATCCACCTGCCTCTGCCTCCCAAGTGCTAGGACTAAAGGTGTGTGCTACCACTCCCAGCTGTCACATCCTTTTTAATAACCATGTACTGACATGTTCTTTTTAGGTAGTCTGCTTCTTTATAAGGCTCATACTCTGTGACGATTAGCAAATTACTTCTCACAACACTTATTCCTCTACTGTGAGAAGAGGCAAGATTACAGTTATCACCATAGTGCAGAGGACAGAGATAGAGAAACACAGCTGGGGTTCCTGAGGTCATTTGGAGAAGGAAGAGAAAGTAATGTCCCTGCCTTCAGGACAGTATTGGTTGCTACAATCCCTGGAAGCTTGCAAGGAGGCACTACAGGGCCTATAATGGTCCCTAAGGACTTGGAACATCCACCTTTTGGTGATTATCAGGCGGGAAACTCCTTCCTGAAGTGTCAGCAGAGGAGAGACTCAATGCTACATCAGTTTCTGAAGCCTCAGCTTGTTACCTTCATACATCTTAGTCATTGGCCTATTAGGTGAGCTGCACCAGGTTGGCTGATGGATGTAACAGTCACTATCCATATGGGGGTAATTATAGCTAAAAGGAGAGAAGGAGGGTAAGGATAAGGAAAAAAAAGAGGGGGGGGGAGAGGGAGAGAGTGTAAATCTTTATTTCTCCCTACATGTCATCTTTGTTATAAACAGATAACTTGCCACTCTTACCTATTAATCCTCCTCTACCATGTTAGGAATTCTTTTCCCCTCTCAATAATGTAATATTAGCCATGAAAATATACATTTAAATCTAGTCTAGCAAGTTCCTTTATAACAAAACTAACTGGAGATTTGTATTCCTTTAAAAAAATATTATGTTACATTTTACTGTGTGTGTACACAGGAACTGTGCTTATGGAGGTCAGAAGACAATTTGTGAAGGTTAGTCCCTCCTGCCATCCGTAGGGATTGAACTCTGGCTGTTAAGACTCAGCAGCAGTCACCTTTACCCCATGAGCCATCTTACTCATCCATGTTTTCTTTTCTAGTTCCATATGTTGCTTCACTTTCTTCGAGTTGATCTTTTTAAATTCGTTTCTGGGTCAGTTTGTCCTAAAGATCTAGACACACAGAATTCCTGCTAATAATTCTGCAAAACATGGGTTTTCTGTGCGGTTTCCTTTCTCCACGATGGATTTATATCCATCAATTTTAGGAAACGTATTTACACTGCAGGCTAGATCCTGCCTTCTCCCCATTTAACATATAAAGAGAAACGAACAATGGTCGGGAGGCATCAGATTCAAAAAGTGATCAACCTCTAGTTAGTGGGGCAGCAAAAACTTGAATTTGGGATTCGAAGCCCACCATCATGTCCCTTTCACTACCCAAAGTCTTTCAAGTCTCTTCCTTTAGGCCTATTCAGCTACTCAATTTCTTTTTCCTCAAGTTCCTGCAAAATTCTGATTCCATGCACTTTCAACCGTCTGCTGCTACTGAGTTCTGCACCTACCCTAGGAACCACAGGCTGCCTTTCGGCCAGACTCTAGCTCCTCCTCCTGAGGCAGGAAGCCATGGGAGGGACCCAGGATAAACAGGCCAAGTCCCTCCCTCTCTGGGAGCTTAATCCTAGAGCGTCTAGTATTGTCTGGGCTTGAAGCCGAGTATGATTTGTACTGAAAAGAGGTACAAAGTTCTGAGAGCCGCCTTGAAGGTCTTGCACCCCTTTACAGCACAGAAGTTTCCTAAGGAGCTCAGAAAGCATCGATATTTTTTAAGAAGTGGGTCTCACAAAATGCAATTTTAGTAGTTTGTTTTAAGTCTAAGGGAAATCCTATTTGTAATAGAGAAGTTGGGGTGTCTCAAACCGTGTTAACTCTCTAGTTCAATGTTGAATTTTAGGACTACGGAAACGGGCTCCGGGTATTCCCAAGGTCACACGCGAGCAGCTAGTAGTAAGGAAGTATGTCCCGACCCTAGTTCGCGAATAGGTCTCAAGAATGTGCTCTCCCTGCTAGTGTTTATCCGGCAGCCACGCCTGCTCCCAATCCCCAGGTCCGTATGCAATCTGACACCAGCTTGAGCAGTCGAGCCTAGAACCCGCCTGCCCTCGGCCAACCTCAGGGGCGCATGGGAGGAGCGCTGACCGGGCACTCACGTCCCAGTCCCCGAACCAGGGGCAGAGTCCTCCAAACAACAGAACAGAACACAACAGGCCTGGCCGGCCCGGCCCCGCCCCTCCGCGCCGCAGCCGCACGTGCAGAGCCTCGTGCAGTCGCGCCGGCCCCGCCCCCTCGCCCCATTGGCTGCTTGCGCTTTTCCCTCGCTGCCCCGCCCCTCGCGGTTTGACTCGGCTGCCGCTCCACGTGACCCTCGAGGCTGGGCCGTGGCGCCCAGTCCCGCCTCCCTCCGGATGGCTTCTCTGAGGGCAGAAGGAAATGGAGGCCGCGAAGGACTGGGAGGAAGCCTAGAGTCACGAAAATGGTGGCTAGGAGGACACGACTGACCAAAACCAAGCGAAGAGCTCCACAGAAGGCCACGATGCTCCTCACCTGGCCCCGCACGTGTCTAGCTCGTTTGGCCCCACAGCCAATCCCGGCACGAGGAGCTATGCCCGCCCTCACGCAGAGAGCACCAATCGGAAGCCACGCTCTGGGGCCGCCGGCCTGGCCTCATGAATAATGAATGAAGGAGACCCGTCCGCGGGCGGGGCGAAGAGTGAGGGAGGCGGTAGCGAGTCTGCGCAGTGCTGCCCGTGTCAGCAGCTGCGGCGGGTCGAGCCGCTCCGGCCCATCTCGGGGTGCGGGCGGGGGAGGCGAGGCGCAGGAGCTGGGCTCAGGGCACGATGTCCGACGCGGGCGGCGGAAAGAAGCCGCCTGTGGAGCCGCAGGCGGGGCCGGGCCCGGGGCGTGCTGCTGGGGAACGGGGCCTGTCGGGCTCCTTCCCTCTGGTTCTGAAGAAGCTGATGGAGAACCCCCCGCGCGAGACGCGCCTTGGTGAGGGGGGGGCGGCTCGCGCGTGTCTGGGGGCGGGGTTTTTGCAAGGGCGGGGCCTTGTGGGGGCGGGACGGGGCCGGTCAGAGGTCAGGGTGAAATGGTCCAACCTAGGGGGTTTATGCCGGCCAGTAGATGACTAGGGGCCTGCTGGACTAGGCCTGTGGTCAAGAGAGGAAGTCAGGGGGCTGTCTGGAAAGGACAGGTCAATGGAACTTTGCAAGGAAGCAGCCACTTACTAAATGGGGCTGCAGCGCGACTGCGTGCATCCAAATTCCTAGGAAGCTGTTTGCCTAAAATGCCAGTTCCTGGGCCTCACCCATTCTGCAGATCTTGGGGCAGAAGCTTGTATTTTAAGAAGCACTCCACTGCACCACTGGGGTGTAGAGTCTTATCACCAAAGTTTGGAGAAGCTTTGTATGTCTTTGGCCGGTCCTGGAGGAGGATGATTCTTCCTCTCAGGGAGTGGACATTGAGCAGGTCTAGTGTGGCGCTTTACTGGAAATGTACCCCTGGGCAGCTGCTTGAGTTGCTGATGGAGGAGGCAGTGTGGAGTGAGGGTCTGCGGTGTCTGTAAGGGGATGAAGGATGGGTAAAGTAGGGTTGGGATGAGGGTTAGAATGCAGCCATTGAAGCCCTTCACCTGGTTAACAATGGCAGGACCGGCCACAAGGGTCCCGGGAGCTCTGTGTGGCAAGCAGGCCAGGCCTGTGTGTATGGCCTGGAAGAACAGCAGGACTGCCACCTATTGTAGGGTTTTAGGTGCATTGAGGTGTGCTTTCTGTCTGAGACCTTCGAATTTTCGAGAGCTTGGTGTAATTAGGATATTTGTAAAGGAATAGGCTTTGTGTGGATTCGCCTGAACTGGCAAATTCATTTCCCTTTCTAAAATGCCATTTCTCTTCTTCCCCTGAGTGTGTTCTGGGGCTGCTGTGCTTGTGGTTGTCACTATTGGCTTATAAATAGCTTCTGCTCATCAGGTGAGGCTAGGTTCTCTCCTGCTTCAGGACTCTCATGAGCACAAACCCTTTTGTTTGTTTGAAGATGATTCTTTGCTTTAGATCTGCGAGTAAGACAGACAGCAAAGGCTGGTGCTCACATCTGGCAGGTCTTGCTTAAGATTTCCAGCCAGCAGCAATCCAAAGAGTGATTTTACCTTATATTTGCACATGCTCACAAACATCTTGACATAGCCTTAAACCTTGTTTAGCTTATCATCTGCACTTTGCAGTTAAGGAAAGTTGAGACTCTTGCAAGGTGTCGGTGCTTTTTCAAGGTCACATGGGTGGGCCTTCTGGTTCTCGATTTGGTGCTCTTTTTACTGTATCAAGCTGATAACCACTGGTGTCAGTCCCTGTGATTTAAGTCCTGGACATGTCAGTCATTTACCTTTTGCAATTAATTTAAAACTTCACCTTACAAACACTGAATTACATAGCCTCACTGATTATAGTAGTGCTTGCTTTGTATTCCCAGCACTGGAGAGGTAGAGGCAGGGGGATCACTGGTTCAAGGGCATCCTTTGCTGTACATCAAGTTTGAAGTCATCCTGGGCTTCATGAGACCCTGTCTCAGAAACCCCCCCCCCCAAAAAAAAAATAGTTTTAATGGTCAGGCAGAATGTGAAACTTCCTGTTGCTTGTCTTTCTGTAAGGCTGCTTTTTTATTTTCTTCTCTTCTTTTGATCCCAAGTGACCCCACCCAACGGCCCCAGTCATCTCTGAGTAGAATATGGAGTCAGACAAGCATGAAATCTATCTGGCCCACCCAGCCCACAGGCTGGGAGTTTTGTTGCTTCCCAGTTGTTTTTTAATCAAAGTGTGGTTAAAAAAAAAAAAAAAAGAAAGAAAGAAAAGAAAAAGCGGTCTTAGGAATTCAAGTTAAATCATATTAGAAACCAGGAGCAAGTTCTGTTTGTGAGAACCTCCATCTCACTGGGTCTGGTCATTTTTTATTGGGACTAATAGGCTGCCTTTTGGTTGTCTGGTCTTGGGGCCCAAGCATGACTGCTTTATCTCCAACATAATAATATTTGATTTCTTCTTCTTTTTTTTTTTTTTTTTTTTTTTTTACTTCTAAATCCAGAGTTTAAAGTTGTCTCCCTCGATTTTGGAAACCCATTATGAACCCATTCTCTCCCACTTCTCTGATTAGCCTCCTTTCACTTTGATTTTTTTTTTTAATTGCCCTCTCTTGGATATCCATGTGCATAACCTCTAAGACAAGTGGGATCTGATCTTCGCTGATTAATTAATTCACTTTGAGTAGAAACAGTCTGTCTTCTTCAACTCTATCCATTTCCATCCTCCTAGGAAATTTCCCTCCAGTCTTTCTGCTTATCCAGGGATAACAGTCTTATGAACTTGTTGCTCTGAAAAGTGTTCCAGGTCTTTTCAGTTAGTACAATAGAAGCCAATGTGACTGAAATCCAGTACCCTCCAGTCATTATACAGGTTCCCATAGCTACTGTGTATCTAGAACAGCCAGACTTAATTCCTACCCTTAGTGAGCTCACAACAATAAAAAATGGGTAACTGTGTACCACATACCCAGCAGTAGTCATTTTCATGTTACCTCTGATCTTCTGAAAAGAAGGTCTACCCTTATTGACAGTGAAACACGGAAGCTCAGGTTAAAGAATATGGATCAGGTCACATGTCCCCCAGAAGCCGTAGGTAGAGGGAATGGGACAGGGTAACCCAGAAGTTATCACTAGAGGACCACAGCCCTCACCACACTAAGATATCAGGAAAAGCCAGAAACACTACTTCCTTCCATGTAGCCTCTCCTATTCTACATTAACTCTGGGACCACCTCAAGCCTCAGAGTATGCAACTAGCATTCCAGAAAGGCCAGACTCAGAAGAAAATGTAGTGCCACTCCAAAGGAGACTAGCCTGCCTGCTATAATGGGAAGACGGGACATGCTCTCAAAACATGCATATAGGGTATGGATTGAAGCAGGCCTCTGAGAAAGACGGGGCTTCTCTGAGACGCACTGTCCCCCTCCTGGGATGAGGTAGTGACGTAGTGACTTTTTTGTGTGGTGTCTCAGCATATATTTTCTTTGCAGATAAGGAAAAGGGGAAGGAAAAACTGGAGGAGGACGAGTCGGCAGCAGCCAGCACCATGGCAGTCTCTGCCTCCCTCATGCCACCCATCTGGGACAAGACCATCCCCTATGATGGCGAGTCTTTCCACCTGGAGTACATGGACCTGGATGAGTTCCTGCTGGAGAATGGCATCCCTGCCAGCCCCACCCACCTGGCCCAGAATCTGCTGCTGCCTGTGGCAGAGCTTGAAGGGAAGGAGTCTGCCAGCTCTTCCACAGCATCGCCACCATCCTCCTCTACTGCTGTCTTTCAGCCCTCAGAAACCGTGTCCAGCACAGGTTGGTGACACGCCTTTGAGCAGGTCCACCTGTCTCATCTAAGGAGCCCACTTCTCACTAAGTTCTCCTCTGTCCACACTCCCTGTGTACCCTTTTTCTTTCAGAAGCAGGTCCTGGTGGGCTACAGACTAGAGGAACCCCTGTTCCATAAGTTTGGAGAAAAACAGTAGTTACACCAGTACTGGTTGGTCTCCCTCACTGGGCACTGCACATGCTCAGGATGGTGGAATGAGTTCCCAGGCTGCCACTTGCAAAAGAGAAATCCCACTCTGCAGTTGATACTGTTCTTTTATGTCAGTGGTATTTTGGCCACAGGTTTTTGTGAAGTTTAGGCAATGTTATTAAACACCACTGTCATTGTCATTCTGACTCTTAAGTAACACTTAGGCTTATTCTGTGCCAGACATTAACAAAAAGTCATCAGGATGATCTTAGGAGATTATTTGTACTATTATCCCTGTTTTGTAGATGAAGAAACTTGCCCACGTCACCTAGCTGGTAGGTAGCACTCAAGTAGCTCTTGAGCCCAGGATGCTTGTCTGCATAGGCAGGTGCTGCTTAGGCACTAGCACAGATGCCATTCCCACTGCTCCACAAATTGTCTTCAGGGCCTTTTACTGTTTTGGTTTGGATATGGGTTATTTTTTTGGTTTGTGTTTTCATATCTGAGCATAGGTCCACCAGGAAAGATGTCTCCTGTTTAAGGAACAACACAGTTTCTGCAGCTTCAGAGACATGATGGCACATGTCTCTAGGAACTCACACGATGAAGCTCTCAGGGTAGGGTGTGCTTCTGTGTAACTTTTCAAAAGGAAAGTTTTTTTTTTCAAATAAGATTTAAAAAGAAGTTGGAATGCATATCACTAATAGAGCATTTAATTATATATCTAAAATATTAAGGTCTTTTTAGGTTTATTATTCTTAGTTATGGGAAGCAGGCATGTATACACAAGTGCATGTGCCTGTGGAGCCTAGAAAAGAGCACTGCATCCCTTGGAGCTTGAATTTCAGGATGTTGTATGGTGTCTGACATGGAAGCTGGGAACTGAACTCAGGTCAACTTCCAAAGCAGCACACGGTCTTAGGCTTTGTATCTCTGGCCTCAGTACAAGAGTTCAAAAAACAAAGCAGATCCAGTGTCATATACCTGTAATTCTTGTTACTCAGAAGGCTAAGGCAGGAGAATCAGAAGTTCAAAGCTAGTCTGAATAGCATAGCAAGACCCCATCTTAAAAAATAGAAAAGAGAGGCAGAGATGTTACTTAATAGCAGAGTACTTGTTTTGCATTCAAAAACTTTGGGTTTGGACTGGAGAGATGGCTCAGTGATTAGAGGTGATGGCTGCTCTCCCAGAGGACCCAGGATCAATTTCCAGCACCCACTTGGTGGCTCATGACTGTGTCTTCTGGTCTCTGTAGATACCAGGTATGAATATGGTATACTGACAAACATGCATACACATAAATATTTTTTAAAGCCTTGAGTTTCTTTCTCAGCACCGCAAAAACATTTTAATTAATTAAATAAAAATTGAAGGTAGAGGAAATGGGTGGGAAAGATTACTCAGCCATTAAGAGCCCTTATTGTTCATTCAGAGAACCCGAGCTTGGTTCCTAACACCCACATTGTGGCTCACAACGCTCCATTAACACCAGTTCTAAGGGATCCAACAGGACATGCATGTGGTGTATATAACATGTGTGTAAGTAACTCACAGGGATCTGTCTGCCTCTGCCTCCTGATCCTAGGAATAAAGGCGTGTGCCACTGTGCCCAGCCTAAGGAAGGAACTTATTTTTTTTAATGTGCATTGGTGTTTTTGCTTTCACCTGTGGTCTGTGTGAAGACATTGACACTCCTGGAATTGCATTTACAGACAGTGGTGAGTTGCCATGAGAATGCTGGGAATTGAGCCCAGGTCCTCTAGAAGAGCAGCCAGTGCTCTTAACCACTGAGCCATCTCTCCAGCCTCTACGGAAGGATCTTTAATGAAGTGTGTGTATACAAGTGTAAAGCTCAGTGGATCCTCACAGGCTGAACCACCCATCTCAACACTGTCTAGATCAGGATACAGAACTATGCTGGTATCTATGAATGCCTTGTGACACTGGACAGTCATCTTCTCAGAGATAATCACTACTTACTTGTATCACGAAAGATTACATTTGTTAAGTGTCTTATCAATAGAATTGCCCTCTGTTTTGTTTTTAAATATTACAAGTGGGTTCCAAACACTAAGGAAGCAAAGACAGGATTGTCACAACTTTGAGTCAAGCCTAGTTTATAAAATGTGTTATAGGCCAGGTGATGGTGACACATGCCTTTCTTTAATCCCAGCACTTGGGAGGCAGAGATAGGTGGATCTCTGTTAGCTCAAGGCTAGCCTGGTATACAAAGTGAGTTCCAGGGCAGCTAGGACTGTTACACAGAGAAACCCTGACTCAGATGAATGAATGAATGAATGAATGAATCAATGAAATGAGTTCTAGGCCAGCTTGGGATGCATAGTGAGTTTCCAGGACAGCCAGCCAGAGTTACATATAGGGACCCTGTCTTAAAAAAAAAAAATATTGATAGGGGTAGCAAGATAGGCACATCAGTAGGCATGTTGTCTAGCCTGAATACCTTGTGGGAGAGAACTTTCTTCTACAAATTGTCCTCTGACCTCCATTTTCGTACAAAGGTATGTTCACACACACACACACACACACACACAAATACATAAATACATAAATAAATGTAAAAAAAATTGAACAGAGGATACAATGCAGTGGTCAGGTGTTTACCTTGCATTGGAGAGTCCCAGGTTTAATTCCCAACACCAAACATATACACACACAATATTAATTATAGGTTCAATGCACTACTACTCATTTATAACTTTATACAATTTTATAATACACATGTAAATTATGTGGGCATTACAGTGTCTCAATATTAACAAAATGTGCTGGGCATGGTGATGCACACCTTTAATTCCAGCTCTTGGAAGGCAAAAGCAGGCAAATCTCTGAGTTTGAGGCCATACTGATCTAATGAATTAGTTATAAGACATCCAGAGCTATATAATAGAGACAGACACTGTCTCAAAAACTGAACAAAAAATAGTTTTACAGAACATACTAAATGGAAATCTGGGTGTGTTAGTCTATATCTCTAATCCCAGTTCTTAAGAAACTGAGTAAGGAACATTGCCATGAATTCAGGCCAGCCTGAGCTACATAGCAAGGTAGAAATGAAAGTGGAAAACTGGGTAGTGATGGCGCACACCTGGTCTACAAAGCGAGTTCCAGGACAGGCTCCAAAGCTACACAGAGAAACCCTGTCTCAAAAACAAAATAACAGAGAGGAAATGAAAGTGGAAGTCTTTCACTTTTCCACTCATTTTATAGAGAAGGCAAACGTAATATGTGTGCTTTTGTGTCTGACTTCCTTTATACAATATTTTTGTGGAAGTCATCTTGTTACTGTGGAAGAGGTTTGTGAATTTTCATTGGTGAATAATACTGTGTGAACATAGCACAGTTTACCTATTCTTCAGTTGAAGTACAGTGGAACTCACTATGTGGTCTAGCTGGGGTCCTGAACGATCCTGCTATGAACATTTGTGTGTCTGTCTCCTGGTAGATACGTGCTTGTGTTTCTCTTGGGCATTTACTTGGGAATAGACCTGATGAGTCAGAGAGCATGCAAGTCTTCATTGTCTCTACCTCCTCCACCACCTTCAACAGGGTCTTCTATGTAGCCCTGGCTGTCCTGGAACTCACTGTATAGACCAGGTTGGCCTCAAACTTGGAGATCCACTTACCTCTGCCACCTCAGTGCTGGGATTAAAGGCATGCACCATCATACCCATCATTATTTACTTTATTTTACAGATATGAGTGTTTGCCTGTGTATATGTTTGTGTATCATATGTATGAAGTGCCACAGAGATCAGAGGAGGGCATTGGATCCTCTGGAACTTGAGTTACAGACAGCTGTGAATTATCATGTGGATGCTAGGAACTGAACCTAGGTCCTCTGCAAGAGCAGTAAGTGCTTTTAACCACTGAGCTCCAGGTCTCACATAGATAACACGTACATACACACTTGTGTGGGTGTGTCTGTGAGAGAGAGAGAGACAGAGACAGAGAGAGAGAAAGGGTCTTATGTACAGAGCAAGTTTATGACCTAGGGTTTCCTGCCTCTACCTCCCTAGTGCTGGAGTTAAAAGTTTATACCACAACACTTAACCTAATTCAGTAGAAAACCTAAATTTTATTATGCCACCCTTGTGCTATGAACATCCCAGTGACTTCCTCATTTCAAGAAAAAAGTGTATCAGCAAACAACATGGACCTTTAGGACAGATAATTTTGGGGGATTGTAGAAATAGCTTTGCTTTTAATTTTGACACCTTCTGTGTTGTGGGGTGTGTAACAGCCTTCATTATGCCAGTTGCACCCTAGAATCCTGATGTGGCCAAATATTTCCTGCAGGGCAAAATTGTCCCCTATTAAGAACCATAGCTTTGCAAGGTTGTGATGGCACACATCTTTAACCCTAGCACTCCTGAGACAGAAGTAGGTGAATCTCTGAATCCAAGGCCAAACAGGTCTATAGACAGCCAGGACTACACAGAAAAACCCTGTCTCAAAAAATTAAAAATAAAAATCCATGGCTCTAGCCTCTCTGTTAGACTGTATTGTCCCTGCCAGCACTCTACCAGGAATATAGTTTATATTCAGTAACTGTTTGTTGGCTCAGTATTTGGTGTACTCCTATTGGTAGCATTGAACATGTAGGCCAGGGGTCCAGTTTTCTTTTAACACAACTCTTATCTCAACACAGAACCTTTGAACTCTAAAATTGACATCAATCCAATGTTTACCTAGAAATCAGCCAGCCATATGAAACAGGAAAAGCAAGGAGCCAGAGTCAGCCAGGCCAAGAGTCACATTTTACTTCTTTTATTTACCTGTGGGTTTCTTGAAAGCCAGTTGCATTTATATGAGCTTTGGTATACTTTTCTGTAAAGTGAGAGTTAACACTCATTTTCTTTCAGGGTTGTAAGGCTAAATGAATGAGCACAGCAACTTATGTGGGGGTCTCAGCCTGTGTCCTGATCCCACTCTTGCTCATGGAGAGAGCCAGCTGTTTCCATTCTTGGAGAACTTAAGACACAGGAGGTTGAGGGGTATAATAATTCAGTGTTTTGCTTACAATTTTTTTGAAAACAAAACACTTAGAAAATTCTGTCCATTTTGAGGCACTCTATTTCAGTGTGTTTTGTTCTAAAGGGGAGGGATTCATGGACTGAAGGTGACTCAGTGGTTGAGCACATGCTGAGCTTGTGTGGGGCCAGGGTTTGAGCCCCAGCACACAAAAAATGGTCAGAGTCATCTTAGGAATTGAATCATGTGGGCCCGTCTGTCTGCCAGGGCCTGGTGACGTGCTTGAGTGGCAGTGGTCTGTGGGGCCAGCCTCCAGGTGACTGGCGGGATGATGTGTATCTTCTCTGTCCAGTGACTGGCTTCTAGATCTTCCACCTCTGCCTTTCAGAATCATCCTTGGAAAAGGAGAGGGAGACTCCAAGTCCCATTGACCCCAACTGTGTGGAGGTTGATGTGAACTTCAATCCTGACCCTGCTGACCTGGTCCTCTCCAGTGTGCCAGGTGGGGAGCTTTTCAACCCTCGGAAACACAAGTTTGCAGAGGAAGACCTGAAACCCCAGCCCATGATTAAAAAAGCCAAGAAAGTCTTCGTTCCTGATGAGCAGAAGGTAAAAAAAAAAAAAAAAAAGTCCTTTGTTAAAGGCACAGCAGTGGTTTGAGAGTCTAGGGTAAGCTGTAGTATAGCTTAGCAGTGCAAGTCAATGTCTCAGTGGAACATCTCAGTGGCATGGCTCAGCAGTACAGTGATTGCTTGGGACACTTGAGGCCCTAAGCTCCATCTCTAGCATTTCAAAGAGAAAGAATCTGAGTGTGGTGGTGCACACCTGTCTCTGCCTCCTGAGTGCTGGAAGTAAAGATGTATACTGCCACCACCCAGCTCTCTCTCTCTGTGGTCCCAGTGACTCTGATAATTCCCTTATTCCCAGAGCCTCTGGATTCATGTTCTACCTCCCTGCCATCAGGTAGAGAAGTTGCTAGACAACAGAAAGCAAGGTTGAACAGTTATCAAGGACAAAAGACACCTTGTAGGGCTGGGAGATGGCTTAGAGCAGTGGGTCTCAACCTTCCTAATGCTGCAACCCCTAAGTTCAGTTCTTCATGTGTGGTGACCCCCAACCATACAATTATTTCATTGCTACTTCACAAATAATTTTGTTGCTGTTATGACATAATGTAAATATCTGTGTTTTCAACTCCTGTGAAAGGATTGTTTGGCCCTGCCAAGGGGTTGCAACCCTGAGGTTGAGAAATGCTGGCTTAGTGAATAAAGCATTTGCCACAGAAACATGAGAACCTGAGTTTGCCACAAAAAGAACCCATGAGAAAGTAGTATGTGTCTGTAATTACAGTGTTCTTATTGGGAGAAGGGAGGCAGAGGTAGGAGAACTACTGGAAACTCTGGGCCACCTATTGTGCCAAACACAACAGTGAGCAACAAGATGGACAGTGAGGACCAACACCCAAAGTTACCCCCTGGTGTCTACACATGCACCATGGGGCACACACCTACTCACCTACTCTCTCCTTTCCCACCCTCTCTTTCTTGCATGGCATTGTAGAGTCAGATTTGATCTCCAGGGACTGCACCTAGCTTGTTGGCTTTTAACCACCACTAAGTATGGTGTGGAGGCACAAGTCTTTAATCCCAGCACTTGGGAGACAGAAGCAAGCAGATTTCTGGGAGTTCAAGGCCAGCCTGGTTTACATAGTGATTTCTTCGACAGACAAAGCCATATAATAGAGAGACCCTATCTCAGAATGAGATAGAGAGATGTTAGCCAAAATGCCTAAAGGAGGCAAGAGCAGAGCACAGAGCAGCACACTCCCTATCAAAGCAGATTCTTGCACTGACCATGCAGCCTGAAGATAGGGCAGTGTGTTATAATTAAAAAAAAAAAAAAAAAAAAAAAAAAGCAGCACTCAAGAGAAAGATGCCATTTGAGAGAGTCCCAGCTGTCCTGGCACTCACTCTAAACCAGAATGGCCTTGAACTCAAGAGGTCCACCTGCCTCTGCCTCCTGAGTGCTGGGATTAAAAGTGTGCCCCACCACTGCCCTGCCATTAGGAAAAGGGATCATAAAAAGAGGAAAAAGGAGAGGGGAGACTGGCCTCCAGGGACAGGAACAGTGGCAAAGAGGCAAAGTGAGAGAGAAATAGAGGAGGGTGGGAGGTAGGCAAGGTCCTTTAGAAAGGGAATGTAATGAATGTGCATTGGAGGTGCTCTTAGTGGCTGCAGCTAAGGGCGTATCCTGTCAGAACCCCAAGGACAGGCCAATACAGATATCTGAATACTAACACGGTGTCTCACACTATTTCTTCTCTATGGTCTTATCGTTAGTTCTTACCACAGCATTGAACTATGTGTGGTAGGGGATACACCTGGGGAGTGGGAAGAAAAAATTAGGTTCCCTTGGGGAGAACACCGGACACCCACAGAGGGCTCTTTCCCACAGGATGAAAAGTATTGGACAAGACGCAAGAAGAACAATGTGGCAGCAAAACGCTCCCGGGATGCCAGGCGCCTGAAGGAGAACCAGATTACCATCCGGGCAGCCTTCCTGGAGAAGGAGAACACAGCCCTGCGGACGGAGGTGGCTGAGCTTCGCAAGGAAGTGGGCAAGTGCAAGACCATCGTGTCCAAGTATGAGACCAAGTACGGGCCCTTGTAACCTGTGCCCCTTGCCCCGCAGGGCACTGCCTGCACTTCAGACCTCTGCCTGGGGCTTCCTGGACCCCACACTCGTGTGGAGACTTAGGACTCTTCATGGGCACATGGTGGCGTACCTGCTCTAGGAGCATTCACGTCTCAGCTTCATTATAACATGGCCAGCACACGTGGTGACTTCCCCAGGGGACCAGGCTTCTCTCTGGTGGGGAACCTGAGCGAATCTTCGTAGACGGGTAAACGGCCCAAGTTTCTCTTGGATGACCCAGCTGAATCAGAAGGGACCTCTGGAGTCCAGATCTCTCTTTACACAGTGCTCAGGCTTTTCTAGCCTTCCCTCAGTCTCCAGTCTGGACTGACAAGGGCTGTCTCCAGAATGAGTCATGGTTGTTATCACCCTAATGTTGTCTCAGGTAGCAGGTGCATTTCCACTTGGGGTGTGTCTGTTATGCACCTCACTCTCCCCCCAAACAATCTTTGAATGAAACATTCATTCTCATTTGTCTCAGAGCCAGGACATGCTAATATTCTGTTAGTGATGGAGGGTAGTGGGCCTTGAGAGTGAGGTCTCTGCTTAGCCTGGAATTGGGGTGGGGTTGGGGGCTTACAGCAGAAGTGTACCCTACTATTCTTAGCTCCCACATCCCTTTTATCTTGTGGCTCTTGGACCTGAAAGAGCCCTAAGATCAGCCCCCTCCACATCCCACTTGCTATGGGAAAGACATTCCTAGGATGGCTGGTTTCTGGGATCCAATTGCCAGCACCTAGGGAGGCCTTTGTGTTTCCAGGCCAGTCTGGAGGCTCCTGACTTCTGCTTGCCTGGCCTCTGGTTATTTCCACCTGCTAACCATTCTCAGATCTTAGGTTTAAAAGAAACCCCATCACCTAGGAGTGGCCCAGGATACCACTTCTGCATGGTATTTAGGAAACTGGCCTCCAATCTCCTGTTGTGGGCACCAGAGTGAGGGGCTGTCTCTTGCAATGCTCCATTGGTTCCCCATTCTGGCTCACTGATGAGTCCCAGGCCAGAATCCAGTCTCCCTGATGGCAGCAGATCAGAACCACTCCCCAAGAGTGTCAGGCAGGGAGCAACCTCACAGGAGTTGTACTGGCCCAAGTCACAGTACAGCTCTCATAGGACAGCAGGCTCTGGAGACATTTACACTGGCCTGGAGTCCCTCAGTCTTGGTCTCAGGAGTCAGGGGCTGCTCACACAGGTCTGGCCATGGGGTGGGGTGATTCTTACAGCTTTGGCTGTACCTTTCTCTTCTATTTGGCTGAACTTGTCCTCTTGCTCTGTCCAGAGGATTGGCTAAGGAAATCATTGAGCCGTCTGCTCATGTGGGTCAGTTAGAGCACCCTCCAGAAGGGTGTGTTTATTTGCTCAGGGCGGGCAGCCTGTGTAAAGGAGACATAGGTGATGAGGGTGCTTTATTATCCGTAACACTGGCTTTATTTTGAATGGTGGCTTAGTTTGGGGCCCCAATCTTTCAAGACTTTTCATAATGATGTTAAGACCAGGGCAAAGCGTCTACTGGCCATGGACTGCAGTCAGGAGATGCCCTGCCCCTCGTGGGACTTGCACACCACCTCTTGACAAGGGTCCCTGAGGCCAAGGAGGTCTCCCTTCTACTAGGTCCTTGACTTTGACTGTGGTTCTATAGGAACCATGTGCACACTTGTCACTCTATTGTAACCACAAAGGGCAGTTGCACCCAGCATGTCAGTGTCCTGCCCTGGCTGCCTGCCTCCCCACCCAGCACTCTCTGGGCCAGCTGTTCACCCAGAGGCAATTCTCACATCGTTACTGGTGGACAAGCCTTGAGCTGAAAGGCTCTTCCTTCTCTTTGGCTAGAAAATGTAAGGTTTGTGTTTTTTAAGTTTTAGTTTTTAAGGAATGGATACTTATCTCTGGATGCCACCTGTGTTCCGACCCCTATGGGTGTGTTGAGGCTTAATGTCTTCTCCCTTGGTCCTACTACCTTCTGCCTTGTGGTGCCCTCCTTCTAGAAGTTGGGGGTCTGGATCCTCCTAAAGTGCTTACTTGGAAACAGTGTGGCTGCTTGCTTCTTGGAGAAGCCTTTTGAATGACAAGTGGTAGGTATGGGAAGGAGCATGCCTGGGAGTTGACATCTTGGAGCAAATAAGTGTTCACATAAGCTCAGCTCCTCTGTTGGCTGTAGGACCCAAGGCTGTACAGAAAGAGTTGATCTCTGCTGTTTGTCTTACCATGAAAGTCTCCTGATTTCCTCTAGAAGCTGATAGCTGAAGCCTGAGGCTCCTGCACTCAGATCTTTGACATCTTCTAAAGAGTAGCAGGCTTGAGAATCCAAATTATATTTGGCTCTCCATGGGTTCGCCTTGGGATGAGAAGTGCTGTCACTTCGTAAACATCCTGTCCTCAGCTGTGGCAGCTTCATTGCAACCTCAGAAAAGACACATGAATGAGATAGGATGCAACAGGAATGTACATCCAAGAAATCTCTAAATAAAAGAACTACACATTTGGAGAAAGCCAGCCGCCCTGTGGAGGACCTGCCTGAGGACCTGCCTGAGTCACCTTATCTTTGGCCCAAAGGCTGAGCTTTGTGGGCCAAAGCTTGGCTGGGAACAGTACTAGGCAGTGAACCTGACCCCTAGTCCACGCTCCCTGCTGAAAGGGTACTGTGACCTGCTTTCCACTCAGGCAGCTCCTCCAGCCTGGGGACAGATGTGAAGCTCTCCAGTGGCCCTGAGAAGTATGCTCCCCGTAAGGAGGGGCCTTGGAGCTCCTGGTTTCCAGGGCTAAGCCCCACCCATGGCATCTTTAACATCTGTTAATTAAGTGCAATAAATTTTTCTAGAAAAAGGCAAAGGTGATTTCCGGATAGAGATTGCTGTCTTTTGGTATTGGGATGCCAGAACACCACTTGGTTTTATTTTTCTAAGTGCATGTGATTGGTAGAGTGTGTGGGGCTCTGCATCCTCCCTGGGAGCCGCATTTCAGTGGCCCCTCTCCCTACCTTTGTTAGGGAAAAGAGGAGAAAACCCCTTTGTCCCAGCTGCAGAGATAAAAGCAGATAGCAGCCCATTGGCCTTATGTGTGTGTGTGTGTGCCTGTGCGAGTGTGTCACTGCTGGTGGGCCGGAGTGATGTGGTAGGGAGGGAAGTTGGGAATGTATCCTTTTCAAACAAAATTAAATATTTTGAGATGAGAATTTGGCAATGGTCTTTTTATGCTATTCCCTCCTTTGTTTCCTTTCTCTGTATGTTGGCATGAGAACCAAGCCAGAAAACTTTCTCTTTGGAAACACCTCTGTCAATACCAGTTATATATCCTTGGCCGAGTCACTTAACTCCTCTGTGCCTCAGTTTCTCCACCTGTCAAATCAATGTAATTCCTACCCTGTTTCCCGACACACATCAGAGCAAAGTTTGTACAGACTGATAAAACCAGTAAAAACTCCAGAAATTCAAATACCTAATGGCAACTGTTTAAAAAAAGATCCACTAAGAGTACATATTTAGTTCCGAGCACCCATTTCCAGCTTAGAACATGTGGGACTCCAGCTCCAGGGGAGCTGTCCTGGCTTTGGTGTGGTCGAACATGAGTGCATACACATAAACAAACACTGAAATAAATCTTAAAAAATAACAAAGCCTGCGGTGCATGCCTTTAAACACATCACTCAGGAGGCAGAGGTAGGTGGATCTCTTCAAGTTTGAAGCCAGCTACAGAGCGAGGGTCAGGACAGCCAGGGCTACACAGAAACCCTTTCTCAAAAACAAAACAAAAAATTTTTTTATTAAAAGAAAAAACCAAAGCTGAATGTGGTGGTATGTAGTCACAGCACTCCTCTGCTGAGAAAAGATGGGGAACTGCTGGAGAGCCAGCAGGTGAATTAGCCCAGTGGAAACAGGAGACCCCAATTCAATTAGGTGGGAGTTAATATTGTCCTCCAACCTTCACATGCATGTTGTAGCATGTGTATCACCTATGTTCTCACACACATACACCATAATAATAAATTTTTAAAGTCCTATGCCTTTAATCCCATCACTTAGGAGGCAGAAGCAAGTGGATGTCTGTGAGTTCAAGGCTGCCTTGGTCTACATAGTTCCAGGACTACACACAGAAACCCTGTCTCAAAAACAAAACAAATAAATGTAAATAGATTAAAAAAAAAAAAAAAAAAGGCTGAAGCTAGGCAGTGGTGGTGCACACCTTTACTCCCAGCACTCAAGAGGCAGAAGTAGGCAGTAGGCGAATCCCTCTGAGTTGGAGGCCAGCCTGGTCTCCAAAGTTACACAGAGAAACCCTATCTCCAAAAAAAAAAAAAAAAAAAAAAAAAGACAAGTCTCATAAACAAGTCTATAGCCATTTGCAAAGCGCTAGCCCTGTCATTGCTTACTGGGACATCTGGGTGTGCTGCTCAGGCTTGCCTGAATTTCTCAGGAGCTTTTCTATGGGGAAGGCCGTGACTCAGAGTTGGTGTGCCACACTCAGTAGTGCCTGCAATAAGTATTTCCCAGCTGGGTGGTGGTGGCTGCTCACACCTTTAATCCCAGCACTCAGGAGGCAGAGACAGGTGAATCTCTGAGTTCAAGACCAGTCTGATCTACAAGAGCTGGTTCCAGGACAGCCTCCTAAACCACAAAGAAACCCTGTCTCGAAAAAGCAAAAAAAAAAAAAAAAAAAAAAAAAAAAAAAGACAGAGAGAGACAAAATAAAATAACTATTCTGTAAATAAACACTGAGAAACTGATAATCCTCCTGCCTAAGATGAGTACTGGGAGGTAGAGGGGTGTGTGTGTGTGCGTGTGTGCGTGTGTGCGTGTGTGCGTGTGTGTGTGTGTGTGTGTGCGTGTGCGTGTGTGTGTGTGTGTGTGTGTGTGTGTGTGTGTGTGTGTGTGATATGTACCTGTGCAGATCAGTGGCATTGGACCCTTTGGAGCTCAGTTACAGTCATTTGTTAGCTACCTGACCCGAGTGCTGGCAAAGGGATCCAGGTCCTCTGAAAGAGCAGTAAGAGCTCTTAACCACTGATCCATCGCTACAGCCACCAGGTCTTGACATAAGAGACAACCATGTTGTTACTAGATAGCTTCAGCAGGCCAGGAACCTTTTTTTTTTTTTTTTTTTTTATGGTGATCCAGGCAGCAGACACTGGGGCACCCTGTGCCTCTGAGTGTGAGGCCAGCCTGGTCTATAGAGGGAGCTATAGGACAGCCTGGAGTATGTAGAGACCCTGTTTCAAAAAAAGAAAAAGAAACGGGGATAGGGATGTAACTCAGCAGTGCAAAACTTGCCTGGTGTGCTTGAAGATGTGATCAATCCCCAGTGCTGAAATAAACATTACAGAAGAAGACACTTGGGCTCAGAATTGCTCAAGGTCTCTCTCATATACTATCAGAGCTGAGGTAAACAGCCTCAGGTCCTGAGGCTTCATAATCTCAAGTCCTTTTGGCTTCTAAACCCTCATTGTTTTCACTATTGTGCTCTCCTACCCAATGTGCCAGTGTCTGACCCTGCCATGCTAAAATGAGACCTCCCCCTCTAACTCTCTTTGGCTAGCAGAAGTCAGCCACAGTGGCCAGATCCAAATTAGATGTCTCCCTGTGGACTGCCTGAGCCCCGCCCCCACCCCCAGACTAGTGGCAAGAGCCCTAGTCTACCTGGCAGAGATGGAGAGAAAGAACTGTCTTCACAAGAAGAGGGCACTGCCTGATCCTATCTCACACCTGCACAAATCGTCCCCCAAAACCTAGGCTCCTACACTATGATGATTGAGATGGACTGCCAACTTGACAAGGTCTAGAACCTCCTAGGAGGCAAACCTGGCAGCACTCATCTGGACTAGGTGAGGCCTGGGCATGCCTGTGAGGGATAATGTAAATTAGACTGAAGTGGAAGACTAAGCTGGGGGCAGCCCTTCCCATGGGCTAGGAGTTTGGTCTAAAAAGAAAAAGGACAATGAAAGGCCTGGTGGTTTCCCCTAAACTGATAACCTGAATTCCCTTCTCTCGGGAGGATTTGAATCACTCCCACTGAAGGTTGTCCTCTGACCTCCACACACCTGAACTTAATGATTCTCCAATAAATAAAGGGGGGGTGCTTTTTTTTTTTTTTTTTTTTGAGATAGGGCTCTGGCTATCCTGGAACTATGTAGACCAGGCTAGCCTTGAACTCTCAGAGATGTACCTGTGCATCACACTCACCAAGGTCTGGCTTCTTAGTGTCCCTTCTGGGAGGGTGTGAAAAGGGAGGTTAGATGCCTACCTGAGAGTTCAGTCACTCACACCTGGACCCTCTCCCAATTGTAACTGTGCCCTAGCTACACAAGGGACAGGCCATTCCCAGTGACATTGTTTACAAACAGAACTGAGGTCCATAAAGGAAAGTAATTCCCATGAGAGCAAAGCAGTTCATCCTCAACCTGTACCTCACTGGGTTCCATAACCTCAGGTTCTGAGGCTCACTCTCTAATAACCCTTTCTTACCAGTGTGTCCTGGGATTTGCTAGTATACAAATAATGTGGGTCATTAACTAAGAGGGCACCTATGTGTGTATGTCTTTGAGACAGGGTCTCACTATATAACTCTGGCTGACCTGTACTCTATGTAGACCAGGCCAGCCTTGAATTTACAGCAATCCACCTGCCTCTACCTCTTATTTGATGAAAGGGGTAAGACCAATAATAAAAACAGAGACTGATATTGGGGTTCAGACTTAAAGCTAAAGCAAAGTAGCCAACCCAGCTGAAATGGCAATCCTGTCTCCAAGAATCCTTAGAGGCAAAAGCTCTCGGTTCTGTCTCCTCCTCCTTTTACTCCTTTCTCGCTATATCCTCGTGTCTCCACCTCCCCAGTGCTGGGAATAAAGGCATGTGATCCCAAGTGCTGGGATCAAAGATGTCAGCTCTGTTACTCTTCACTCTTGTGTAAGCCAGGGCAGCCTTGAACTCCGATCTGCCTATCTCCTGAGTCCTGGGATTAAAGAAGTATGCCACCACTGTGTGTCTTCTACAGCTAACTAGTGTGGCTGGCTTTGCTTTCTGATACTTCAGGCAATCTTTATTAAATCACAAATAATACATCACCACATGGGTCATTCATTTTCTTCCTTACATTTTTGTTACATTTATTTATTCTCTCTGTATGTGTGAGTGTGTTTGTATTGCATACTCACACATGCACATGTGGTCAGAAGAACACTTCCTCCACCACTGTGTGTGGATTCCAGGGCCTGAACTCAGGCCATCAGGCTAAGTGGTAAGAACCTCCACCCAACTGAGCCATTTCTCTGACTCCCCGTTTGTTTGTTTGTTTGTTTGTTTCCCAGACAGGATTTCTCTGTGGCTTTGGAGGCTGTCCTGGAACTAGCTCTTGTAAACCAGGCTGGTCTTGAACTCACAGAGATCTGCCTGCCTCTGCCTCCCCAGAGCTGGGACTAAAGGCATGCATCACCACCGCCCAGTCTGATTCCCCAGCTTTTAAGAAATTTTCTTTTTCTCTCCCTCCCTCCCTCTCTCTGTGCTTCTCTCCTTCCCCCCCCCTCTCTCTCTCCCTCTCTCTCTCTCTCTCTCTCCCTCTCTCTCTCTGTTTCTTCTTTGTCATTTTCATTTTTGTTTTGAGACAGACTTTTCTGTTTGCTCAGGCTGGTCTTGAACCACTCGGACTCAAATAATCCTCCTGCCTTAACCTCCTAAATAGCAAGGAATATATGTGCAGGCACCATGCCTTCCCTCCCATTTCCCTTCACAGAGTCAACTGTTAATACCCTGTTTTAGATCAGAGCCCCATCCCATCCAACAACCCTTCCAGTTCTTGAATCCAGCCATTGTCTGCTGGGTTCCCCATCCTCCGCCAAGCCAGCATCATCTTTCTGCCTGAGCTGCAGCATCTTCCTAATCCCAGATGTGTACCCAGCAGTCTGTTCTCAGTAGCAGCCTTGCATCCACCCAGCATGTCCTGTGGCTCCCGTTAACACCCACAGCCAAATCTGAGCTCACATTCAAAGCCCCACAGTGGCCAGCCTCCTGTTACGTTCCGCAGGCTCTACGTGGTACTCAGGCCTCGTTCTTTGGCCAGGGCCTCCTGCTCTGTCTGCTGCACACACCTCCTTAGACTCCTACTTTTCTGTCCTACCCAGAAGGACTCACGAGGGGCTGCGGGGGAGGGGAGGGGGCTTGTGAGGGAACCCCAGCACAAGGTCTTGTTGTGGCACTGAAGCCATGCTACCACTAGGTGGCGACTCAGGCACATCCAGTGCAGTGACTTAGGGTCCTGGAACTGTCCTCAGAGAAAGCCTCCCTGACCTTCTGCGATGGAGCTGAGGAGCACCAGCTGGCTTGCTTTCTGCACTCCTGGCCTTCCAATGGCTGTAGTGTACACAGTTTAGGGATAGCCACAGACCCTGGAGGACCAACTGCCGCAGCAGACTGAACTTGTAGGCTCAGGGAGGGGCTGACCCATAGGCTCCAAAGAGTGAAGTGGGGGAGCTGAGTTCAGCCAGAGCACAGGGTATGGGGTGAGAGGTTCAACCTGGAGCTGTACCCTCTTTCTCTAGTCACCTGGATACAACTGACAAGCCGGGATCCGGACTTCCCTGTCGTCAAAAGGAATGATAAATGTGAGTAGTGGTGAAACTACCTGGGGAGCTGAGCTGGCTTGCTATTATAACTGAGGTCCAGGGGCTTTCTCAGGTGAGTACTGCTTGCAGGAAGACAGGAGACTAGGGGCCTCAAAGTCCTGCAGTCAAATAGGTCATCTCTGGGACCTCCCCTGCCCTATAAGGCCTGTGACCTGAAATACATCCATGTGTCTTCAGTGAGTGTGGTGTGCATCTAAGTCTTAAGAGTGTGTGCCCACATCCAGGATTCCTCTCATTTTGGCAGAAGGCCAGGAACCAGGAGATGTGGGATTTTCATCATCCACATGACCAGCTCAGTCAGCCCTAGAACAGTAAGTACCCTTGGAGAGGGCAGCACACCCCACTTCTAATTCCCCAGCCCCATCCCTGAGAGCTAGATAATCTCTCCTTCTTGCCACAGCTCTTCCTTATTTGCATGATGTTTGCTTACATTTACATTCAGACCCTTGCAGCTGATCCTCAGCTCTGCCCCCTAGACCTGGAAGCTATGGACCTGCTGGGCAGGGGGTGGAGGGGAGGAGGATGAAGGGGTTGGGGAGTAACTTCCCTCTGATCAGAGTCAGGCTAGCTGAACTCCTGAGCACTTATTGAACATTTATGAGTAAATGATAATTTGTATATATCTGTTTCTTTTTGCTCTCAGAACAGCCCTTTAAGGTGTAGGGGTGTGTGTGTGTGCTGGAGATTGAGCTCAAGGCCTTGAAGTGATAGGCAGGTGTTCTACCACTGAACCACACACTTCCAGTCCCCTTTAAAGAACATAGTTAAAAATAATAGACATCTTAGGAAAAAAAAAAAAAAAAGAGAGAAAAGGATCTGAAAGGTTAATGACTTAGATTAGCTCACACAATGAGTTGGACCTAAACCCCAGTTCTGGGGCCTTCTGCAGACACTGGAGTATGGAGACAGGGCAGGGGCCTAGGGTCCTTTTCTTTTGGCTCTTACCCACCTGGTAGGAAATCTATATGCCTGCCTACCTAGCTCTTGCTCTTTTGGTGCAAGGGACAATTATGTCCCCTGGGGAGATGAAAGGGAGTGAGCTGTTAGGAGACGGTAGAAAGGCTGCCAAAGTTTTGAGAACCCTAAGCAGATACTGGGCTTCACAGTTTTCTAAGAGTTCTGAGCTGTTTGCCAGAAGTGATTCCTAGGTCATATGCAAAGACTGAAGGCCCCATCCTTCCCACCTAGCTTCAAGAATGCTTCCCCATCCCAGACCTCTCCCATAGGCCCTGTACTCACCCTCATCCTCCCCTGGGCCTCTGGAATTCTGAGCCCAGGGGACAAGGACCGTGTTGGAGTTCCAAGATACACAGACTGTTAGGATTCCCAGTAGGCCAGGTGGTGCTGGCGCCTTTAATCCCAGCACTTGGGAGTCAGAGACAGGCAGATCTCTGTGAATTTGAAACCATCCTGGTCTACAAGAGCTAGTTCGAGGACAGGCTCCAAAGCTACACTGAAAAATCCTGTCTCAGAAAACAAAACAAAAACAACAAAAGATTTCCAGCAGTGTTTGTAAGAGGGATGACAATGTTGGCACTGGCTGGACACTCCTAGATGTCAGACCTTATGCTTGGCATTTTTCAGAAGTGTTCCCAAGCAATCTTTCCCAGTGTACTCCTCAGGAATTACATATTGTTAACCCCATTGTACAAGTAAGCAAACAGGCACAGAGAGGTGAAGTAACCTGTCCAAAGCAGTACAGCTGAAAAATGTTGTGGGCAGGACTCAAACTGAGTTCTGTCTAGGTTCAGAGTCTATGCCTCACCCTTGTGCTGCTCTAAACTGTTAGGAGATGGAGATTCTAGTCAGGCAGTGAGGTGGGTGTCTTTTAATTTCAGCACTTGGGAGGCAGAGGCAGGCAGATCTCTGTGAGTTCCAGGCCAGCCTGGTCTACAGAGTGAGTTCCAGGACAGGCCCCCAAAGCTACAGAGAAACCCTGTCTTGAAAACCCAAAACCAAAAAAACAAAATCAAACCTAGCTTTGGTGGATGCTCTAAGGCCCAGCTGATGATAGCTAGCCCTGGATACCCTACCCTGTATTCTCTGGGTTTTAGGGCCACTTGGAGGTACACGCAGATCCTTCTCAGGAGACCCATCTGTTTACCTGGGCAGGCCTGGTTTTTGTTGTAGCACTCACTGGCCTGCATTCTCCCATTGCCTCTCAGGCATAAGGACTAATTTGAGATGTGGGAAACAGAACAGGGAGTGTGAGGTGGGGTAAGCTGAGTGGAGGGTGGGGAGCTGGCCAAGGCCTGAGAGTTTAAAAATATATCCTGTAAGCTACAGTCTAGGCTCCCAGGGCCTAGTGACATCACATGGGCACAAGATGTCCCTGGCAGAGGCTGGGAACATCAGAGGGGACATGGCAGGGGGAGGGGCAGAGGGGCTCCTAATCTACTCCTTTCTGTGCTTGGAAGCTGTGTTTGCAGAGAGCAGCTATCTGGGGACAAAAAGGATCATCAGTCACTTTCCTCACAGATGCCATTCTGAAAAATGAGGACCTTGGAGGCTATTCCCGAGAACCCACTTTGAGAGATTTGGGAGTCCTTGGACACAAGCAAGCTGTGCTGGTTTACCATTTGTGATCCTGGAAGTCTGCGGGGTGTGGATGGGAGGAGCAGTATTTGGCAGCCTCCTTCCCCCTCAGTGGAGGGCTGGCAGGAGGTCAGAGCAAACAAACGCAGAGCTTTAGGTTGGATGGGCTGTCAGAGTGAGACCCTGCTCCACACTCCCAACACCAGAGGTACTAGGTAGAGAGTACGCTGTCATTTTATAGATGACATGGAGACCCAAGGTGGACAAAGTGGCCACACATCCAGCTAAGATGGGATGTGGCCTCCCTAGTTCAGTAGCTGCTGAAGGAATCAGCTCCACATCTAAGACTGGAGCATGGGATGGGTGGAAGACTGGGGTTCACCTCCCTCTTCCCCTCTTCCCCCTGCTGTGCTCAGAACATTCAACCCTTCACCTGGCCAAGATTCTCCTTGAAATCTGCAACCTGGAAACCTCAGCCTCACCCAGGCGCTCACAAATCCCTAACATTACTGCTATTTCAGGCCTCTGAGCAGTTGAATAAGCTGCTCCGGCTGGGTGGATTGACCCCACCTGTCTCTGGCAGGAACCTTCTAGCACTGGCTCACCTTTCAGCCCTGAGCCATCACTGCCTCATCAGACCAACAGTCATGATGATGACTGTGGTTGTTGTTTTCATCTTCATTGGCCAATTTTTAATGGTTGAACCTTCTTTTTTTGTTTTGTTTTTTCCAAGACAGGGTTTCACTGTGTAGCCCTGGCTGGCCTCAAACTCAAGAGACTTGCCTCCCAAGTGCTGGGATTAAAGGTGTGTGCCACCACTGCCAGTCTTCTTATTCATCTTTCCAATCCAGTGTCTACCAAACGCTTGGATAAAGGAATTAAATCGGATCTTAAGTCTGCTCCATTCTGGAATGGATTTTGTCCACATCTCATGTCCTCTCCAAACCTTGTAAAGTGGGCAAGGTCCACATTTTGGGGCTTATAGAGGCTGGTTGGCTGTGTATCTTAGTAGGTATTAAGGGGACAAGAAGCAGGGGGTGGGGACACAAGTTTGGCTGTTCCTGCTTGGCCCCATCCATCCTCCAAGGAGGCTGACTGTCACATGCTCTCTGCCCCTTTCCACCCAGCTCATGAAATCACTGCAGGCCTCAGTCCCTGCCGGTCCTTCCTGCTTAGCCCATTTGGCTCCCAAACCTTCGAAATCCCTGAGAGGGGCCTGGCACTCAGGAGGCAGGGACAGACTGACCCCTCTGGGATTAGAAGCCAGCCAGGGACACATAGTGACTGAGTGTCAGAAAATAAAGCCAAATCAAATCAAACCCTGGGGATTCAATTATTGCTAAGGTGACCCGTGCATGGGCCCCTGGTGTGGAAACCTGGACCCAGCAATGTTGAGCGGCCTCCCAGTGTCTGTAACCCTGCTTTAGGGATGCCTCCCTGGAGCAGCTGCCAAGTGGAGGAGGACGATGCCCTGATGGTGATCCGCAGCGGCCTTGTGCCCTTTCCTCCTTTCTCAGGAGTGAGGGGCTGTACGGTGAGGCTGACATAAATATCACCAAGGCGGATGATAGCACAAGCCAGCCGCAGGAACCGAACCACTGCTAGGCAGCAGAGGCCTTAGCTCCAAGCCGGCAGATAGCCTGGCACACCGGCTCCGCACCTCCTTCCCTGCATCCTAGCTCACCCACTGCCTCCCTGCATCGTGCGCACACTCCTCCCTCCCCAGGGCCGGGACAGGGCGCCACCGGGGCCGTGCAGTCACGCGCAGGGAACAGCCGGCTATTCATGGGAGGACGTCCCCGCCTGCCAGTCCCTCGACTCGCCTTACATAACCTTCCTTTCCTTCTTCCTTCCTCCTGTGTACTCTGCGGGGCCGGGAAGCTGCCTAGTGGAGCCCAGCCTCCTGCTCCCCCTTGCTGCCTACGGGGAAACTGTAGTGCTGATGGGTGTGGCCACCTAGGTCCGCAGAGGCAGATAAACAGCCCAGCCCCACCTGGGGCCCTGCCTTCTCTTGCTAGGGGAGGCTCCTGCTCAGGAGAGTTTTCCTTCCACAGCCACTCCACCTCAGGTGGCTGGGCCTTACCTCTTCTCTGGTGACCTTGGGCCAACTGTGCCTCTGAGTGTCTGCAAAACGGCCTTTCCTTCTAGCATAGTAAGAAAAAAAAAAAAAAAAAAAAAAAGCCAGGCTGTGTTGGCAAAGCCTTTGATCCAGCACTCAGGAGGCAGAGGCAGGTGGATTTCTGTGAGTTCGAGGCCAGCCTGGTCTACAGAGTGAGTTCCAGGTCTAGGGAGGTGGGTAGAGCCTTGTGCCTTGTCATCTGGTGAATATAGCTAGTGACTAGGGGACTGACATAGTGGCTTCTGGGCTCTTTCAGTGAACCTGACATAGTACAGGGCAAGGACACTGCCCTGAGCCCCTGGGGCAGTCAACTCCTATGGACCTTGGTCTCTGCTCTGGGAGCCCGTGGCCATGCTTGCTGCTTGGCTCAGTATGGCCAGTGTCAGTAGGATCACAGGAAAGGGACATCTAACAGTCACTGCAGCCCCTTCTCCCACGTGTCAACTCACTGTGTCAAGTTGTTTGTCTGAAGGGTGCGTGCGTGCGTGCGTGCGTGCGTGCGTGCGTGTGTGTGTGTGTGTGTGTGTGTGTGATTGCAGCGCATGTTGGCCTGGTAGTCACTACAAAGACCAGGCCTATCTGGAAGTGGCCAAGATCCACCTGCCTCAGCCTCCCAATTTCTAGGGACTCTGTGCAGCTCATTGTGGCCTCAAGACTGAAGCAGTCCTGGGTGAGCACCTAATAAGAGTATGGGGAAACGTCTGGGCCGTCTCTGATGCTGGCAGCTTGTCTCATTTGCAGAGTGGAGACAGTCACTTGTATTTCTCTCTGAGTGTGGCTTACCGGCAGCATGGGGGCCATTGTCCCTGCTGTTGGGAACCACTCAACATCCTTATTCCCAAACCTGCCACGCCCAACCCCCCCCCACCACCTTTTTAATAACAATAAGAGGTGGGAAGGTTGGGAACCAGCAGTCTGCTGACCCTGCTCCCCCGACGATGGGCGGAGCTCATGGACCTGTCATCGCTAGGTCAGGCTTTACCTGGCCATGCAGAGGACTGAATCAGTTACGCATGCGCAAGCCCCCCCTTTTAAAGCAAGCGCGCCCAGTGCGCCGCTCTTTCTCCTCTCTTTATGGCTTCTTCTCTCCCTCTTTCTTCTTTACTCTCTTTCCCCTTCTCTCTCTTTGGCTCCTTCTCTTGCTCTTTCTCTCTCTCTCTCCTGCTTTCGGTTGGCCACCAGCTACCACCCTCCTCCTTTCTCTCCCCTCTCTCAATAAACTCCACGTGGGCGCTGAGTCTCGTGTTTGTGTTTCTTAGGCAATAGTTGAATCAAAAGAAGAACACCTGCCCCACTTAGTAGCCTGGAATGTGAGCTGGGCTTTTTGCTTATCATCTTACCTTCAAATGACAAAGGGGAGGGGAACATCAGTGTCCTTTTTAAATATTTATTATGTATACAGTGTTCTGTCCGCATGTGTGCCTGCAGGCCAGGAGAGGGAGCCAGATCTCATTACAGATGGTTGTGAGCCATCATGTGGGTGCTGGGAATTGAATTCAGGACCTCTGGAAGAGCAGCCAGTGTTCTTAACCTCTGAGCCACACCAGAGTCCTTTTAGAGTTGAGGAAACCAAGGGATGAAATAATCCTGTATGACATCCTGGTTTGTATTTTCTTGTTGTCATAGACTCTAGGTTGCATTAGAGAAGAAAATACAGAAATTTTCAGAGGAGCTGGAGAGGTGGCTGATTAGTTAAAAGTGCTTGGTCCTCTGCCAGATGATCCACATCCATTCCCAGACCCATATCAGAGAGCTTACAACCTCAGCTTCAGCTCCAGGGGACCTGACACTCTTTTCTGGCCTCTGCACATACATGCATATATCCACACTTTAACACATACACTTTAAAAATCTTAAGAGAGAGGGAGAGGGAGGGAGGGAGGAAGGGAGAGACAGAGAGAGAGAGAGAGAGAGAGAGAGAGAGAGAGAGAGAGAGAGAGAGAGAGAGACTAAAGAAATTCAGTCATCTTCTTGCCAAGCTATAACTTTGTAAATGACACTGCCATGTTCTGGACCTGGCCCCAGACCCACATGTGGCGTCACCAGATTCTATTTTCCTCAGTAAATGTTTGCCAAGTGAGTGAAGGAATGCCTGTGACCCTCTGCCTCCCACTGACACCCCATAAGATCAGCCTTCCTGAGTACCCGACTCATGTGCCTGCGATCCTACCAAGAACATCCATAATGAGGCCAGGCATCTGGGGTCATCTTCTGTGCCCCAAGGAGCCCCTTTGCTCTTCTCTGATTCAGCCCCCGCCTTTAAGCACCCTCTAGGATCCACTCAGCTGGCCTTTACTCTTTAGCCTGCAGGGGAAGCTAGTAGAGAGCCACTCATCCTTATTGTCTGCTGTGTGTCCCTCAGGTATACAATGAGAGTAAGGAGCCGATTATGGTGTTTTCAGCAAAGCACATGAAGTCCGTGGCACACAGGAGTCTTTAATAAACAAATACCATTATTGCTTATTAATGCAGTCACAAGTCACAATAAAGCTTGTCCCACTAACACTGTCCCTGTGAGAGTCACCATCACAAGGCCTGCTGTGTGCTCACACTCCAAGGAGCAGGTGAGGTGGTGCGTGTGGGCTAAAGAGCTGTATTTCAGAGCCAGATGTGGTGGCTCATGCACACCTTTAACCCCAGAACTCAGGAGGCAGAGGCAGGCGGAGCTCTGTAAGTTGGAGGCCAGCCAGGGCTGCATAGTGAGACCCTGTCTCAAAACTGAAAACAAAAGAGCAGCATTTTAGATGGGTTGTAACTTAGTCAAGTCACACAGCTAGTATGGAAGTAAGGTAAAGACTCCAGGTCAACATTTTGGGGGTTCTTCTCTTAAAGAATTTTTCTTACATGACAGTAGTCAGTGATATGAGGAATTGCTGAGGTTCTCACAGGGTGTCAGGCTCCTTCCTCCAAAGAACTGGCCCTCTCCTCGGCCAAAGTGGCAGGACAGGTTGTAAGAACAAGCCCTTTGCTCAGGCTGGCTGCCCCCCACCCAGTCGGCCAGCTGCCCAAACCCTCTGCCAGCCACTGTTCCCTGTCAGCCAGCCAAGCTGTGAAGCAGTCTAGGACATTGTGTCCAGAGAGAGGTCCCAGCAGGCTCCTACCTCCGAGACCCATGGTGCTGAACTGGCCCGCCCCTCTGGGCTTTGGGCCAACCTGGCTTTGTCCCCAGCCCTGACATGAACAGGAGGCCAGTGCTGCCCTCCTAGAGACTGAGGTTCAGCTAGCTTTCTGCCTACCTTGCTTCCAGCTTTTTCTAAGAGGGGTGCCCTGCTCAGGCCCTTTTGCCAAGGGCCAACCTCTGAACAGTCCCAGGAGACAGGCTCCCAGGGTGCCTCTGAGGACAAGCAGGCTGGACACTGAGGTGCCTGCCTGCTTTTCTGCTGCCGTACACATTTTTCTTTGCCTGTATCAATATGCCAGCCAGCTGATTCCAGGTGAGAGGCCCTCTTAGACAGAGGGAGACCCAACTGTGTGTGTGTTTGGGGAGGGGGAGCTTGTGCCCGCTGAGATGGGCATGGGCTTTTCTCTCCACTGAAAGATAATAAAGTTGAATGCAGAGAGGCCAGCTTTATGCAAAGCCACACAGCATAAACTGATCCCACAATGACAAGCAGGATGGAGGCTGATGGGTATGGCCCTCAGGACAACTGTTGCACATAGCACATACTTAATCTTGTAACTTCATTATTGCTTTTTGTTTGTTTGGTTTTTTGAGAGATCATTTCATGTAATCCAGGCTGGCCTCCAACTCAGTATTTAGCCTAGGGGGCTTTGAACTACTGTCCTAAGTGCTGGTATTGCAGGAGTATACCACCATGTCTGACTTTAACTGGACACATTTTGGCATATACCCATGAATCCATCACCACCCACACCAAAAGTAGTAGATTTGTGTTTCCTCACCTGTTTTTTTTTTTTAAATACTTTATTTATTCTTATTTTATTTGCATTGGTGTTTTGTCTGCATGTGTGTCTGTGTGAGGGTGTCAGATCTTGGAGTTACAGACAGTTGTGAGCTGCCATATGGGTGCTTCGAATTGGACCAGAGTCCTTTGGAAGAGCAGTCAGTGCTCTTAACTGCTGAGCCATCTCTCCAGCCCCCATGGTTTCCTAGTCCTTTTAGTCCCCCCTTCATGTCTGTCCTTACTCCATCCCTAGGCATCCACTAATCTACTGCTTTTATATTAGTTGACATTTTCTATAATTTTCTCTAAATGGAATCAAACAGTATGCAGTCTTCCATTCCCTCTTTGGTCTGACTGACATTCTGCATTTTTATTTTGAGGTTCATCCATGTTGTTTCATGTCATCAGTGGTTTGGTACTTTTGTTTGTTTGTTTGTTTGATTTTTGAGACAGGGATTCTCTGTGTAGCTTTGCAGCTTGTCCTGGAACTTGCTCTGTAGACCAGGCTGGCCTTGTACTCACAGAGATCCGCCTGCCTCTGCTTCCTGAATGCTGGGATTAAAGATGTGCACCATCACTGCCTGGCCAGTTTGGTACTTTTTAATCACTGAATAATAGCCCCTACCATGGATGTATTACACAACCTGTTCAACCACTCAGGGATAATAAGATGTTTCCACTTTGGAGTTTTTATTTGTTTGTTTGTCTGTCTTATTGAGATAGGGTCTCATTATGTAGTTCTGGCTGCTCTGAAACTCACTCTGTAGACCAGGCCGGCCTCAAATTTATATAGATCCACTGTCTCTGCCTCCTGAGTTCTGGGCAGGCGCCACCATGCCTGGCATACTACTTCTTATGGGAAATAGATAGACATGAAATAGTTACATCATCTAATAAACACATGATGATCACATAGGTCCTCTCCATGTTTTATATTGTTTGTTTCCTTGAGAAAGTGTCTCAATGTATAGTCCTGGCTGGCCTGGAACTGGCCATGTAGACCAGGCTAGCCTTGAACTCACATTCCTGTTTGTGCCTCCTGAGAGCTGCAGAAGACAGGCATGTGTGCCACCACACCTGACTTCCACTTTCTTGGTTAGGCCTTGTATGTGGAGAGTTTCTTTCTTTTTTTTTTTCTCCTTTTTTTTTTTTATTAATAGTATAATTTAAAAATTTTACATGTGGATTCCAGTTTCCCCTCCCTCCCTCCCTCTCTCCCTCCCTCTTACCCTCTTTCCCTTGTGACATGCACCCTGGCCACCCTCCCCTCCCATCCCCCCCACCCCCGTTCCACTTGTAGGGCTATGCTATCCAGGTTGGGTTATATAAATCTGTCAAGTAATT
This sequence comes from Cricetiscus sungorus, assembly GCA_030556225.1. Lineage (NCBI taxonomy): Eukaryota > Metazoa > Chordata > Mammalia > Rodentia > Cricetidae > Cricetiscus > Cricetiscus sungorus. Next base: position 20,527,560 of record JANBXA010000031.1, on the reverse strand, counting down.
TGAAGTAGGGACTAGGACTTCTCTCCTGTCTCTAGGTTAAGGGGGCATCACTCCATGGGGGATGTGTCTGCAAGGTCCTTTTGTGCACCAGGAATACATCCTGTTTCTACTGTCTGAGGCCCCCCAGACTGCTCAGTCCTTCTAGCTGAGACCCATATTCAGGAGGTCTGAGTCAGTCCCATACTGGATTCCCAGCTATCAGTCTGAGGGGGGGTATTAACGCCTCCTTGTTCAGGTCAGCTGTCTTTGTGTGTTTCTGCAACCTGGTCTTGTCCCCTCTCTCTGCATCTGGATTCTAGTTTGACTCAGTGTTTAGATATGGGTGTTTGCTTCTGTTTCCAACAGGTACCAGATGAGGGCTCCATGATGGTGGATAGTTTAGTTGATGATCTCACTATCAGGGAAGGGCATTTATGGTAGCCTTTCCATGGTTGCTCGAATTGTTAGTTGGAGTCAGTCTTGTAGGTCTCTAGACCTTTCTTTAGGTTCAGTTTTCTCTTCAAACCAATAATGGCTCCCTCTTTTATGTCCCCCTCCCCAGCCTGACTCAATCTATCTAGTCACACATGTTTTCCTCTCCTCCCCTTCTCTTTCTCCTAGTTCTCTCTCCATTCACTGCCCCCCCCCGTTTCTCATGTGCTCTGGGGGACTTGTCCCTTCCCCCTTTTGTGAGGGACCATATATGAATCTCTTGGAATACACCTTGTATCCCAGTTCGTCTGGTGGTGTGTATTATAGGCTGGTGATCCTTCGCTCTAAGTCTAAAATCCATATATGAGCGAGTACATACCCTGTTCCTCTTTTTGTGACTGGGTTACCTCATTCAGGATGGTTTCTTCAAGTTCCAACCACTTGCCTGTGAATTTCAAGATTCTGTTATTTTTTGATGTGCCACATCTTTTTTATCCATTCTTCAGTTGAGGGGCATCTAGGTTGCTTCCAGGTTCTTGCTATTACAAATAAAGCTGCTATGAACATAGTTGAGCACATGTCTTTGTTGCATGGATGTGGGTCATTTGGGTATATACCTAAGAGTGGAATTGCTGGGTCCTGTGGTAAGCTAATTCCCATTTTCCTGAGGAAACGCCATACTGATCTCCAAAATGGCTGTACGAGTTTGCACTCCCACCAGCAGTGAAGGAGTGTTCCCCTTTCTATGTGGAGAGTTTCTTAGCTGTCCCATGGTCCTGCCTTAGAACTTGTCCATCATTTCACCCTTTCTACCAGGAATGGTATCACAGGAACCTCCCTAGATCAGAGAGAAGCACTGGCTAAGAACAGCTCAAATGGCTTAACTGAGGGGCCTGGTCCTACTGTTTTTGCTTATTGTATAAATGGGATAGATGTCAAGAGAAGTTCAAGGTCACACAGTGAACTGGCAACTTTGAGGACCTAGGACCTACTTCTCTTGCTGGCAATGACGTTCCCTAAATCTAAAGTCATATTGTCCAGGGCTTGGAGACTTTCTGACTGGGCCCTGACAAGACTTGGCAGACTGGTCAGGTTCATGGCAAGGAGGGGGTACACCTCTCTATGTTGGCTCACTCACAGGGAGAAGGCAGCAATTGTAAAGGACACAGTGTCATCCCTTGGCCTAAGGACACTGACTCAGGCAGGTCATGACAAAGGAGCAGGGTTCACTGTGAGTCACCCCTATTTCTCTATCTGCCTCTCCAGGGAGAAACTCCCTGGAGGTTTCATGGACATGTCAAAGGCCTGTCCTATCCTGAGGCAAGAGGCTAGGCCCTAGGAGAAGAGTGGAGCTCAATACACTTCCCCTCTTGCTGAGACAAGCAGCCTCCCATCTAGGCTAAGGGCAGGGCAGATGCAACTCAAGCTCCACTCTGAGAACAATTTCTTTTTCCACCCCAGCTTGGGTTTCGGCCTGTTTGCTGATGCAGGGAGGTGTAACTGGACTGGTCTGGCCAGAGCATTTGAAGATGGACAATAAAGCATGATGAAAATGATACTTGCCTTGTTTGATCCAGAGCAGCCAGTGTGCTCAGCATTTTCCCACCCATTATTTCATTTAATCTTCATGAGGATGTGCAATTAGTAGCCCAATCTTAGAGAGGAGGGAACAAGGTGCTGAAGCAGGGGAGTGGTTTGCCCAGGCTCTCCCAGCTGTCTCGTGGCAGGGTGGGACTGGAGCCTGTGCGGAGAGGCAGAGGGGCAGGGCTTTACTCCCTGGCAGTCTCTTTTGCAGCTAACTTGTACTCTCTTCACTGCTTCCAGGAAGCCTTCTGTGCTTGTATGTGGGCTTATGTGCCTTGACACTGCTCTGCTACCTGTAGACCCAGGACAGACATTCAAGTGTAGAAGAGAGCCCTTTTGGAAAGGATGAACTCTTTGAGTCTAACAGAGTACTTACTTGTTTTGATTTTTTTGAGACAGGGTTTCTCTGCATAGCTTTGGAGCTATCTTGCAACTCTTTCTCTGTAGACCAGGTTGGCCTTGAACTCACAGAGATCCACCTGCCTCTGCCTCCCAAGTGCAAGCTCTTGACCCTCTAGATCTTGTTCCTCACACTCTTCAGAGCCTGGAATTAAATGGAGTTTTGAATGTGTGAGGATTGGCTGGGGCAGATTGCTCAAATCTCTAGGGTCCCTACCTTGAAATAGAGGGCTTGTTCCAGAAGTTTTAGCCCCTGGGCTGGGCATTGCCCAGACCCTTCATGTTCATGTATGTCAGAGAGTTGAGCAGGTGATTATGGTACCTGCTGAGTCAGGACCTGTTTACTGTAGTATAAATAGAAGCGGCTGAGGGGCCACCTTACCCCTGCCCTGGGCCCCCTGTTGATAGGCAACCTGGACATGGGACATAGAGCTAGGTGATTGTTTCTGTGTGGACCAAGACCTCCCTTTTGCTCCATAAGCCAACAGAGAGGACTTGATATCAGGCTGCTAGGGCCTTGTCTAGAAGTTAGATGTTTGGCTTCAGTTTTCTTTGTGGTTTTTCTGGACATTGTTTCTCTGTGTAGCTCGACTGTCCAGGGACTTTATAGAGCAGGCTGGCCATTGAAATTTGTCTGCCTCTGCCTCCCAAGTCCTAGAATTAAGTAGTGTACTACTACCACCCAGCTGGCATTGAGTTTTCTAGCTATAGTTCATGTTTGGGTGGGGAGGGCTATATATAGCCATTACCTATGAGATGCCACACTTGTAAAGGCAGGCACCACAGTTCCTCCTTACAGGGCCTGACACTACCCACTGCTGATGAACAGTCAGACATGCCTCAAAACCTCAGCCGACCACTTACTAACTTTGTGAACTTAGGGAAGCAACCTAACTTGGAACCCACTTCTAAACTCTAAAATGGATAGAGTATCTTTAGCCCTGGGCTGCCATGAGGATGGAATGACTCAAGGACAACCTTCACAAATACCCTGCCCAGTCCAGCCCCGGTGCTCTAGGCAGTAGTAATGTGCCCTAGGTCACAAAGGAAAGCCGTGTCCCAGAACAAGGAAGTGGCGGAAACCTTAAGGAAATCAGCTAATGGCAGGTGGCTACTTGAGTCCCTGGCTTAGGAAAGTCTCCTCACCTCACCTCAGCTCTGCAAGTCCTCTAGCGGGAGGTGGGGGTGGGACTGACTGAGAACCCAAGTTAATACTAATGGCCGATGACCAGAAAGGCCCACACCAAAGACCAAGTGGAACAGAGGAGGGAGAGCATAAATACCAGATCCAAGCAGAATGGGGGCCATCCTAATCTTCCTCCAAGGAATAGGTATCTCCTAAAAAATCCTCCCAGCGCTGGCTGTACTGCACACAAGCTGAGGGACAAGGGGAGCTGGCAGCTCCTAACCCACAAGAACAGTTTGCAATGTGGAAAAGGACTGTGGTAGTGGGCACACCAAAGGGATGCCAGGTCAACTGTGTCCATCAGAGCTGAGTCACTGTGAGGGTGACTAACAGTCTCCTGAGGTCCACAGCAGTGGCCATTTCTCCATTCCAAAGGGACCCCAGAAACAAAACAAGCCAAGAGTAAGCAGGAGGCTATTATATATCATGCTTTTAATACAAACTTAAAAAAATCTGGAACAATATAAACTGTACAGATTTGATCAATCTTTGTTTTGAAACTAAATCTCTAAACACACCAATGTCTCATTCCAAAATATTGCACAACGTTCTGAATACAAAATGTCTTGATTGCATTCTTCCTTCACTAGAGAAAAAAAGGTCATCGCCCTGATTCCAGCTCCTCTCCATGGCTGCTGCCTCAATGCCTATCCCACCCCCAAGGAGACACTACAGAATCAAGAAAAAGACAGCATTCTGGACTGACAGCTACATTCTTAGCAAGATGATCCACCTTCAGGTTTGCTCTTGGGTGAGAAGACTAGAGAGGATGGGGAAAGGGGAGGAAAAGGTTTTATGTTCCTATTTTTTAAAGTTTGTTTTTCCTGAAAAAATATTGGTTTCTCTCCTTTTTAAGAAAAAATCTTGAAAAGAAAAAAAATTACGTTTCTTACATTAGAAATATACATATATTATATATACCTCTTACATTTTACAAATGTAGCAAATTATTCAATACAAACGGACACCAAAAAATGTAAAAAATAAAAAAAAGTTTTTCTACGAAACCAGGTAAATTAGTGCAGAGTTTTTTTTTTTTTTTTCTTAAAAAAAATAAAATTGAAGCAAAAATGCCTAGATTTGCGCTGAGACACTGACCTGGGCCCAAGAGCCCAGTCCAGGAGTCATGTTCCTGAACACTCACTTTCTTCCTGCATCAAATGACACAAGGGGCTGGGCTCCAGTCTCCCCCTGTGTGAGAAAACAAGCTGGCTTGGGAGCAGGTGGGACCTGTGTGCACGATGGAGGAGGGGCTGGAAATGGGGATAAGGCAACACCAACTTGTCCCAGAGAGGCTATTCACCCGGGACTGTCACCTGTGTGGGCGTTGAGGATGAAGGGACAGGAGGCCCAGAATGGGCTGGCTGGAGAAGACTAGGGACAGATGGTGCTGGGCTGAGAACTCAGGGCCTTGCCCTGCTGAGGGAGGTAGAGCTAGTGCCCAATGCAAGGAGAGGGGGTTGGCAGTGTTGGTCTGGGCTGAACTCACTGCCACAGCAGTTCCTTCCCACACAGAGCCCCTGGGGAGGGTGGAGGTCAGGGTTTGGGCTTCTCTTGCCTGTTTAGGAGATCCTATCTCACTGCATCAAGGTTAAGTAGAGCTAGGTGAGGGCAGACTCAGTATAGCAAGAGACAGGAACCAAGTTCTCAGATGGTGCAAATGCATTTTCACCTACAACCAAAAACCACAAAGTCTTAATTCAAGGCTCAGCACTGCCCACAACAGGCACTGACTCCAAAGTCTCTCCCTGTCCCTACCCTGGGCTAAGGTCACACAACAGAGTTGCTGAAATCTAGGGACTCCTCTTAGGTTTGGGTATCCCTCACACCCTTCTGAGTTTTCTTTTTTTTTTTTGTTTTTGTTTTTTTGGTCAAAAACAAACAAAAGTGCAGATCCCTCCGCAGTCTGGAAAACCAGTTCACTGTGCAGTGCTTTGCCCTGGAGTCTTTTAGGCTTAGCCATGTGTCACCCCACCACATACACTGCCCTACAGCCTTACCAATGCACTATCAATCCACCCTGGGCCTATCACCCAGCCTTGTACATAAATAAGCACTTCTTACAACCCAGAATCATACCCAGAGAGGGAAGTTCCATGTAGCTTGGAATCCTTTAGAACATGACAGCAAGCCACACACACTCACAGGCATGAATGTACAAACACACACACACACACACACACACACACACACACACACACACACACACTCTTACCTCTATCCTGTACCTAACCTCAGGCTCAGAGAAAGGCTGCACTGGGGAAGGAGAGGCTACATACAGTGTGTCTAGGAGAGGGTGAGGGATGGGGCCACAGGACAGAGAAGGATTACAACTAGAATAAGTACTAACCTTCCTAGAGTCACAGATATTAGCTTTAGGGGGAGGGTGTCAAGTGGCCAGTCAGCAGCTCCCTGTGACCCAGCCTGAGGAGGAGTTAAAGCTAGGGCCAGACATATTTGGGTGGCAGGGCCCGAGAAGACAGCCATTATATAGAGGTCATGGACATAGGGCCAGCTTCTCCCTGCTCCCTGATTCCAGCTGCTGCTCTTCCCTGTGAGCTTGAACACACCAATCCCAAAGGAACATGAAGGAGGGAGTGGGGAGCAGCAATTCACATCTGGACCATTCTCAGTGCAGGAAACCACTAATTAAAGATGTCATATAGAAAACTACGTGTCACCAAAAAAAAAAAAAAAAAAAAAAAAAAAGAACCAAAACCCAAGCCAACCAAATGAAATCAGGGGCAGGCAGGAAAATAGTTAGGGGCTGAGTTACACACGACTTTGGGTTTGGGAGCCCCCTCCTACTCTGTGCCTGGGCGGATCTTTTTCCTAGCTGTGAGAATGAGAAGATTAGAATCTTTTTGTACAGTTCTCTTTTCCTCTGTTGTTTGGCCTTTCCTTTTTCTTTTCTGTGGTTGTGGGTGCTCCTGGCCTGGCAGACAGGAAGACGGTCAGTTGGCTAGCACAACAGGCTGGAAGGGCTGGTTGGGATACTGCATGGTGTTCAGGTTGTAGCTGAGGCCTTCTACAAAGGGTGTTTTCTCCAAAAAGAGGCTGTTAGTGCCACCTCCGAACACCTGGGACACATCAAAGCTGCTGTTGTTGCAGGTGCCGGCTCCACTACTCCCAAAGGGGGCCGAGGTGCTGTTGCCCTGGCCATCTGCCCCATCAAAGAAGAGGCTGGGTGAGCCACCCCCGTTGTACACAAACTCCTTGGCATTGGGTGAAAGCTGGGACTGAGAGGCCGGACTGGCTGTGATGAAGTTCAGTGAATGCATAGACAAAGAGAGGTTCTTGTGCTTCAGCAGGTTATTTGTGGGTGAGCGGGCCACACGAGGCTGCTGTTGCGGTGGCTGCTGGCCACTAGACCCACTGCCAGCCACACTTACACCACTCGATGCCCCACCACCCTTCTTCATCTTTGTGGAGCCAAATTTGGTGGCAGCAAAAGAGGCAGTAGTGAAGGTAATAGGCTGGGCAGATCGGGGGATAAAGGTTGGGCTGGGTGACTGGCCAAAGGATGGCGATGGAGAGTTAGACAGGGAGCTGTCCTGGCTGCCGATGGGCACAAACACCTGGGCATCAGGGTTGAAGCTGCTCTTGATCTCCTTGTCCAGCTCTGGCGCACCACCACCCTCACTGTCATCTAGGTACAGGACTTTCACAGTTCCCTTCTCACCAATCTGGTAGGATACCTCGAAGGGGTCAATCCAGACACTCAGCTCCTCGGGCACATTGGCACGAACATCCTCTACTGCTAGACCACTCCGCTTGGCAGCCAGCTCCACCACAGGGTCTACCATCTCCCCAATGTGGACACAGCGGAAGCCAGAACCTTTCAATGGCTTCTCAGGGTACCAGTGGCCTTCATACTTCTTTTTTAAAAGCCGCTCTAGCTCCTCCCCAAACAGGTCTGCCCGTCGCCGGGGCAGCTTGTTGTACAAATAGGAGATGATGAAGTTTAGGGCCACTTTGATCTCCAGCTGCATGATCTTCTCTTAGGCAGAGAATGAGCACGGGATACGTGCACAGGCCAAGGGCAGTGGTGGGAGTAGAAGATGAGTGGCCCCGGGATCCAGAGGGCTCTAAGAACAAAAAAAGGAAAGGCTCATGATGAATACATATGCAGAAAGGCATCCAGTATACAATGCCCAGCTGTGCCAGTGTGGTGACCAATGACAGAGGACAGACAGAAAACCACCACCTTTTGATCACAGAGATCTAGTGGCACATTCCTTTCTTTCTGTTTGGGTCTATACAGCTCTGGTTGGCCTACAACTCACTATGTAATAGATCAGGCTAGCCTTAAACTTGCAGTGATTCACCTGCCTCTGTTTCCCAAGTGCTGGGCTTACAGGCAAGAATGACCACTCCTGGCTTTGGACAAATCCCTTCTTTTTAAACCTTAGTTTCCTCATCAGTAACCTGAGGTTCAAGGACAAAGCTCCCCTATACTATATAGGCACCTAAAATAGGAGTGAACTGTGCTTTCTACCATTTTGAGAATTCAGGATATTGCCAGAATGACATCAAAGGACTAAGGAATAAACTAGGCCCCCAATCTAGCTGGATCTAACTCTTGCTGTCTCTGCAATGTCTCCATCAAATTGTGCCCCCAAACTGTCAAATGCTTGAAGACATAGGTTTCAAAATTGTAGCTGCCCTCCTTCAATTGAATGAGATACAGATCACTGAACATGAAGGGAACACTGCCAACCTTTCACTGAGGCTTGAACTCCAAAAGTGCAATCTGTCAGCTCACAAGGGAATGGTTGGACCAGGGGAGCTGAGGGAAGTGCAGGAAACAGGGCCTTGGTGGCTGCAGGGCGCTAAGAGAAGCAGCAGTGTAGCCTGAGGGAATCTCCACAGTTTCTGGCAAAGTTGAGAGTGATCAAGATAGCAGAGGGAAGAATTTTTCCATCACCCTAGAGCTTCCAGCTGGGGATCCATCATCACTCAGTCTCTCAAGGATCGTCTGACCACCTGTCCTCAGCTCCAGAACAGATTTATCAAGTATTTGGAGAACCCCGCAGAGGAGGCAGCCCAGGATAAACACTCAGATTGTTATTTTGGGATTCTTTCATAGCCAGATCCCATTGAGGTCAAAAAGCTTTACTTCCAAGGTCTGGGCAAGCCTCATGTTGCAGGAAGATGATCTATGAGGTCCTGGGAGTCAACCATCTTAATCACATTTTCCATAGGATGGCTTCTGTTTCTAGATTCCTGCTTAGGGAAAAACTAAACTGAAAAGACCCCTCTACAGCAGGCAAAGCCAGAGTATATATCTCTAGTTAGACCTTTGAGAAAAGCCGTGTGCTGACCTCAGCAAAGACAAGGTTGACCAGTGACCCAAGGGCATCTTCTCAGGACTGCATTTTGATTAATGTTCTTTCTGGTTGCAAAGTGAAGTCTAACTCTAGGTTTGAGAATCTTGAGTTTTCTGAACAATTACTTCGACATGTTTTCATGTTAATTCTTAGGCCTGGGCTCAGGGTTTTTATGGAGCATGCCAAGAACCCAATCTTCAGAAGACTTGGGTGTGTACACCTGAAAAGGCACCCAGAGTCCATCTGTAGGAGCACATAAGTACCCCATTTAGTCACCCCCAGTCCATGTATGAGAGACAGGAAGGAGTTGCTGTTCAGAATTCAGGGAACCCCAATTTCCCCTGTACCCTGGCCTCCAAACACATTTGCTAGTCTCTTCAAATGTCTACTTATAGCAGGGTGGTGGTGGCGCACGCCTTTAATCTCAGTGCTTGGGAGACAGAGGCAGGTGGATCTCTGTGAGTTCAAGGCCAGCGTGGTCTATAAGAGCTAGTTCTAGGACAGCCAGGATTGTTATACAGAGAAACCCTGTCTCAGAAAAACGAAAAAAAAAAAAAAACCCAAAAATGCAAAAAAATCTACTCATGACCAAGATAGATTGGATCTAGGGTCCTTTTCGGTTTAAAGAGAATAGTTAAAAAGAATAAGGGATGTTGCACACTTTTAATCTTAGCATTTGGGAGGCCCTCACTGAGTTCATAGCTAGTCTGGTCTATAGAATGAGATCCAGGACAGCCAGGGCTACATAAAAGACCCAGTCTTGGGGGGGGGGGGATAAGGGGCTTAGTTGATGAGGGTCACGGTCATTACCAGATGCAAAGCTGAAAGCTAGTTACTATATTGTGGGCTTTCTCCCATGTGGGAATGTAGGCCTTTCTTTTTTGTGGGTCATAAGTGGGGGCCGGAGATACTGGTTTTTATGTTGCCCAGGCTAGCTTTGAACTTACAGGCTTCAACTGGGCATGGGCATGGTAAACTCAGCACTTGAGAGGTAGATGCAAGCAAACAAACAAACAAAAACAGAAAAAAATAGAAGTTCAAGGCCAGCTAAACTAAAACAAGGACTCTATGTTCAAGCAATTCATGCCTTCTGAGTTGGTAGTTTAAGAATGAAGGTTCAATGAACTAGAGAAATGGCTCAGTAGTTAAGAATATGTGCTACTCTTCCAGAGGACCCGAGTTTGGCTCCCAGCACTCATGCCAGACAGCTCACAACACTCTGTAACTCTAGGTCCAAGGAATCTGATGCCTCTGGCCCCCTGAGATACCTGTACTCACATGCACATAGCCATATGAAGATACACATATCTATGTGTAATTCTATGGTGGTTCACTAAAAGTATCCAATATGAAGAGACTGAAAGGCTGTAAAGAAAGTTAGTATCAGGTCTCAAAAAGAGGCCTAGAGTTAAAGGTTGTGTTTCCAAAGGGTTTTTTGGAAAGTAAAACAGACTCATTGTCATCATGACACTTTCTTCAAGGCACCATAGAGCCTCTTAGTTATTCTACCCAGAAGGGTTTACACACCTTTCTAAATTTGCTGTATAATTGCCTTCCAAGTTATAACCCTGAATGGTATAGCCTCAAAATAGGAGCATTCTAAATGTAGGCCAAAGTCATTGGGAAATAAGTCTCTTACCCCAAAATACAATAGCACCACTGTCATCATGCCTGCCTAGGGAACCAGTATTTGCAGCATGAGCAACTAAGGCTGCACACCAATTTATACCCCAGTGGTGTGGCTGCACAAACAAGGAAGCAGAGTGTTTCTTGGCCTCCTTAATTGGAGAACAGGCCAGGCCAGATGGCTATGGCGTGGAACCTTGCAGAAAGGTCAGATGACTAGAACAGGAATCCCTGCTCTACCAGCTCCAACTCTGACTTTGACTTCAAGAAGCTTATGGAGCAAAGGATTAAAGTCCTGGCACTATCCTGTCTTCAGCTAAAGATTGGCGTGATCATTTGGCTAAATTTGTTTTTAGGAAGCCATGGACAAATTATAGTGCTTATATATAAAATATTTATGGAAGTATGATGAGATTAGAAAGCTTAGAAATAACTACCCTTCAAAAAAGGAACAAGCAGATTTGGTGAGCAGCTGCAGAAGACTCAGACCTTTTCCAACAAAACACTAAAAAGGAAAAAAAAAAAAAAAAAAAAAATTGAGTAGCCTAGTGTGGTGCCAGTCAGGAGGCAGGTAGATCTCTGTGAGTTCAAGGCCAGCCTGGTCTACAGAGCAAGTAGCAGGCTAGCTAGCACTATATAGGGAAAAACTGTCTCAAAAACAGAAAGTGTTTAATTGTAAAATCTCATTTTGACAATGTACTAAAAAGTTGCAAATAAGCTAAGGTGTGCAGTGCCTGTAATTCCAGCAGATAGAAGGCTGAGGTAGGGCAGTCAGAACATTAAAAAAAAAAAAATCTGTTCAAACACCTTTTTCCTCCTTTTCTTTTATGGATTATACCTCGACTTGGATCCCTTGTGCAGATGTGTATTTTAGCGTTTAGGAGAAAGATAACATGAAATAAGGAAGGAGCTCTGGTGCTACACAAAGGTTTCATCAACGTTGAATCCAGAGAAACTAATGAAAACGAAAATCAAGACCAAAAAAACAAAAGGCTCACATTTTAGAAAGGGTGAAGAATCTCTGCTGTCCCCCTCCCCCAATTCAGGTATCTCAAATTACAGCATCCTACAATTAAGCAAGTGTGTGGAGGAGCATTTTTAACACGGTCAAGAGAACAGCCACCGTGGATAGGGAACAGGCTCAGGCAGCTTCCCAGCGACCAGTCCTCAGCTCGACCCGGAGCAATATGGGTTGCAGGACTTCCAGGATATCTGACCCTGACACCATCTCCCTGACAGTCTGAACCACCCAGGCCACACCACAAGAGTCCTGTCTAGGGCAGGGCTCTCTGGGATCTCAGGAGCCGAAGGCTCGTCTCACCCAAGGCGGCGCGCTCAGCACTCTGGGAGCCGTAGTTCTCAGGCCTCTGAGCGCGGGCAGCAACTCATGACCTACTTTTCGAGCACACTACACTTCCCAGCACACGATGCGAGGACCCGGCCGGCTAGACCGCGCATGCCCGACCCCAGGACCTGGCCAAGGGTCCGAAGCGGAGGAAAAGTTTCCGATGCACATGCGCGTGGCGGCAAGTAGGCTCTCCCCCTCCCATCGCCTTAGACGTTTGGCATAAATCTGCCCATAAGGCCTCTCACCGGCTATCTTTGCTCCCCACGTCCGTGTCCAGGCTAGACTTCAATAATTCTCCTCTTTCCCTTCATGACCTCTCAAGCCTACTGAATTAGGGCTCTGCGACTAAGGGGGCTTTTCCTGGGTGAAGCAGGTGGGCTAGGAAAGAGGGCCATTCCTGGCGATCTCAATGGACGATCGCCTGTCTGGGGTAGCTGTAGGAACAGTGTACTCAAGGAGAAACGGGCCCTTTCCACTTAATACCCAGTAGGCTCGGCTCCAGCATCCCCACAGCCAAGAAGGGAATGGCAGGAATTAGATCCAATTCTCCAGTCCTGTCGGCCAAAGAAATTCCTAGTTAAGCTGTGGGGAGGCGCCCAGTCAACAATAAGGCCTGAAGCCAGCCGGGGGGATGGTGGGGGGTGTCCAAACTTCACCCCACTTCTAATACAAGTCTGGGAAACCAGACCCAGGTAAGCAAGCAAAATCCGTACATCTGAAACCTGGGCACCTTCTAATACTCAGAAATTCCGAGTCTCCTCCCTAGGACCAGACTTACCAGATCCTCGGCAAACCTCCCCTGCAGGGTGTTAAAGCTCCCTAATCCTTCCTCCCACACCAGCTGTTTTCCCCAGTGCTTAAGTGAGGGCTGGGGGGAGGCGCTCAGACAGGCAACAGGGGTTTTTATTGTTGTCAGGAAATCGAAGAGAAACCCACTTCCAGAGTAGGGTGGATAGAAATGAGAGAGAAAGGTTAGGTACTGAACTGGCACCGGAAACCCTGCCTGCTGTCCTTAAGCCTGTTGTCTGAGGTTCTGGTTGCTCCCAGGGAAGGGTCGGTGACGGCTTCCCTGGACTGTCCCTCTGTCCATTCTCCCCTTTCCCTACTTAGATTTTTGTCAAGGGTGCAGTCCATTCTCCCTGGACCGAAGGGGAAGTTTAGGAATAGGAGAGATCAAACAGAATTAATACACTATCTGACAGGCTCTTTGGGTACTTTTTCCCGCCCACACAAGAATATAAAGCTCAACTTGCAATAAATTGTTCAGCAAACCAAGGACAGTCTCCACTAACCTGCTCGGTCATCAACAAGGGGGTATCCATCTCATAGGTTCCAAAGAGACAGACACAAACTGTTAATAATCACTGCCCCGCTTCCTCTCACACGGGAAAGGCAGCAGAAAAACAAGGATCGAATCCCTTTCCTACCCCTTATTTCTTTAACGCAGACCGGAGTTTGGTTTCTTTGGGGTGAACAAGGAAAACCTGGCGAGTTAGGCGTAAAGATATGGGGAAGGAGGTCAAGGAGGAAACGCACTCCGCCCAGGAGAGGGCCGCACTCGGAACTAGGTACCCCAGGATCAAAGAGTGATGAGAGAGCGACTCGGGCGGATCTGGGAAGAGGCGGCAGGGGAGTGGGCCGGTGTGGTCGCCCCCGCCCGTCCGCCCGCCCGCGCACTCACTCGGGTCTCCGCGAAGGGGCGCTCTGCAGGCCGCGGGACGGAGGTCTTTCGCCCAGCCTCCCCGGCGCCGCGAGGCTGAGGGCCACGGTGCCCTTTTACGTCGTTGAGGGTTGAGGGGGACGAGGACCGAGTTCATAGGATTCTTTCCGCTGTTTTCGGAGGTCGAGCTCGGCGGCGACGGCGCGGGGATGGCGGACCCGAGGATGGCACCCGTCACGCGGTGATGGAGGCCCGCCCGGGATGTGGCCGGCGGGCCAAGTCCTGTCCTTCTGGCCTCTGGGTTCCCGCGACACTCAGTCCCAACGACCTGCACCTTCCCGCGCCCGGGCCCGAAGTGAGCAAAGTCAATGAAAAGTTTCACCCTCAGCAACCCTGCGCATGAATCTGCTTTCCCCACCCCTGAGCGATGCGTCCCTCCGCCCAGCCCAGCCGGGGCCCGGACTACTTTTCCTCCCGTGAGGCCGGGACTACTTTTCTTCCCGTGGCGCCTTTAACCCCTCGCAGCCCAGTTGTGGGTTAGTACACCTGATAGTGCGCGCAGCGCAGTGGTTATCATCTCACGGCTGATCCTCTAGACCCCGCCTGCTGTGTCCTCAGCTGTGCTGCTCGCCCTCATGATCCACCTGAGCGCCTCGGCACCGGATTTCATTTTTTAAGGCTCCAGAGCAGTCTGAACTCTCCATGGGCGGTTTTTACCGGTGTAGACCAAGCTCAGGGAGGGCAGGGACGAGCCTGGGACACAGCAGACACTATCAGGGATTAGTCTGGAATACAGTGGGTGTCTAGAGTAGGGGTTGGCGTCACTGGGCCCCCGAGGGCTCTTGCACGAGTTTGCTCCGCACCATCTCCACCTCCCACGGCCCCCTTAGACCATAACGGCGCGACTTTGCCAACTCTGACGCTCCCCGTGGCTCGGTCGCACTCCGTTTCCGATCTGTTCTAAATTAGCGAAGATGGGGGCACGACTCCAGCTCTAGAATGGTTCTGGATCTAAACCCGAGCTCACCTAAATTTACTAGTATCGCCTTCCTGGTGGGGACGGGGAAAATCGAAGGGAAGGGAGGAGATGGGGGCGAGGAGAACGAGGGCCAGAAAAGGGAGCGGAGCACCAGTTAACCGTGCACTCTCAGCCTTGAAATTTGGGTTCCAAACTCCAGATAATAGCGTTGGCCATGCGCAACCACGACCACTCTGCTGCAGTTCTCGTGTTCTTCCGGGCAGGCTGTCCCTGCTCCGCTCGGGAAAGCACCAAAGCCATGCTCCTTCTAGCAACAGCCTAGTCGCATAAGAAGTGCCAGCTCTGGAAAAGTGTTCAGCCCGACCGCACCGGGCGGCGAAGTGAGGTGCACCTGCGGCCCCAGCCCGGACTTTGGTCACGCTCTCTTGGCGGTTTAGTGACAATACGGGCTCAGAGATGGGGATGGTGGGATCTGTGTTAGAGGGCTGGACTGTCAGACCATGAGGCTGGAGGACCGCTGGCCTTACGTACAGCCCCTTCCCCCATCCCCGCCTTAGCTCGCCTATATTTTCCAATTCTCCAACTCGTTTCTTTATTCATTTTACTGAGGCTTCGTTCTAGTACAACTGTAGCTTCCGAACCCACGTGGGGTTCTGTGGAGATCGGAAAGGTAAGAGCCGTGTTCGGTTACTTTCCTTGATCACTTTGGCAAGAGCAGAGAGCCAAGGTGGCATGGAGATTTAAATACGCTTTGCTGGACAGGAGAGAAATGCCGGGAGGGGGCGCAAACTCCGTGGTGTGGATGTTTAGTATCCCCCACACTCCCAGTTTGACAGCCCACCCCTCCTGACATTACTTGTCTCGTGCGTCAGCAAGCGTCATACACACCCCTCTCCATTTTTCCATTTTACCCTTCCTTTTCTGCACCCCTGGTCACTAGAGTGTTCCATTTATGCTGTGAGACCTCCCCCCAGGATGCAAGCTAAAAATACAATAGACAAGTTAGCAACAGCCCTGCCATTGGCTCTCAGGCATGGAGAAGTGGCGTCTGATTGGATTTTGAATACAGCTTCTGTGGGGAGAGTGTATCCGCCTTAGGTACCGAAAGGGATGATGGTATTTGTAGTCGATAAGTAGAAGCGCCCAAGGAAATAGGTGTGTTTATATCCCTGTTCTGCCACCTATTCTGGATTTAATGCAACATATATTCTTTTCTTTCCTTCCCTCCTACTCGGGGTTTTCGAGACGGAGTTTCTCTGTTTAGCAGTTGAACTCCCTCTGTAGATCAGGCTGGCCTCTGCCTCCGAGTGCTGGGATTAAAGGTGTGCACCAACACAGCCAGGTCAACAGCTCTTCTTAGGCACCAAATTTGTTTCTTCATCTCTGAAAACATAAAGATCTTGTGATTTAAACAACACTGTATGTACAGCTTGATTCAAACAGGGCTGTCTCCTCTGAAAATGTCTGAATCCACAAATGTCTTATTTTTCATCATGATAAATTGGCCAAATTACAGCCTATAAACCCTAGTTGGTGTGCATTTCCCTGTGAGAAACCTTCCAAGATAGAATGATGAGCTGGAACGAACTGTCGAAAGGGTATCTCAAGAATTTGCTTATGCAGCCATTAGCTGTGGAGGGCCTTGAGTGTCTGTGCTTTTATTTGGATCGGCCTTGGGCACCATTACACACACCAAAAATGTCTGGAAAATCCAGTCTCCTTAGCATATAAATAAAAAGAATAAAGAAGAGGAGGTAATCACCCTTGTAAATTGCTGCTGCCTCAAGTTATGTGGTAAAGTGGAATTCTCTTCCCCATTGTGCAATTTCATCTTGCCAGGGCTTAATTGTAAAGTGAATTAGTACTCAAGCATTTCTGAGTCCCCTCCCATTTGAATAACCATATATTGAAAGACATACACCATATTTTCACAAGGGTCAGCTCTGGCGCCTGCAGAGAGGTGGGAACAACGGCCTCTCTGAGAGCAAAGCAAGTCATGCCAGTCGTTATTACTAATGACAAGTAAAACTGGTCATAATCGGGATAATTAACCCAAAATGAGTCACAATGTCATACACACACATCAGGTGAAAGTTTTATATTGTTTCTTTGAAGTAATCCAAGAAAAAGTTTCTCTGATTCTTAACATCTACTGCAGAAGCAAGGACAGCATGATAAAGGCCTACATTCTAGCAAAGTGTGCCTCTAGAGAAATACTGGTAAAGAACACAAACTATGGTTTTGTTAAGATACCAAAAGGCAGTGTTCAAAGGAACAAACATTTTTAGCTTTGGTGGTGGCCACTTGGGGATAGCATTAATAAGGAATCAGGTTTCCAGGAATTGATGGAATCCAAGGCAAAGAATATTTCACATTTACAACCTAGCCTGAAGCTATTAAAAAGCCACAGGTCAAAACGGTAACACATATTCTGTTTGAAATTTTGCCAGTTCAGTTTGATTCCCTGGGAATTTTATTACTTTATAAATTGCTAAGTGGGGTGTGGCAATAGCAGCCTGTGTCTGTCATCACAGCACTCACAATGTAAAGGCAGGTATTGCCACAAGATGTAGGTCAGCTTGGTTTCGTAGTGAGTTTCAGAACCTCTAGGGCTCATGGCAAGGCCCTGTCTCCTCAAAAACCTGCAATATGATCAAAATGTTGTCTATACATGTGTGAAATTCTCAAAGAATTGAAAAAAAATACCACACTGAAAAAGTTGCTAATTGGTAAACCAAGGTCAACATTTGGTAGATGTATTTTCTGATATATATATTAGCACATTGTACTACAGCTGTATGTTGATATATAACAGTATCTTCCTGTGTGTTTGTATATACACACAAAGGGGTATATTTGTACACATTTTTTATTACAAATATTTTTGTGAGCATATTTGTGCTCACTTGTCATGGTACACATGTGGTGATCAGAGGGTACCTTACTGGAGTCACATCACCTGGCCTGCTCTATTGTTTCATGTGTGTGCTTTTATGAGTATTGGTATTTTGTCTGAATTTATGTCCAGATGTACCATGTGGGTGCAGTCCATGAAGATCAGAAGGTGTCAGATCCCCTGGGAACTGGATTTACAGATGGTTATGAACCACTATGTGAGTGCTAGCAATTGACCCCTGATCTAAAAGAGCAGCCAACAGGTACCCATGGAGACCAGAAAAGGGAGTGAGTTACCCTGGAACTAGTTACAGGAGGCTGTGAGCTGCCTGATATAGGTGCTAGGAAATGAACTCAGATTTTTCCACAGGGTTTCTCAGTATTGCTTTGGAGCCTGTCCTGGAACTAGCTCAGTAGACCAGGCTGGCATTGAACTCATAGAGATTTGCCCTCCTCTGCCTCTTGAGTATCTCACCACTGCTTGGCCCAAGGGGAATTATTCTAATGCTCAAGATAGACCCCTGTCCCTCCTAAAAAAATAGTTTCAAGAGCTTTCACTTTATCCAGTTACTAGTAACTCACTGTACTGGGGTTGAACTCGGGAACTAATGAATGTTATGCCAAAGAGCACTCAATGAATGACCACATTGGCGGTATCCTTATCCCATTGTATTTTTCTCTCAGTCTCTGGTCAATCAGAAAGAAAACAAAGCAACAGTGGAATTAGAAAATTAGGCCAGGGTGGGCAGTGGTGGCACACACCTTTAATTCAGCACTTTCGAGGCAGAAGCAGGGGAATCTCTGTGAGTTCTAGGCCAGCCTGGTCTACTGAGTAAACTCTAGGACAGCCAGGGCTCTTTCACAGATAAACCCTGTTTCAAAAAAAAACCAAACAAACAAATACCAAACAAACCACCAGAATATTACGTGACAGAGAAATAGATGCAACAGCTAAGTTGAACTTGCCCACTAACCCATGGTGAAGGGAGCATGCCCATATTCTTAACATGAACATATAAGCTCCCTAACGCTCTTTTAATGGCATTCCATTGAGGACATTTCCTTCAAACTAAAGAGTGGCTTCCCAAACACTGGTAGATGTAAGATCTAAACCACGTGGCCAATAAAGGCTCCGGATATGCTGAAGTGTAAGAGCACACATGTACAGGCCCTAAGTTTGATCCCCAACACCACCAGAAAGAAAAAAAAATAATTCCCCTAACACACTTTTCATTACCTATCTACACTAAAGATCTTAAAAGTCACTAAAGAATAAATTACAACACGTCTAATCTCAGTACTTGGGGAACATAGGGCAAAAGAATTCCCAAGTCCTGGAGGACACAGTGCAGCTTGAGGGTCTATCTCTGAAACAAGGCAAACAGCAACAACCTGAAAATGATCCTGTTTCTTGCTTCCCCTGGTACTTTAGACCTGTTCCAGGCTCCCTGAACACAACCCTAAGTTCCACACTTCCTTACCGCAGTTTCTCAGCACACAAGTCCGGCATTTGCCTACAGGTTCCTATGCTCCTTTCAGGGCTGTTTATTATCACTTTACATTGAACATGTCATCTACTGGGAAGAACATAGCTTACAAGGTGATGGTTAATAACCACCAAATGCTTCAGGAATACACAGGAACCATTACATGGGAGTATAAGGGGAAATTAAATTGCAGGTTGGGAGACATCTGAGGATGCATTTGGCACAGGTCTGAGGGATGAGTGGGAGGAGTTAGCTAAGCAGGAGTACTACAGTGGGAAGATCAACAGGTTAAAAAATAAGGCACACGGGGATAGGCAAAAGCATAAGTTCAGGGACTGAGGAAGAACCCAGTAGTCACAGCACAAAGAGGGTAAAAGGGCCAGGCAGGAGCAAAGCACCTGGAAGCCTTCCTTCCGGATTAGCTTTATTGATGGTCAAGACCTTGTCCTGCTTTTGGGAAGTGCTTGCCAAGCTGGCACCAAAACCCTTCCTTTGTGCACCCTGTGGCCTGTGACAGATGTCCTTTATTCCATTCTCTCAAGACAGAATCTGTCTTAACTCTACTCATTACATTATATATAACCAAGAGCTTTGTTTTTTTGTTGTTGGCCCAAACCAAAACCCTCAATAAAAAGTTATTTCAGGAGAGATGGCTCAGTAGTTAAGAGCAATGGCTGCTCTTCCACAGGACCCATGTGGCAGCTCACCACTAACTCCAGTTGCAGAGGATCCAACACCCTCACAAACACACATGCAGGCAAAATAAGAATGCACTTAAAATAAATAAATGTTATTTCTTGCCACAGTTTATGTTACAGTTGCAGCATAAACAAGGCCAAGTGCATATATTTCTCAGGACCCAGATCTATGGCACTAAAGATCTGTTTAACAATATATATAAACATGCAGAAATGAATTGACTAATGGGTATCGCTAAATTTTCCAGTTTTATAGTTTACTTACAAGGTATTTGTTGGGGCTGGTGAGATGACTTAGTAGTTAAGAACTTTTCTTTCTCTTGCAAAGGACTTTTGTTTGATTCTCAGCACCTACATAGTGGTTCACATCCACCCCTAACTCCAGGGGATCTGATTGATGCCCTGAGATCTGCAGGGACCAAACATGCACACAGTACATATATATATCCAAAATCTTAAACAATTTTTAAAAGGAAACATCCCTTCATATAAATGTGTATTTTATGAAATGAATCATTTTCTAATTTAGTTAGTTTTATCATATTTTCCTCACTATTATTGTATATCTCATTGAAGTAGTATTAGAAAGCCCAGGTATGGTCACTCACATAATGAAATGCTAGCACTCTGATGGCTAAGGCAAGAGGATTGCAACAATGTCCAGGCTAGCCTGAGCTAATGAGTGATGAGTGATGGATAAAAACAAAAGAAAAAAAAAAAAAAAAGGTGAATAGGAAGAAAAAATTGAAATTAAAAGGCACAGGTGGCCTTTGAGTTTTTTGTTTTTCAAGACAGGGTTTCTCTGCATTGCTTTGGAGCCTGTCCTGGAACTCACTCTGTAGACCACGCTGGCCTTGAACTCACAGAGATTTGACTGCCTCTGCCTCCTGAGTGCTGGAACCACTAACACCAGGCTCACCTCTTAATTTTTCCCAGTGGTAGTAATAGGACCCGGCGCTTCATGGACCCCTCAGCCTCTATTACGGTTCACTCACCAAAACCTGGATGAGCACAAAGTAGACTCTCGAAGGTAATGTGGAAGGCAATCAACTACCAGAAAATACACACCAACTTTATTAGAACAACAGAAATTTCCAATTTCAAAAAAGGAAAATAACATGAAGCCAGTGCCACCTAGAATTGTCACATCACATTACTGTTCTGATGGCTCCTGGCTACAATGAGGGACACAGAAGACCACCACTATCATAGCTGCTGCAAGGCCATGCTTTTGTCTGTGGCAGCTTCGTTATCAAGGCCACAGACGGAAGACTCACTTTGAAACTTTTGGTGTGGAGAGAATCTATCAATGTAGAGAGCAGAGCCTTGTTTCTCCAATTAAAACAAAACAATCAACTACCTAGCAGTTTTTCTTCCAGTCTGCTAGAGTGCTCTGTGAAGGCCTCTCTTTCATCCCCACCAGCGTGGTGAGGGAAAGACAGGGGCAGGGGGCCAAGACACTAGGTCTAGCAGGCTGTTCTGGTGACATGCTGGGATCGGTCCCTTTCTGCTGGTGGTAGTAGGTGTCTTTTCTGGCAGCTGCAGCAGCTTGATGGGGGAGGAAGGAGCAGCCCACCCATCACCTCTTCTTGAAGCCGTATTTTTTGCGTTCATAGAACAGGTCTGTCTTAGAACTCCCCAAATTGACAATCTTTGGGCAACCGTCTCTCTGAAAAACAGAACCAAGTTGTTAAGTCCTTGAAATTGGCTTCAGAGATGTAAGATTTAGCCCAGGAGCACAAAAGCATGAGCAGTCCACAGCCTGTGAGAGAGCCTGTATCTAATCCCTAACACCTCTCAACAAAAAACAATTTCTAAAAGATCCAACCAAGGGGTGGTGGTGGCACACACTTTAATCCCAGCAGGAGGGAGGAGCAGGTGAGTGCAGGTCAGCATGGTCTACAGAGCGAGTTCCAAGACACCCAGGGCTACACAGATAAACCCTGTCTTAAAAAAAAAAAAAAAAAAAAAAAAAAAACAACCCACCACTATCACCAAAAATCACATTATCAATGTGGTTTTGCTCTGTAAGTATATCCAAATGCCTTCATTTCCTTAACTGGGGGAGGCACCCCAGATCACTCAGAACTGTCTCTTCCGCAGCTTTTTATGAGGTTTTCAGAGACCCTTTTTTAATTAAAACCAACTGCCCCCAAAAAAAGAAAAAAGAAAGAAAAAATTTAAAATTTACTTAGTATGTATACACATATGCATGCTATGGTACCAGCACAGAGCTTGGAGGACACTGGGTTCTGGGGACTGAGGTCCAGTTGTCAGGTTTAGCAGTAAAGGCCTGTACTCACTGGGAAATCTTGTCAGCCCCTCAAAGACCATTTTATAGCTTTTGGGTTAATGGTCTATTCATCTTTCCAGTTATCCTAAATAAAATAAACTACGTGAGAATGGTAGAAATGGCAAGACAAGGGAAAGAGATGCTTCTCAGTCTGAGAAATGACAGTGAAGTGCATGGATTACACCAAGCACTCCATCATAATTCACACTGTCTTCTATCTCCAACATTAGAATGATGTGCAACTTACACTCCTAGCCAACATTGTCTTACTCCTTAGTATTTAATTCCTCATTAGAAAAATGTGCGTGCTGAAGAGATGGCTCAGCGGACTGGCTGCTATTAAAGGGAACCTCGTTGGGTTGTTCAACCCTTGTACTGCAAAAATAAATAAAAATACATTTTAAAATCCGCAAATGTTTTGTTATTTTGTGTTTGAGATCAGGGAGATTTGTTTGCCATCACATCATGAGAATATACAAATTAGTCCTTCACTACCAAGATTTGAAGATATTGGTGAGTCCTGGTTATTGATTTGTAAGACAGGGTATCCCAGACTGGTTTTATTATTTTTGGTTCCTCGAGATAGGTTTCTCCGTGTAGCCCTGACCATCCCGGAACTCTCTGTATAGCCCAGGCTCAAAAGATCTGCATTCTTCTGCCTCCTCAGTGCTGGAATTAAAGATGTGAACCACCACTACCTGACCCCAGAATGGTTTTACCACTGCCTGACCCCAGAATGGTTTTAAACTGGCAATTCGCCTCCCTCAGCATACCAAGTGCTGGCATTACAGACATGTACCACCATGCCTAACTCCCGATTCTTGATTATTTTTGAGGTTTTAAAAAACTAAAAGATGAGGATACCCAGCTCAGCTTACTGGCCTAATTAATTACCTTATAAATTATAAAAGGTACAGGAAGAGGAGAACAATGGGGGGGGTGGCTTTTGCTGCAGGAAGAATTCTGCACAGGAAAAAGCCTGTGCACTGCATCTACATGATCGTCTGTCTCTCAGGGTGAGAAGCTGGATCATGTCACAAGACTGCTTTGTGTTCCTTGGAAACTAGTGCCAAGTAATTGTAAGCTTGAGCTCAGGTGTCCTCAGAACGTTCCGTATAATGGGAGTAGGTGAAGTGACGTCTAAAATAATTCTCAGGGGCAGAATGAGGGGCAGGGATCCAAAGGTATCAGATCACACGGTGCATGCTGACAAATGAGATGGCATTACTGTTTAGATGGACATGATCCACAGCTGTGGAAGACAGAATACAACTAACTGAGTTCTAGTTGTCTAAGGAATTGGAAAGAGCATTTAGGGCAGTAGACTGTTCAAACCACCAACTGAAATTATGATTTCATACTTAATCGACAACTTTCTCCTTTTCCCAAACAACAGTGGATTCAACAGAGTAAACAATACTTTTCAGCTGCTCTAAAACTCCATCCTGGGCCAAGCACCCCTTTGCTTCTAAGAAGGACAGGGAAAATCAGCAAGCAGATAAAGGTATTAGTGGGCCAAAGCACTCATCAGTGGGGGGAAAAACAACTCCAGGTAAGTAGTCCTCTTAACAACACATGCCCCCACACAAATAGATGTTAACAAAGAAATTCAACCCAACCAAACCCTGTAGCGTTGAGTACAGTGAAAGGCTATTTCCAACAGAAATCATTTGTTTATCCTGTGGCATAAAATGCATGCAGGGAGTAAGAAAACCCTGATGCTCATCCATGGAGAAAACGCTCTCTATTGGGAACTCTAGCTAAAGGCCTCAATGTGGCTTCCTCAATCAACTTTTGCTGGATGTGATAAGACCTGATTTGATGACGTTTTGCTATCTACCTGCTACTTGATATTTATTCCCTAACATTTGCACACTATATGCTTAGTAAAATCAATCAAAACCGAAAGTGAAGCTATCATATGTCATCTTCCGCATCACATAGAACAACCTCCCCTCCCTCCTCAAAGCCCTATTTGGCTTCTGGTAATGGTGGTAGGTAACTGCACATGTGCAGTGCAGGGGCAGCTGAAAGGGGGTGCTGTCAGCATCATGAGCACACACCAAGGACTTAGAAAAGCATAACATGATGTAATGTGGACACAAGGTTTAGTCCGACAGCCTGGGATAGAGCATAAAAACGAGGACGATAATAACCTCTACTTACACAGCCATGTGGTATGAGGAATAGGAAAGAGATGACATCTACAAACCTACACTGCTCTTGGGAATATGAAGTCACATACATGCTGTCTTATTTTAGACTAGGTACTCGAGCACCCTCTAATAGTCTACTTTCTTTCATTTTGTCACAAGAGAAACAGTGCCTTGTTGCTAGGACCTAATATTAGTCTAAGAACAGGGTTAAACTTGCCTGTAGCCTGACCTACAAACCCTCTCACTGAGCCTTGCTCAGAGAACCAAAGGCTACCTATACATTTCCTTTCCACACCACACACCTTTAAGAAACAAAAACAAAAGGAAAACTGGCAATCGATTCATTATACAATACCATTCTTTTTAAAGGTGGTACCAACCTGCACTAACCCTAATTTTGCCACCATACACACTAAACTGTCCTTTATCACAACAGACTCAAGAGAACTGAGTTGGGCATGTAACCCTAGTACGTACCTAGAAGGCTGAGGCTGAAGGAACGCTAGGAGTTTGAGGCCACCCTGAACTACATCATGAATACTAGCCAGCCTAGGACAGAGAGCAAGACTATCTCAGCAATCTCTTCACCATCCCAGCCTTCAAAGATAACTACTACTGATGTGGGTTTGCTGGTACAAATATGTAAGCTCTGCAGTCAGGAAGCAGAATCTTCAGTTCCAGGCTAGTTTGGGACACACACTTGATATCTATGTCTAGCATGAAAAAGAGGAAGACAAGACTATTGAGTGTCTAGTAAACACCACCTATGTGCTCTTTACAACTCAAAAACAAAGGATGCTGTACGTGGATAAGAATAGCAATAAGCCTTTAATCCCAGCATTAGGAGGCAGAGGCAGGTGTATCTCTTGAATTTGAGGTCAGCCTGATCTACAGAGTTAGTGCAAGGACAGTCAGGGCTACACAGAGATACCCTGTCTTGAAAAACAAACAAAAATACTAATGAACTGACAAGATGACCCAGCAACGATGCTTGCTAGTGTTATACCAACCTGACACAAACTAGAATCATTTTGAAAGAGGGAATCTCATCTGAGAGAACCCACTAGACTGACCGGTGATACATCTCTGTGATTAATGATGGGTGTGGGAGAGCCCAGCCTATTGTGGGTGGTGCTACTCGTGGGCTGGGGATCCTGGATGCTGTAAGGAAGCAGGCTGAGCAAACCACAAGGGAGCAAGCCAGTAAGCAGTGATCCTCCATGGTTTTTGCATCAGTTCCTGCCTCTAGGTTCCTGCTCTGAATTCCCACAGTGGCCTATTACCTGGTGGTGTAGGAAAAATAAACCTTTTCCTCCCTAGTCTGCTTTTGATCATGGCATGTCATCACAACAATACAAACCCAACTAAGACAGCAAGTAAATATACTTACCTAGCCCAACAATTGAGTTAAACCCCCAGGACCAGAGTGTAAAGGGAGAAATGACTTCCACAGGTTGTCCTTTGATCTCTACACAGGCACATACCCACTCACCAGAGACATCAAAGCAACAGAGAAAAGGTTCTCCAGACTGCTGATACTGACAAAGACAGGCTTCTCTTGCATTCTGCCTTTGATATAGAATAATTGCTCTTTACTAGACCACATCCAATTGGGCTCACAGGCTTGATTGAATTACCTACACGACTGGCTGAACACTGCAATCTCCATAGACCAGAAGAGAAAGCCACGGGTGACAAAATGGTCCAAAGGGAAAGAAAGGCCAGGCAGAAAAGCTCAGCCTACACTCACATCCTTCTCCTGAATTGTGCACTCTTTACAATAGTAGGCATCAGAGACTCCAGGACCTCCACAGATCACACAACGGCCCTGGTAAGATCCATAGTTACACTCATCACATATTCGAACCAGGGTACAGGGTCGCACATAGGAGTCACAAATCACACATTTGCCATCACCTGAAAAGGAAGGAGGATGGAGTTATATTCACTAGCAATTACGTCCTAAAGATCTTTGTTCTATGGGGGAAATAACTAGTGTCCCTTTGACTATGACTTTAGGCCTTTCCACCATCTTGACAGCATCTGCCTTATCCTATATCTACCACAGTTTCCTTCAACATATACAAATGTTAACTCATACATGGGAAGTTTGGGGAAGACTTATTAGCTGGGAGCTTATAAGTCTATGTAGTTATCATCAACAAATTGCATGCTTTCTTGCACACACATTGGCTTGGGATGGTTCACACTACTCTGACAGTTACTTTTTTTTTTTTTAAAGATTTATTTATTATGTATATAGTGTTCTGCCTGCACACCAGAAGCAGGCACAGATCTCATTATATATGTAGTTGCTGGGAATTGAACTCAGGACCTCTGGAAGAGCATCCAGTGTTCTTAACCTCTGAGCCGTCTCTCCAGCCTCCATACTCTAACAGTTCTTACTGTCCAAAAGTAGACAATTTTTCCCCCCAAAACCTAAATACTAAGTACTGAAAGTGTGCAAGCTCAAGTGAGAGGGTGGTGGGGGAGCTTTGTTGTAGCCAGACATTCAGAGTTCTTTGCAGTCTGGCTTATCCATTCAATGCTTCTTCACTGTTCCTCTAAAATTAAAGCCTTGTTGACTCATCAAAAAGCAAAGGAAGGCAGGCAATGTGTGAGAGGGCATGTTCCACTCACATTTTTCACACAGTCTTCCGATAGCTGCAAGGTAAAAGACAAGTAAAAAGTAGAGTTAAAATTAAAACGGTGACTTAGCAAAGAAGTTGTTCCTCACGCTGGGGATAGATGGGGCAGGTAGCAATGACCACAGTAATCAGAGCAGGACAGCTGTCTTAGTCTCCTTTTTCTCACTCTCCACTCCCCAACCCTTTTGAGACAGAGTCTCATTGTATAGACTGGAACTTCTTATATAGTTCAAGCCAGCCTCGAACCCGCAGCAATCATCCTGCCTTCAACCTCCCTGGAGCTGGGGTTACAGTCGTGAACTATCATGCCCTGCCTATGCCCCTAAATTTTGCTTTGCACCAACGCCCTATCCCGAAAGTTGTCCTGAACCCTCTAAGCAATCTAGCACGGCTTCTCCAGACCTGGCACAGACGCTCCCGCCAACCTCAGGCTCCCAGATGCGCGCTCCTGCCCTCTTACCAGAAGCCACGAACCGGTGCGCACCTCCAGAATACCCAGGGACCGTAAGGCGCGAAACGTGGAGCCCCCAAGCCAAGGCCCTAAAAAGGAAGCGAATACCCCACTCTCCCGTTTCTAACACCATCCCACTTCAACGGAAAGGAGCAGGGAACCAACTCACCAACACCAGCCTGCTTGCGGCAGAAAATCAAATCTGGATGATGTTTAGCCATAACTCTTTCCCCAAGGCGGCCGGAAGCTTAGAGAACTTCCGCTCGACCTTTAACCTACGCCGTTCCTACACCCAGTACTTCATCATGATTGGTTGTCAAGGTGCCCATCAGAATTTGCCCTTCCTTGCACTAAATCCCGCTAGTTCTCGCGAGTTTTCTCAGAGTGCACGCCCCTGACCCTAGCAGATGCATCAATGACTTTAATAAAATTTTTTTTTCTTCCCGATTTGAACGCATAAACTAAGCTTTTTTCCTTGGATACAATTTCTTTTTTTAAAAAAAAGATTTACTTATGTATTTCATGTATATGAGTGCTCTACTTGATGTATTCCTGCGTCACAGAAGAGGATATCTGATCCTATTATAGATGGTTGTGAGCCACCGTGTGGGTGCTGGGAATTGAACTTAAGACCCTTAGAAGAGCAGCCAATGATCTTAACCGCTAAGCCATATCTCCAGACCCTTAGATAAAGTTTCTACATATAGCTGGGTGGTGGTGCACAAGCCTTTAGTCCCAGCACTCACGAGGCAGTAGTGGTAGGCTGATCTCTATGAGTTCGAGGACAGCCAGGGCTGTCTCGAAAAAAAAATTGTACATATGCTATTTTTTGTGCTCGGGGTTGAGGCCAGGGCCTCATTGCATGTTTCCGCAAAATATGTGGTTTGTGGGTTACCCTTTGAGGGTCAGGGCGTAAAGAATGACCTTGAAGTTCTGACTTCACTCCTGACTACATTCCCAAGTGCAAAGATGACAGGACTGCGCCGAAAGCCAAGTCAGCAGTTTCTCTTTCTGCTCGGTTCCCGTCATGGAAGCCCCGCCCACTGCGCTCTCTGGACTCCGGGGAGAAAGGCGCCACCGTCACCGTGACGCGCCTCTCCGAAAGCCACGCCCCTTCCCAGTCTCTTCAAAAGAGCCATGTGGCACGTCACTTTCACGCGACCTCATCTTTGTCAGTGCACAAAATGGCGCCTTACAGCCTACTGGTGACCCGGCTGCAGGTGAGCGAGTTCAGATGTGTGGGTTCACGGGGGCGGGGAGCCTGCTGCTCTGCCTGCGGCGGTAGGCGAGGCCCGGAGAGGCGGGCTCGACTTGGGGATGACTTTTGCGTCCCTGTCCCGGTTGCGGGCCCAGCGTCCTTGTCCGCCACTGCGTTGTCCTAGGTCAAGGTGTCCCTGGCACAGTCAGTTCCCAGTGCCTGTCCTCGTCACCGCCCAGCGGGAAGCTTGGGTTTAAGCATCCGCAGCCTGATAAAGGATGGGGGCACCCCTTATTTCCCGGGGGCCGAATTGCCTGCCCCCACGTGTGGGTTTCTGTTCTCAAGGTGATGACAAGGTGACTGGGGGAGCACGGTGGTTGTGGGTTTCTCTAAGCTGGGTGTTTGAAGCCCTCACTTCCCAATTTTAGCAAAAACTTGCCAGCCATTTGTATCTGTGGTTCTCGGGCCTGGAGTCTGCAGAAGCTATACCCAGTACTATCTTTTGAGGACACTTGGGGTCATAGATGTAAGAAGGGTAGATTATTCTGAGTCCCAGTATAGTAAATAGACGTCGTTTCTCACCTCTGCACCAGATGTCAAGACTGTTTATTAATATAACTTGATTTATATATTTCTGGCAACAAAGATGTCAGGTGATTTTTTCCAAACTCAATAGATAGTTAAACTGCAAAAAAGTAGATGAGAGTTCTGACTTTCACAGTGTCACTAAAGTGCCATACATAGCTTGAGCAGTGACCCTAATGGTTCTCCTTGTTCATGGCAGACCTGTCTGAACCAGGGTGTGGTCTTTTGTATTTGTCGGCAAATACAAAGTCAAGTATTTCAAATTCAGTTAGTTGCTTTTTAGATACTAGGTGGAAAGATGAGAAGACTCAACAGTTTGACCTTGACTCTCCTATTATAAGACATCTAGAAAGTTGACTTTGACTGGCAGATAGCTTTTCACTCCTAACTTGACAATCCTAGGAAGGTATAATGTTAAGTTTACTGTAAAGTATGTATTTTGTCAATAAAAATAAAGCAATAAAAGTACCCGTGGACATTTTCTGGCAACCTTTTATGATTACTTTTGTGAATCTACCACTTTGGACCAAGTGGCACAACTTTTAACGTAGAATTAATTTTAAAAAGTTATGTGCTGCATCCTCAGGAAGCATTATTATTCAATGTTATGTTTTTGTCACATTACTTAAATGCAAAGTGTAAAATAAAACTCTTCATTTATCTAAACAAATCATTTGAATTTTGACCAAGGCAAGGGATTTACAGCTAAATTATCTCTGCAGTTCTTTTGATTCTTTAGATAGTATGGAGAGTTTTGTCCTGACTCTGTTGTCCTTTGATTTAGTGGAGCCAGAAAAAAGTTATTTAATGGGATAAATGACTTTTGAGTTTGGAGAAAAATATAATGTCACATTTGGACCTTGGGAAGTATGAGTGTAGAAAGATATCTGGGCTATAGTTCAGGTCCTGCCTTGATCCCATGACCTTGTAATTTTAACTTCCTATGTTCTTTGGCTATCAGCTGGGGATGGTCTTCATTAAACAAATATTTATTTAACAATTATGGCGAATTAGACTGTGTTTACAATGATATAGTTCAACTTCTTTTATACTTGAATCTAAGACCTTGAGGACAGGGTTGACTACTGGAGGCAGGATAAAAGTCTCCTCACATACTCATTTAGCTAAGGTGAATGAGTAGTAATATATATCCTTTGCAATATACCACTGCACTCAGATAGCCAGACTGTCGCTAATGCCTCATGACTCTGCTCTGAGAACATCTTTCAGCTATCTCTTTTATGCTTGCATGCATTTGAGAAGTGATGGCTAATACCTTGGTAGCTATATCTAGTCAATCTCTAGCATGTATTGATTACTTCATAAACATCACAGGCTTTTTCTTTTCTTCCTGTCTTATTTTGGTGTTATTTTTGAGTCTGGTTATTACTGTGTTCTTGGTGCTGGCCTTGAACTTTTAATTCTTTTTCTTTAGCCTCATGAGTGCTTGGAGTACAGGTACATGCCACCATGGCCAATAGAAAAATTGATAAGAAAACAACCCTAGTTTTTTTTGTTTTTGTTTTTTTCCCAGTGCATTTAAAGCTTTATTATTTTATGTTAATGTGTATGGGTGTTTTGCCTGCATGTATGTATATGCACCATGTGCATATATGCAATGTTCACAGAAGTCAGAAGAGAGAATCAGATCTTCCTGGAACTGGAGTTAGAGAAGGTGTGGAAGAGCATCCTGGGTCCTCTGAAAGAGCAGCTAGTGATCTTAACCACTGAGTCACCTTGCTAGTCTCCAGTTCCTGTTCTTCTGGAATGTTTACTATATTCTAATGTACCCTTAGATCTTTCTCAGCCTGAATATTTATGTATCTTCTTTTGGCTGGACCAAGCATGAAAGAAGGTTACAGAATAGTTAGTATCACTCCTGCCACTAATGCTAGCATTTACCTTACTAAGTAATTGCTCGTGACTCTGGGATAAGGCATACCTATGAACAGCAGTGTTTCAGGTAAAGATACAGAAAGGAAATACAGAATAAAAGCTAATATCATGAATTCACGCATCAAAATGTTTGGGTTTAAAACCTGGCTTATTACTAAGTAACTGATATTCAGAAAGTTACACCATCTCTCTGTACCTGTTTCCTCATCTTTAATTTAATTTAATTTAAATTGTTCTTTTGAGACAGTTTCTCGGTGTAGCTTTGGAACCTATTCTGGAACTTGAACTTGTAGACCAGGCTGGTCTCGAACACTCAGAGATCCTCCTGCCTCTGCCTCCTGACTGCTGGCATTAAAGGTGTGAACCACCACTATCACCTGAATTCCTCATCTTTTAAATACCATAATATGTCTATTTTAATCAAGTAACAGTTGTAAAGTGTTCAAACCCCTATCTGACATCAGTGAGAGTTCTATATACTCATTAAAATTAGATAAATGCTTATCATTTTATTTTATTTTTGGTTTTTCGAGATAAGTACTCAGGAGGCAGAGGTAAGTGTATCTCTGTGAGTTTGAGGACAGCCTGGTCTACAAAGCTACACAGAATAACCCTGTCTGGAAAAATTAAAAATCAAAACACCTCTGCCTTTGAATTTTAAACAGTTTATTCTGGTGGTATGTTCACTGTGAAGCCTTCCCGTGAAAAAGTCTGTGAAGAGTTAGTGGACCAATTTTAGGTCTCAGATTTGGGTATCCAGTATACTATGTAGAGGACTAGCACAGCATTTCTATGTGAACCAACTGCTTCTTACAAGCTTGCTGCCTAACTCTAGACTCTGGGAGTGGGAAGTAAACAGAGAAACTAAGCCAGGTCCCATAGCACATGCTTGTTGCCTCAGCTGCTCTTCAGACTGAGGGAGGTGAGGAATTGGAAAATGACCAAGTAGACAAATAAGAAATTTGGTTCTGCTAGGTGGTGGTAAATGTCTTTAGTCTCAGCACTGTATTTGTGGGGGTAGGGGTGGGGCGGAGGGAAGTTGGTTTCTGAGTTGGAGGCCATCCTGGTCTACATAGTGAGTTCTAGGAGAGCCAGAGCTATATAGTTGAAATACCCTGTTTCAAAACAAAACAAAAAAAAAAGAGGTTGGTTGTTATGAATATAAGTAGAATAAAGGTAAGATAAAGAAGAATAAAGAGGAAATACAGTAGAGGTAAAGAGTAAGGGATGGGAATGTGTCAGAATTTCAACTTTGGGAGGTTTGGGATGACTGTAGAGGAGGTGACCTTTGAACTGAGATTTAGGTGATAATAAAATAGTGATATTGTGTTTTGTGGGAGGAGATGTCAGGTAGAAGCAGCAACATGTACAGAGTATCTGATAAAGCTTTGAGCTGGTGTGTTGAGGGTAAAACAAGGCAGTCAATTGATGTCATGGGAGGGAAAGCTGAGAAGGAAATGCATCATGAAGACTTGTTAAGGAAGTTCAGGTTTATACCCACTCAAGTACTCAGAGGAAAATCCACTGGATGACTTTCTCCTATCTATCTATCTATCTATCTATCTATCTATCTATCTATCTATCTATCTATCTATCTTCTTTATTTTTATTTTATTTGTATGTGTAATTTGTCTGTACACTACATGCATGCAGTATCCATGGAGGCCAAAAGAGGGTAACGACCCCCCTGGGACTGGAGTTGCAGATTATTGTGAGGTGCTGGGAATTGAACCCAAGTCCTGGAAAAGCAGCCAGTGCTCTTAACTGTTGAGTCATTGTTTCAGCCTTATCTCTGTACCATTTTAAGTCAGGGAATAACGTTACTGATTTATGCTTGAGGAAAAGAATCTGAGTTGCTGTGTAAGGTGCTGGACCATCAGAGGTCAAAGAGCAGGCAGGGAGACTTGGGATCTATGAGACTATAAAGTGCTGGGGTGTGTGCTTGTGCTTTCGAGAATGTTTGAGCATACAAGTACATGTGTTTTGTGTGGGTATATATTTGTCCCGGATGAGACTAGCCTGAGATACACAAGACACTAACAAAGAGGATGAAAAGATTTAAGAAGTTTCTTTTTTTTTTTTTTTTCTTTTTTAAACACACATTTATTTTGTGTTGAGGGAAATGTGTATGTACATGTCACAATGCATGTGTAGGGCAGAGGACAACTTGTGTGAGTCAGTTCTCTATTATATATGATCTGGAGTATGAACTCAGGTCATCATGCTTGTCAGCAAGTACCTTTATCTTCTGAGCCATCTTGTCAATTCCAGTTTCTTGTTTTACAAGTAAGCCCTCCCCAACACTGAAAATAGGTGCAAAATAGGAGTGTCTCACAGTGTTCTTATAAAAGCTATATTGGAGTTCCTGAAAGGCATAGGGATTAACTTTTTTGAGTTCATTTTACAAAGCTTAGTTCAAGCAACAGATTACTAGTTTTGGAACCAGATGTGGAATGATCTAAGCTGTAGTTAAGATTCTCAGATTCCTCATCTGTAAAATGGGCATATTACTTTCTATCTCACAGGATAGTCATGGCATTGTGTGTATCAGATACATGGGGCAAATCGAGTATGGGATATGGCTTATAGGATAATGTTAGTTTCTCTCTCTAACTCACACCCACCCATTTCTGTTCCCAGCTAACTTACAGCATCCTTCCATTTAAGAGACAGAGTCTAGGGCTGGTGAGATGGTTTAATGGTATGGGCTTATCACCAAAGAGAAAACATTCCTACAAGTTGTCCTCCAACCTTCAATGTGCACACATGCATTCAAAAACACGATAAACAAACAGGTGTTTGCCACCACCTAGCTTTTTTTTTTTTTTTAATTTATTTGTTTTGTTTTTGTTTGTTTTATAGTGGTGTGTGTGTCTGTGTCTGTGTCTGTGTCTGTCTGTCTTCCTGCCTGCCTGCCTGCCTGCCTGCTTTTTCGAGCCTGGGTTTCTCTGTATTCTCTGTATTGGCCATCCTGGAGCTTGCTCTGTAGACCAGGCTGGGTTGAATTCACAGAGATCTGATTGCTTCTGCCTGCCAAGTGCTGGGATTAAAGATGTACACCACCACTATCATGTTTTAGTTTTTTTGAGACAGGGTTTCTCTGTGCAGCCCTGGCTGTCCTGGAATTTGCTCTGTAGACCAGGCTAGATTCACACTCACAGAGATTTGCCTGCCTCTGCCTCTCAGATGCTGTGATTAAAGGCATGTGTCACCTCTGTAGCTGCCACCAACACCACTACCCCCTTCACTGGAGCTCAGCTTATTTTTTTTATTATATATGTGAGTGTTTTGCTTATAGGTGTGTATGTATGTACACTAGGTACATGTCTTGTCCCCAAAGAGGTTAGAGTTTGTTAGATCCCCTGGGACTGGAGTTATAGATGGTTGTAAGCCATCATGTGGGTTCTGGGAATCAAATCTCGGTCATCTGCAAGAGCAACAAGCAAGATTTTTGTTTTGTTTTGTTTTCCAAACAAGGTTTCTCTGTATAGCCCTGGCTGTACTGGAATTTGCTCTGTAGACCAGGCTGGCCTCAAACTTAGAGATCTGCCTGCCTCTCCCTCCTTAGTGCTGTGATTAAAGGTGTGAGTCACCATGCCCAGCCTGTTGGTATTATTTATAAACAGTCCCTTGTGACATCACTAAATTTGACAATGGAGCTGTAAAGGTTAACTTCAAATAAGGGCCAGTGAAAGACCTCTCTTGCTACAAGGGAATAGTAATATAAATGTTATAGTACAGGGCTGAAGCCAGCAGTGGATGGATGTGCTAGGACCTCAAAACAGACTCAGCCCTCTGGTCGGCACCCAGATTTGGTAATGCATGTTTAGTTTACCCACTGCTGTTGCTGATGTTGGAGCCACCAGTTCAGGCCTGGGGGAACTGGGACCATATCAGCTGTCACATACTGAGTTCAGGTCCTTTCACCTGTCACAGATTTAGGTCTCCTTTTTTATTTGCTTTTTTCAAGACAAGGTTTCTTTGTGTAGCCTGGCTGTCCTGGAACTAGCTCTGTAGAAGAGGCTGGCCTTGAACTGAGAGATCCGTCCTAGATTTTTCTTTTACTAGAGTTTACCCACTTGTCCTTCACAGCAATCCAAAGATGTCAACATTCCCTGCCTATTTTTAATCATGATGAAATTGAGGCCACAAAGGTTAAATAGTTCATCTTAGGTCACAGATAGCACACTACAGAGCCAAATTTGAACTATCAAATTTGGTCTTTTGACCACTTAGCCAACCTTTTCTCCCAGAGCTCTCCCCTGGGTGTAGGGAGTAGAGACAAATCTTTGGAGAGTAGGCTGGGTATGGGGTACACAGTTCAGTTGGCCCCAGATACCAGTGAGGCAGAGGTGTGGGTCTCACAGGACAGCTTTGAGGGATGTCCCCCTCAGTATGCTGCCATAGAACTGTTCCCTAATCTGCAGGCTAGAGCAGGGTTCAGGATTCATATTCACATTACATGCCCATAGTCTCTGCTGCTGAAGGCAGCGGCAAAAGAGAACTGGACAGAGGAGTGAATAAGTCAGCCTGTTTCTTAAAGGAACCCTGCTGCCTTTGGTAGACATTTAGAGGCTGTGACTTGTGGAGGCTTGGCTCTTCACCATACTTTTCCATGTCTCTGGAAAGGACTGCACCACTTTTGTTCCTACTGGTTGCATAGCAACTGAGCTAGCTGATTGCCTGCTGGCAAGAGGAAATTGTGTAGCTTTGGATTCTTAGGAGAGATGCCAAGCGTTGCCTATCACCGGGGGTCGGAAAATCTGTTAGAAGCTACAGTGGTGGTGTGGGAAGATGCTTCTACTCTACAGAGTGTTAACTGACAGGCATTCCTGGGTTGCCTACCTAGAAGGAGTTCCCTCGGTGGCTTTCCCACCAGAAAGTGCTGAACAGACAGTTACTGAGACCAGTGAGCCTTGGAACTGTGGAGGCCACGGTCAGGAATAACAAGGGGTCTGACTCTATCTTTCGTATTTTGTCCCAGTAGTTTTCCACTTCTTCTCAGTCCCCACTGATTTTTTTGTTATCATTCTGTTATCATTACAGGAGAGCAAATCAAGGTTCAAAAGAGGTCAGGAATCCTAAGGTCCCACAGCTCAGGAGGCTGAAATTCTAAGGGAGAGGACCCAGATCTAGAAGGATGCCATTTCTTTACCTGTGGGGCATCCCACAGTGGCTCACTGACAGGCACCTGGTGACTTTCCTCTCACTGAAGCAAATCAGGAGACCCCTCCTGACCCAGGAGTCCAGTCTCTGGGTAGCTCAGTCACCTCCAGCTCCTTGGCTTGCTGAGGGCTAGGACCCACTGACAAGTTGCTCAATAACCTAGGCTTGGCAGTATGGGAGGGATCTGCCATTGTACCAGCCAGGCACCATGACAGGTGCAGGTGCAGCATGGACTAATGAATGGTAGGTTCTGTTCCTCTTGAAAAACCACAATTTAGAGTTCAGGTTTAGGGATAGATTGCCATGCCACCTTTTACCATGTCTTTTGTCCTTTGGCTAGTTATGTTTGTTTTAAGACAGCCTGTTACGAGTGGTTTTCCCGCTGGCCTGGTCCCAGAGCATCGCCAACCCCAAATAACACACAGAGACACTAGATATAGCCAGTTACTAGAGTTTCTTATTGGCTAGCTCTGTCTTAAATATTGACCTATTTCTTCATTTCTTCTGTTAATCTAAGTGTTTCTACACGTTCTTATCTTACTGGAGAGAAGGTCCAGAGTTCTACTCTTTTGGTCTTACTTTTTTTTTTTTTGAAGATTGATTGATTGATTGATTGATTGATTTATTATGTATACGGTGTTCTGCTTGCATGTGTCCCAGCAGGCCAGAAGAGGACACCAGATCTCATTACAGATGGTTATGAGCCACCATGTGGTTGCTGGGAATTGAACTCAAGACCTTTGGAAGAGCAACCAATGCTTTTAACCTCTGAGCCATCTCTACAGCCCCTTGGTCTTACATTTTGAATCTCCTATCCCTGAATCTTCCTTGTCTCCTAGTCCCGCCTATCTTGCTCTCCTATTGGTCAACAGAGCTTTATTCATTAAACAATAAGAGAAACATAATTACAGAATGCCATCTCCCATCAACAGTCTCTTACACCATAGCACAAGTCTGAACTCTCCTGTCTTCCTGAGTGCTAGGATTAAAGGCTTACTCTACCAGGTTTGGTCCCTGCTTTTCTTTTATACCTTCACACACCCACTTCCACCGAATCTTCACCCGGGTGTTCCAAGCAGAGGTCCTTATTTATTGTTGGGTTGTCCAACCAGGTTACTAGGGGCTTTTATTGGTCTTGACCCAACAAAGGTCTATATTATTGTAGGGATGTCTTTCTTCTTGGTATCTGTCAGGTTTCTTGGCACACAATAGGTGCTCAAGTGTTAGATACATATGTGTTACATAACTAGGAAAGGTTTTGTGAAAAGCTACCACCAGCCTCTTTAAGTACTTCCTGTGTCTTTTGAGTGAATTGTGGGCATAGCCACAATGATTTTTAAAAGTTCAACTCTGATCTCATGATCTTATTTAAAGCTTCTGTGGCTCTCCCATTGCTAAAAGTCAAATTAAACCTTTAACATGCCTGGCAGTAGTGGCCAGCCTGGTCTACAGAGAAAGTTCCAGGCAGCAAAACCTACACAGAGAAACTCTATCTCAAACAAACAAGCAAATCATTCAACATGTATGTCTTGAGGTGTTAGCTTACAGTTCAGAAGTTCAGTTCATTATCATCTCATCAAGGTAGAGAGTAAGTATGGCAGCATGCAGGCAGACATGGTGCTGGCCTCATCTTGATCAGAAGGCAATAGGAAGTGAACTATGTGTTACACTGAACAAAGCTTGAGCAAGAGACCTCAAAGCCCACCCCCCCCCACAGTGACACATTTCCTCCAACAAAGCCATACCTACTTCAACAAAGCTACACCTCCTAATAATGCCGCTCCCTATGAACTTATGGGTGCTAATTCAAACTCCCATTGTCCTACTGTCAAGCTCATGCTAGGCATAGCTACAGCCTGATGAGTTTAGTTAAAACAGTGATCACCTCCTGTTCAGCTTGTTGCTTATAGGGTAAAAATGGAATTAGTTGAGTCTTTTCCTGTACACTGTAAAGGGCAGATGACACCTAAGCAAAAGGAGCTAATGATTGCAGCACAGGGGTTATGGACTAGTCAGATCTAGACTGTGGTCAAGAAGTTCAGTCTTGCTTTAGGTCTGGGGCCTACACCAACAGTCCATGTCACAGTGAGCTATGATCGAAGAGAAAGTCTTCTAGCAGCCTCTGGGAGTCTGGAGATGAATGGGAGAGGGCCCCATTGTAGCTTTTCAGAGGCCTCCCATCCTCTCCTGTTTTGGGGGGACAGAGGTCAAAACATTTACCAAGACTTACATAAGATGTGGTCCACAATCACTAGGGTGCCATGCTGTGTCTGGGAAGCTTGGCCCTTTCAGTGTGTGCTACACAGTAAGCATGAGCTTCAAGTTGGACATCCAATGTGACCTATCCAGACAGGCTTAGTTAGGACAGTGTAGATCTCATTGTCAACACTCTTTTGGGTACTCAGGTTCAACCAATGTAACAGCCATCAAACTGAACTGCCACTCAGCCCTGACTTTTTTGTTTGTTGTTAGGGGCAACCTAACTGATCTGTCAAATGTCCTGAAGAAATCGAATTCAATATTCTCACCAACCTACCTAAGTAAACGTAACCAAAGTTACCTCTCGAGTGAGACTTTGGTATTCACAGAGCTCTACTGGGTGTCAGGGTTTTGCACCTTGCTTGCTGCTTATAGGTAGTATCTAGGAAATTTAAAATGCATGAAAGAAAGCTGAGTGGCACATACCTTTAATCTTAGCACCCGGAGGCAGAATAAGTGGATTTCTATGAATTCTAGGCCAGCCTGATCTATAGAGCCAGTTCCATAACAGTCAGGACTAAGCAGAGAAACCCTTTCTTAAAAAACAAAACGAACACAAAAGGATGAATGAGCAGGATATCATGGCACACTCCAGCACTTGGGAGGGTGAGGCAGAATTGTGAGTTAGAGGCCAGCATGGACTAGTTTCTAAATAAAGTTCATGAAATGTTTCTCATAGAGTCACAGAACTTGTGGAATGAATCTCTCTTTCTCTCTCTCTCTCTCTCTCTCTCTCTCTCTCTCTCTCTCTCTCTCTCTCTTACTCTCTGTCTCTTTCAAGTTCTGTGAGATATATATATATGAATGACTTACAGGCTGCTGTTAATGAGTTGTTTTTCCCTTTGCCAGTCCCACAGCCGCACCAGCCCCAAATAACACACAGAGACACTGTATTAGATATAAAGCTGTTGGCCAGTTACTAGATTCTTATCGGCTAGTTCTGTCTTAAATATTAACCCATTTCTATTAATCTAAGTATTTCCACGTGGTCTCATCTTACTGGAGAGAGGGCCTGGACCTCTGTTCTCTCCAGTCTTTCCATGTTGACTCCTCCTTACTACTTCCTCTGTCCTCCTAGTCCCACCTATCTTGCTCTCCTATTGGTCAACAGGGCTTTATTCATTAACCAATAAGAGAAACATATTTACAGAATGACATCTCCCATCAGGCTGCAGTCCAGCTAATCCAACAATGGCTAGCTGTGAAGGGAAACTCTTAAGAATCTAGTAGTGTATGCTAGAGTCCTGAAGAAGTAGGCTCCAGTGCCCATGAAGAAATGAATTGCTAGCAAGGTGAGGGCAAGCAGACAAAGAATAAGAATTTCCTTCTTCTTCTGAGTCCTTATATAGGCTTCCAGCAGAAGTGTGGCCCAGAATAAATTTGTGTCTTCCTACCTCAAAGGTCTGGACTAGAAGTGGATTCACCCACTTCAAAACAAGCAGAAACTCTTACAGGTGTGTCCTCCATGTCTGGATTGTAGTTCACCCTAGATATAGTCAAGTTGACAACCAAGAATAGCCACCACAAATGTCATGTAAAATGAAGACATATTAACATGCTTGATCTTTAGATTGATACCATGCCTCTCATTCATAGACCATATGGTACTGACTAGGACTCCTATAGACCACAGGGCTGGACAGAAACTGGTAGTAAAGATGGTAAACCGGGATCAAGGTTATCAGGATTTTCATCCAGGTTCAGAAAATCAGGTACATACACAAGCCAGGCATAGTAGCTCACACCTCTAATTTCTGTATTTGAGAAACAGGTGCATCATTTTTAATTTTGAGGCTAGTTTGGGGAATGCACTTCTAGGGCTCCTTGAGTTACAGTGTGAAACCTTGCCTTAAAAATAAAATCCAGGCCAGTGAAATGGTTCCATGAGTAAAGATATTTGCTGCCACGCCTGACTGCCTAAATCAATTCCTGGAACCAAAGTGGTGTACATAAAAAAGCTGACTCCTCCAAGTTGTTCTCTGATCTGCACATGTGCCCCAAGAGTGTGCCCACACATACATGTACACATACACACAATACATTATAAAATATTTAAAGAAAATCCCAAAACAAGTAAACAAATCAGCCATGTCTGTAAATATTTATGGCTTAAGAGTACTCTGTGATAGCAGGACCATAACTTTTATCCCAGCACTCAGGAGGCAGAGGCAAGTGGATTTCTGTAAGTTCAGGGCCAGCCTAGCTACAAAATAAGTTCCAGACCAGTCTCAAAACAACAACAACCCAAAACAATCAAGAATTGCCAGTAATGCTACAAGCTCTTCCAGCATCCGGGAAGCAGAGGTAGTTAGATCTGTGAGTATGAGGCTAGCCAGGGCTACATAGTGAGACCCTGTCTCAGAGAGAAAGGAAGAGGGAGAGGGAGAGAGGAAAGAGAGAAAGAAAGAGAAAAAAGTGGTGAGGAAAATGTCAATCAAGATGTTATGGTGTTGAGATGTGTGGAAGTGATGTGTGGTTCAGTGTGCCCACTGGCTGTGTTATTGCTGTAAGGCTAGTGGGATTGCAAGCAGATGCCAGGGCAGGGTCAAGCTGCTATAGAACTGGAGATAAGCCAGTAAATGGGTTATTGAGACCCGAGAACTGTCCTTAGCCCAGAGAAGACATTTAGGGAAGACAACAGGACAGATAGTTGTTTTCAGACACCGGGGGATCCCCACCCTGGAGACTGAGTCATCTTGAGTGGGAACAGGATTGCATAGTTTGAACATACTCAGAGGATCCTAGTGTGGCTAGGGTCTGGGAAACATTGTAGAACAACTTGGCCTCAGAGGTTAGTCATGGACAAAGAGCCAACTCTAGTCCCCTATGTGGCATTTAAATTTTAATTAATAGTAAAGGGCCAGTGAGAATGCTAGTTAGGTAAAGGCACCTACTGCCACTTCTAATCACCCGAGTCTATCCCTGAAACCCACAGGGTAGAAGGGGAAAACTGACTCCTGCAGTTTGTTCTGTGACCTTCACATACATGCCATGCCATGCCCGCGCACATACATGGATATAAAATGTTAAATTAAAAAAAAGTGCCATTGTTCAATTGTACTTGCACACACTCATGGGTGCCTCACTGGAGAGCTCAGACCTTTAGAGCAGATCCAACATGGTAGAAAGTCCTGTACACAGTGTTGGCTGTTATTTACAGTTACAAGCACAGAGAAAGCAGGGCAACATTGGGATTGAGGGCTTCATTCATTCATTCATTCATTCATTCATTCATTCATTTTGAGGCTTAGGTACATAGAAACTTGCTATGTACCTCAGGATGACCTCGAACTTTCTTCTTTTGTCTCCACTAAAGTGCTATCATACTAGATGATGGCTCAGGATTAAGCATGTGGATGACTTCTCTTATCCTCAATACCATGACATTGAACCCTGTTGAGGGGAGGCTCAGAGACTTGGGTAACATGCCTGGGGCTGGGTATGGATCAACACCTGCTGCCATGTACCCTGCTCACTCTCCCTCATGGGAAGCTAGCTCACCAGAGGAGTTGCTTCACAGGTGGGCTTTGAAGATTAGAGGATGCTTAGACAGTGCTTGTCTCAATGGTCGGCACTCAGTAAATATTCTGTCTTTACTGAGAAGTTATATCCTTTATCAGCATTTTAAAAATTGATTCATGTAGTGGCATTGAAGATGAATTCAGGGCCTCATGAATAGCAAGGTACACATTCTACCATTGAGTCATATGTCCAATCCCCACCATATTTCTTGTCCTTATTTTCTAGTCATCATCATCATTATTTGAGAGAGGATTTCGTATAGCCCAGACTAACCTTAAACTCCTGATTCTCCTGTCTCCAGCTCCCAAGTGCTGTGATTACAGGTGTGTACCACCATGCCCAGTGTATGTGGTGCTAGGATTAGGCAAGTATTCTGCCAACTGAACTATAATTCAACATACAATTGGTATTATTTTTTTTAAAATTTATTTCATGGACTAGTGAGTTGGCTCACTGGGTAATAGCCCTGCCATTAAACTCTTCACAGCCTGAGTTCACTTCTTGGGACCCACATATTGGAAAGATGAACCGACTCCTGTAAGTTGTCCTTTGATCTCTACACATCCCATGGTGCACAAGAAGGTCAGGGACAGACAACTCCTAGGAGTTAGTTCTCTTTTTCTACTATGGATTTTGAGATTGAATTTAGGTCAGCAGACTTTCATAACAAACACTTTCGTCCACTGAACTATCTCAGTGGGCCTCAGTGTTTTGTTTTGTTTGATTTGGTTTTCGAGACAGGGTTTCTGTTTATTGTTTTGGAGGCTGTCCTGGAACTAGCTCTGTAGACCAGGCTGGCCTCGAACTCACAGAGATATGCCTGTCTCTGCCTCCCGAGTGCTGGGATTAAAGGTGTGTGCCACTATGCCATTCAGTTTTTAAGGGCTCAGTGCACAGAGAGCAAAAAGTAGACTGAATATGTCCAGCAGACTAGAAATGGCCAGGGTTAGGAAAGCAGGAAAGGGAGTAGAGCTAGCAGAGAGAGAGTGAGAGGGTGAGAGCAGGGATAGTAGAGACTGCTGGCCACAAGGAGGGTGAGGGAAGTGTCAGGACATTGGCATGGGGGCTTTGAAATGTGTAACAGCTACTTGTGAGTAGGGCCTGAAGGAGCCTGGAGGCTTTGACAAGCTGATAGATGCCACAGGTATTTGTCAATGGAGAGCCATATGTCCCTTCTGCCAGAAATAAGGGCAATTACTACTTTTTGGCAAATGGGAAACGGTTTCATAAGTTCCTGAGGAATGCTGACTTTTCATTTAAATTTTTTTTATTTTTATTTTATATAAGTCCTATTAACCAGCTTGAGTTATTTCTGGACATGTGGACTGCCTTTTGGAATTTGGAAAATTGGACAGATAGGTTCAGGTACAGATGTGGGATGGTTGTTTCCACACTAAGTTGCTTCTGCAGGATACAGAGAGGTGCTCATTAATGCATGGAGTGATAAGAACCCAAAGTAAGGCAGGGCTTGGCCACACGCCTTAATCTCAGAAGCAGAGGCCAGCCTGGTGTACACAATGAGTTCCAGGCCAGCCAGGGCTACACAGTGAGACTTTATCTCAAACAAACACATTTAAAAATAAAATCCTGGAACTACTAAGAGCCTGTTTTCACAAACCTCTGTGAAGAGAAGAGTACCTACGGGTCAGTCATCTAAAATTGCTCACATGGCCAATGGCTGTGCCCAACACAAACCCAAATGGCAATCACTCTGTCTCTCCTCTAGGTTCTCTGTCACTGCTTCAGGCTGGGTGTAGTTGCAGCAGAAGAACTTGCCTCTTCCATGCTCTGACATAGGAAGGGTCCTTTGGTGAGTCATAGGGCAGGAGCCTTTCACACATAGCTGGTGAGGCAGACAGCAAGGCTCTGGTGCTGGATTTTGAGCTGAAGGGCAAATAGACCTGAGCTCTGGGTTGGGAAGGAAGGCCATTAGTGAGGATGGATGCTGCTTTGTGAGCTGGCCCGTTCTCAGCACAGGGTGACCCTAACAGAATGGCAGCTATGAAGATTGACAGGGATTCAATCATAGTCTCTAGGAAACTGAGGAAGAACTTGGGTCATCAGCTTCGATTTTTCTCTTTCACAGAGAACACACATAGGAAAGATACCTAGAAAGAACTCTCAGCACTGGGCAAAAAAAAAAAAAAAAAAATTTTTTTTTTTTTTTTTTTTTTTTTTAAATGTTGCCTAAGGTCGCAATTATCTGAAGGCTTTTGTTGGAGGGGAAGTATTCCTTTGCCAGGTGGTTCATTTACAAGGCAGTGCTGGCTTTGACAGGAGGCCTCTGCTCCTCTCTGAGTGGACCTCTCTTCCCTGAACTGCTTATATCATAACATGGTAATTATCTTTTCCCAGAGAAACTCAAGCCAGAGGTAGCCTGACAGAAGCTAGTCCTTTAATGGCCTACATTAGAAGTTACTTAGATCACTTACCCCTTACCCCATGTGGTAAGAGGTGTGCCACATGTTAGAAGGCAAGGGAGTCGTGCTACATCTTTAGAAAGGATGAGGTAGTGGCCAAAGCTTAGACCAGGCTCGGCTCATTCATTCTTCTATCTAGGAAACATGTATCTGATGCACCTGAGACGTGCCAGGTAGTAAGGGAGCCTTTCTCTGCTCTCCGGGAACTTAGGTGTGGATAGAGTTCTAGCTGTAGTGTGGGTATTGTTTCAGAGGTGCTCGAACTTTCACACATGGTATCCCTGATTGGTCCCCAGGGCTGGTTAGATCCCTGTCCTGGCTCCTCTAGGACTTAGCCAGTGAGGTCTTTTCTTCAGCTATTGTAACGTATGTGGTAGAACTTGACTTTGAGGCGGTGATTCTGCTATGAATCTTCCCATTTTCTCCTTTTGGGATGGTTTCTGTGGATGCTGAGTCACCCATGCCTCAGTGAGGGAACTACAGCTACAGTCACAGAGTAGCTCATGACACTTGATTCCTCTTTTCACCATGTGGACCAGTCTTTCAGATGTAGACTTTGATGGCCCTGTTTTCTTCTGTTTTGCAGAAGGCCCTGTGTGTGCGGCAGTACCATGTGGC
Organism: Cricetiscus sungorus; assembly: GCA_030556225.1. Taxonomy (NCBI): domain Eukaryota; kingdom Metazoa; phylum Chordata; class Mammalia; order Rodentia; family Cricetidae; genus Cricetiscus; species Cricetiscus sungorus. Next base: position 20,482,745 of record JANBXA010000031.1, on the reverse strand, counting down.
CTCTGTCCTGTGCCAGCGGGCCAAGGTGGCCATGAGCCACTTTGAGCCCAATGAATACATCCGATATGACCTGCTAGAGAAGAACATTAACATTGTCCGCAAACGGTAAGGCTGTGGGGAGCTTGAGGTGCCCACTGAGGGCAGTTTCCCTTTTTGGAGGCATCGGAAGTGCTGGTGGCAGGGTCTAGTGTTCAGGAAACAAAGGGCCCTGCACAGGAAAATCTTTGCACTGGAACGTCTGGCCCTTTTCCAAGGAAGAATAATAGTAAGTGGCCTAGAAGGCCAGGAACCATGTTGCATGCCTGCAATCCTGCACTTGAGAGGTGGAGACAGAAGCATCAGACTAGAGAGTACTTCTAAGGTTCTAAGTTTGTTGACTGGTGAGGCCTACACTCAGTCTAGTTCTGTCTGACGCCGATGGCCCCAGCATTGGTTCTAGTGTTATTTTTAAAATTACATTTTACTTTTTGTGTGGATGCACTTATGCATATGCTGGATGTGGTGATTTATGCCTTTAGTCTTAGTACTCGGGAGGCAGCCAGGGCTACACAGAGAAACTTGTCTCTAGAAACAAAAACACAAAACCAGGGTTCTCAGGGACTGATGACATCAAAATGTAGGCAGTACCGGCCAGACTCCCAGATATTTATTTCTAAAGTGCAACAAGAGTGGAGAACCACTGACCCCACCAATACAGGACCTTGTACAAATGTTTTTCTCCAGGAAACAGTATTTGATTTATTCTTGAGACTCTGACCACTGCCCTGTGGGAAGATAATAGGTTTTCCTTTCATCTTGAAGACTTGCTCTTCCTTCATGATGACTTGACCAGAAAGTCTTACTTGCCATTTAGAGTTTGTTTGTATTTATTTTTTGTTTCTTGTTTTTAAGATTTATTATGTATATAGTGTTCTACCTGCATGTACCAGAAGAGGACACCAGATCTCATTATAGATGGCTGTGAGCCACCATGTGGGTGCTGGGAACTGAACTCAGGACCTTTGGAAGGGCAGCCAGTGCTCTTAACCTCTGAACCATCTCTCCAGCCCTGAGGGGTTGTTATGTAGTAGATAGGGACTGATAATACCACTAACCATCCCACAGTGCACAGAACAGCCCCATATTAGAGTCACCTGGCCCCAAGTGTGCAGAGAGCCAGAGTTGAAAAACCATGACACAGAGAAAAAGTAGAGATGGGGCTAATCTAACCACTGAGCCATCTCTCCAGTCTCGTGATGGGGCTTTTCTAAAAACAATTTCATTCTAAAGAATTATTTTATTGAGGGCAGGAAAAGACTCTGGGGAGTGGGCAGATGGGTTCTTTATTTTTGTATGTGTGGTGATGACAACTGAGTACAGGGCCTACCACCTCCTGCTATACATTTTAGCTACTTACTTCCCGGCTCCAAAAAGTATCCCCTGTATGCAGCTTGTCAGTGTGATTATACATAGGAAAGCTGTCTCTCGAGGGTGTCTTTGTTGGTTGATTCTTACTCTGTAGCCCTGACAGATTGGCACTGGCTGTGGAGTTCAGGTTCATCTTATATTACTGATAGTCTTCTTGCCTCTGCCTCCTGATTGCTGAGATTACAGCACTACTATGTTCCACTTTAATAAAGCTATTTGAAAACAACAGAACTGTGTCAGGCATGCCGGCATGTATCTGCAAATTCAAGCAACATGTAATTCTAACACTCAACAAAGTAGGGACAGTAGACTGTGTATAATAGAGTAGTGTAGTAGAAAAGCAGGTGTTTTGTGTTGTTTTGTTTTGTTTTTTGAGACAGGGTTTCTCTGTGTAGCCCTAGCTGTCCTGGAACTTGCTCTGTAAACCATGCTGGCTTCGAATTCACAGACCTCTGCCTCCTAAGTGCTGAGATTAAGGGTGTGTGTCACCACCACCCAGCAAATGTCTTTTGAAAAACTACTCCTGTTATTTTGTATGATGTTTGTTTATTTTGATTTTTTTTGTTTTGTATTGTTTTGATTTTTTGTTGTTGTTTTTGAAACAGGACTTTATGTAACCCAAGCTGGTCTTTACCATGCCTTTTAGCATAGCCAAGAATGATATTGATATGATCCCTGAACCCCACATCCCAAGTGCTGGAATTGTAACCATGCACCACACCTGGCCTATCTTCTTTGATGCTGACATTGACTTGTTCTTCAAGTAAATTTCAAATCCCCACAGTAAATGCCAGGCGCTTCCCTATGTCCTGGACATGCCACAGGGAACAGCACTGATTTGTTCCTGTCCAAGTGGACCTTGGGAACCTGCATGAAGATTATCCTATACCTGCTCAGTGCCATAAGCATGGAAAGGGAGAAGCTGTTGTCAGGATAACTTTCTTCTGCCCACAGGTTGAACCGGCCTCTGACTCTCTCAGAGAAGATTGTGTATGGACATCTGGATGACCCAGCCAACCAAGAGATCGAGCGGGGAAAGACATACCTTCGTCTACGGCCGGACCGGGTGGCCATGCAGGATGCAACAGCCCAGATGGCTATGCTACAGTTCATTAGCAGTGGGCTGCCCAAGGTGGCCGTGCCATCAACGATCCACTGTGACCATCTGATTGAGGCCCAGCTAGGGGGGTGAAAAAGACCTGCGCAGGGCCAAGGTGAGCCCAGCTGATGATGGGAGCTGGTGACTGGGTGTGGCATGGGGGAAGGGAGGTAGGTCCCATGTCGCAGTCTGCTGGAGCACTTCTGAGTTCTTTTTTTTTTTTTTTTTAATTTATTTATTTTTATTTTATGTACATTTTTTGTTAATGGGTGTCCCCTGAGACTGTAATTACAGACCATTGTGAGTTACCATGTGGGTGCTAGGAATTGAAACCAGGTCCTCTGGAAGAGCAGTCAGTGCTCTTAATCACTGAGCCATCTCTCCAGCCCCACTGCTGAGTTCAAATGACCTGCTTAACTCAGTCTTTTTTCATAACATTGAGGATCTGAGGATGGAACCCAGAGCTTTATGTATGACAGGCAAATACTCTACCACTGAGCCATTCCCTGGCCCTGAGGTTTAGCATTTTTTTTTTTGTTTTGTTTTGTTTATTGTTTTTTTGTTTTTGTTTTTCCAGACAGGGTCTCTCTCTGCATAGCCCCATCTGTCCTAGAACTCACTTTGTATACCAAGCTGGCTTTGAACTCACAGAGATCCTCCTGCCTCTGTCTCCCAAGTGCTGGCATACACTTTTAATCTCAGAACTTGAGAGGCAGAGGCAGAGGCAGAGGCAGACAGATCTTTGAGTTCCAGAACAGCCTGGTCTAGAGTGGTTCCAGGACTGCTAGGACTACACAGAGAAATCCTGTCTCAGGAAAAGAAAAAGGGAGTGCCCAGAGCTGGTATGTGATTCTGGTGCCTGAAGTCAGTTCTCTCCATCCCAGCAGCCACCTCCCTGTATGTTTATCCATGTCACATGTGCCCTCTCCCTTGATCTCTTTTGGCCTCTGGGGATCAGCCAGGGAAAAGGATGGAGGGCCCTGTGTGTAGCAGCACCATGACTTTAGCCTCATAGCTGCGGGAGTGGTAGACTGATCTTGTTCTCACTCTAGAGCTCTCATGCTGGTCTTCTCCAGGCCCTTTCTTCTTTTGTGAGTTTTGCTTAAAACTCACAATAGCTGCGTGCCACTGAAACTGCCATTCAGAGCTGAATTCCCTGTCTTATTGTAAAATCTAACCCATGCTCCTTCTCCCAAGCCTCCAAGGTTGTGATACCTTCTAGTAGGGCTACTAGATCTGGCCCTGTCCCTCCCAACCCTGGGCCCGTCTGCTCCCTGCCCCTGGCAGTGGGAGTGGGTACTCTCTGGGGGCACTGGCAAGAGATGAATGCTGGCAGGCCCAAGGTCTAGCTGGCACAGGGCAGAAGCATGTGATAGAAAGTGCTCCAGCTACTAGAGTCAGCCTGGCTTACAGAGCCTCTCAGACCCTTGGGAAACACTGAGAGGCAGCCATCCTCCCCATTCTAGCCTTTTCTCACCACCCGTGGTGTCTTAAGGAAACAGTGTCTCTTTCCACTAAACTCAAAGCAAGTTCTGTCTACTATCTGAAGCTATTAGCTGCTGAGAGGTGATCACGTTACATGTTTTTGCAAGGCCAGGAGCTACAAAGACCAGGGACCCTGGAACAACCATTTATGGTGGAGATATGGTTCACAGAGCCATAGATTTCAGATCTCATCCCTTCTTGTAGTTTATTTACTGAACATTCGTTGCATATTAAGTGTGATAGCAGGAACTGTTAAGTGGGACTAGATTAGCAAGCCTGTCCCTCACAGATCTTAGAGAACAGTTACATGAACCAAGTAGTTGCAGTGGGAAAGGGAAGTGCAGACTCTTTGTCATAGGAAAGAGGTCATCGATTATGGGAATGGGGTGGGAGCAGCTCCTTTGGGGATGGGACTATGAACTGAGACCTAAATAGATAACTGGAGGAAGAAATTCAAGACAGATTACCAAAGGCCAGAATTGGTGGAGCATGCCTGTAATTCTATCACTTGGGACGTGGAAATGGGGATCAGGAGTTCAAGATCATTCCCAGCTATACAGTAAGTTTGAGGCCAGCTTGGGCTCCGTGAACCCCTGACCCTGTCTCACATTGCCCTCCCATCTAAATAAATAAATAGATAAATAGACGAATGACTGAGTGAACATACCAAGGGCTCTAAGACTGGAAGAAACATGAAACTTACAGCATGAAGAGGGGCAGACAGAATAGGATGGGGCAGGCAGGGCCTTGAGGGCTGTGGGAAAGGCTGTTTCTACCATCTTAGAGTCAGGGGAAGACTTGTCCAACTGTTACTGTTGCCCTGACAGGCTACTACAGATAAGAGAAATTATATAGTACAGAAGTTCACTCAGCTCCATTCTAAAGAATGGAAAGTCTGGGGCATCTGGTAGGAAACATTGTGCTGTCCCGAGATGGAAGGGCAAGCAAATGTGGGTGAGCGGGGAAAATCGGGCAGGACTTACTCCTTTTACCAGGAAGGTACTCCACAATAACAGCATTAGCACATTCTTGAGGGCAGAGTCTGCTAAAGGTCCTACTTAACACTGAGTATTGGAGAGACATGCAGATTTAGAGGTGGGGGGGATGTGGTCAGTTCTGCATGTATTTATAGAATTTGGCCTGAGACAGTGAGTGATTATTTAGAGTTACACAGTTAGAGAAGGTTCCATGCTGTTTCAGCATCACTTTTGGGACACCCTCCCACAAACATACCCACCCTCCTGCCCTGAGTCCCAATTTCACAAGTGAAAGACACGGCCAATGTGTTAATTATTGATTAGAAAAGGATAGCACAGGTGGGTGGTGGTGATGCTTGTCTTTAATCCCAGCAATCAGGAGGCAGAGGCAGGAGGATCTCTGAGTTCCAGGCTAGCCGGCTAGCCTGGTCTACAAAGCTACAGAGAAACCCTGTCTCTAAAAAGGAAAAAAAAAAAAAACAAAAAAACAACAAAAAACAAAGAAAGAAAGGGATAGCTCTGGTAACACAACTTGTCTGCCATTCTTTTATTTGGGGACCAAGTAGACACTCAGAAAGATGCACTGGCTGGCAGGACTTTAAATGATGCTGTTTTCAGGGTGTTTATCAAGAGAGGGGCCTGTTTCTCCTTTTCAACACTAGAGTCTACCTTGGCACTGTTCCTTTTGTTCCTAGTCAGTCTCACTTGTCCGTGGACATGCCTCATCAGATAACGTTTGCGCTCACAGCTGTGCTGTGGAGCTTCCCTGCCTCCAGGACACTGCCTTCAAATGACAGGCTAAGGGGACAGTGAATCCCATCCTTTTCAGATCAGTGGGCCACCCAGTTAGCAGCCTTTCATCTGTGGCCTGTCAAGCATGTTACTGAGTACTGTGCATCTATTATGTGCTGGCACCAGCTCGGTGCTCACAGGTGGACTGTTACACCCGTCAGAGGCAGCAGCCTTGGGTTCTGTTGGGTTCTCCAAGTCTGTGGTTGGATAGGTCTCACCTGAGCCTCTGCTTTTCCATCTCCAAAGTGGATTTGACAGCAGTCTTGTTCCTAAGTGGGTTGTGGGGCTGTTTAGCTTGATGGTATTTGTATTTGGTAAGTGTTAACTGAGATTCCAGACCAGTACCCACAACTCAGTGGGTTAGTCATCTTGTATTTGATAGTCCCCCTCACTCTGTGTCCGCCCTAGTAGACGGATACCACCCATGGCATACCCCTTTGCTGTTGGCCCTGGCTAGGGAGCCTTTGTCAATTATCCTGCCCTGTTTCTACAAAGAAACTGAGGCACAGAGCAGGGCAGGGACTTGTCCCCAAACTGTCCCCCTGGCCAGGTGTCATGGAAATGGAGCTGTCTCTCTCCCTGGGCCTGCCAGTGAAACTGCAGGCCAGCAGCCAAGCCCTCTGGAATTATTTTTAGAAGCCCTACAAGAGAAGATTTGTATTCATATTGCCAGCATGTCAGCACCATGTGTGGAGTGTGAGGTCATCCCAGATCAAACTAATGCTCTGGTTATTGATTTGTTTTAATAGGACATAAACCAGGAAGTGTATAATTTCCTGGCAACTGCAGGTGCCAAGTATGGAGTGGGCTTCTGGAGGCCTGGATCTGGAATCATTCACCAGGTAATATACAGCTTAGCCTGTCTTTGCAAGGCCCAAGCCCAGGTTTCACTCTGTAATAAGACATCATGTTCTGGGCCTGCGGGGCCTTGAGGCTTAGGAGAGCTGAGCAGGAGTGCTGTTGGCCCTGTCATCCTGAGTACTGGGATTATAGGTATGTAACTGCAGTTTCTAGGAATATAAGTGCTTGAGGGCATGCATAGAGGAGGGGTAGAGGTGAGATATGTTAGTTCATACCTGTAGTTCAAGTGCAGTTCTTTATATGGTCTTGGGGAATCATAGATGGACTTCACTGATAATACAAGTGTTAAGTCCAGGCTTATCCAGGGGATGTGAAGCCCTTTTCTGACTTCCACAGGCATCAGGTGTTCACATGGTGTGTGGACATACATGCAAACAAAATGTTCATACACATAAATGAATCTACAAGAATTTTAAAAAGTAATTACATTTATTTGTTGTGCTGGGGTATTGAATCCAAGGCCCTATAAATGGAAGGCAAGTACTATATCAATTGAGCTGTTTCCCGTGATAAATTTAAAAATAGTGAAGATACTAACTTATTAGTACTTACCACAACCTTGTGAAATAACCACATACTTTACACATGAGGAAAGTGAAGCAGAGAAATCAATGTCTTCACCCAGTGGCTGCCTCGTGGTAAGTTGTTCAGTAGGGATCTGTCCCTGAGGGAGTGCTGTGCTGCACCGTGATGCTCTACAACCTCTATCAACAGGGAGCCCTTCCCCTCCCTGCCCTGAGCACTGCTCGGCTCATTTTACCAGTTGGATTCTGCAGGGTGGATGTACTGAGAGTCATAAGCTATGCTAACAGGTGCTTTTCCAGAGTCTTCCAAGACTGGTGTTTAATTTGGCAGACAATTTTGTCCACAAAGCCATGTGTGGTAGGCACACCTATAATCTTAGCACTCGGGAGGCTGAAGCAAGAAGTTGTTGTGAGTTAGATGCTAATCTGGGCTACAAAGATGAGTTTTAAAGAACCTGAGCTACAATGTGAGACCCTTTCTCAAAAATAAGTGAATGAATGAATGAGTGTCGGCCAGCAGGGTGGAGACACCTTTAATTTCAATATTGGAGGAGGCAGAGGCTGGTAGATCTTTGTGAGTTTAAGGCCAGCCTCAACTATGTATTGAGGCCTTTTCTTAAAATAATTACAATTATTTGTGGTGCTGGGGTATCTAATTCTTGCCTATGCAAGGCAAGAACTATACCCATTGAGCTGTTTCCAAACAAAACAAAAATTGGGGTGTGCGTGTCGGGGTTCATAGACATCAATGGGGGCTGCTGACGGCTAACCTGGTATATCTGCTGTGGTCAGGCGGGCTACCATTGCGCCACAAGGTCTCCCTGGTGTATATTCCAATGAACTTTCCTTCCCGGGCATTTCCAAGGTGACTCCTCTCTCTGCCCCAGGCCTTGCTCCTTGCAGAGGAGTGGACTCAGGCTGTCATCTGACTCTGCTTGGGCCCCTGGCTCTGCCTGTTTTTGAGACCAGAGCCAAGAATGGATTAATGCAGGACAGGTCTGCCAGGGTGACGGGGCTGCCATGTCACATAGGTTGCTGCCATGCTATAGGGCATGAAGGCATATGGACCCAATCTCATTGGCCTTTTGTTAGGGAGCTCACACCAATCCAGGTATCCCCATTCCATTTTAGTTCAGAGGTGTAGGCCTTTGTGGCAGCTCTTAAGCCAAAGTTTGGAGCTGTGAGTGATGGGTGCACATATCTTCCCTTGGCATCCTACTAAACATTCAGCATGGTTCTTTTTTATTTATTTTTTTAAAGATTTTTTATTTATTATGTAGGCAGTATTCTGCCTTCAGGCCAGAAGAGGGCACCAGATCTCATTACAGGTAGATGTGAGCCATCATGTGGTTACTAGAAATTGAACTCAGGTCCTCTGGAAGAACAGCTAGTGTTCTTAATCTCTGAGCCATCTCTCTAGCCTCTCAGCATAATTCTTAAAACATACCATGTCCAGGAACTATGTTTTAGTCCCTGTTCTGTTGCTGTGAAGAGACACCATAACCAAGGCAACTCTTATAAGAGAGGACATTTAACTAGGGGCTTGCTTACAGTTTCAGAGGTTCAGTCCATTGTCATCATGACAAGGAGTATGGCATCATACAGGCAGATATTGGAGTAGTAGCTGAGAACTACACCCTGATCAGATAGGCAAAGATCAAGACTCTGGGCTTGGCATGGGCTTTTAAAATCTCAAAGCCCCTGCCCAGTGACAGACTTCCTCCAGTAAGACCACACCTCCATATCCTTTCAATCTTTTCAAATAAGGCAACTCCCTGGTGACTAGCATTTGAAAATATGGGCCTGTGAGGGCCATTCTTATTTAAAGCACCATTCCATGTGTCTACCATATGACTTTACTTTTCTGCCCCACATGGTCAGGCTGTCATTGTCAGCTTTATTCACTCAGAACCCCAGCCTTGTCTCCATTGACCTGGCAGGCCCTGCTTTAGCTTTCTAAAGACCTTAGCATCTTAGCTTCCTAACTCACCTGTTTAGCTCCCCAGCCTTCCCACCCTCCGCTGAATTCAGCCTCTGGATGGGCCTCTGTGGACCCCTTGAATTACGTTGCCAGCATATGCCAGTGCTTTCTTCACTTGTCATGTGCTCTTAGACACAGCGATTGTGGCTCTGCAGATGGGACCAGGGGAGTACATATTTGGTCCTTAGTGTTTATATGTGTTGTGTGCATCTCTGGTTGAATTTCTAATGTTATGTTCTAGATGTTAATCCGGCCTAAAATTCACTGCTCTGCTGGGTGTGATGGTGCATGCATATAATTCCATTCAGCCTTGGGAGCTGAGGGAAGAGTATCCCAAGTTCAGAACCATCTGAGCTGTACAGCAGGACCTGCCTGAGCTATATAGAGGACCCTGTCTCATAACAAATAGACATATAAAATACACTTCTTGACCCTCTCTTCCATTTTTCTTTCAATATTCATAGATTGGTGAAGTCACTGTCTCAGTTGGTGAAGTCACTGTCTCAGTTGATTCTTGTGATGCTAGATACCGCCCACACTAGACAGTTTACCACCTGAGGCCAAAAGTGTCTGGTCTATATGTCTGCAGTAACCTCTCCTCCTGGATGTTAACTACATATATGGCTACACCACGTTCACCACCATGAAGTCTGTATCTCACCTTCATGAATCTAACATTTCCAACCTGGTGGATCTTTAGGGATTGCTATTCTCAAATCTTTGCATACGGCTGAGATAAGGGAAGGGCAGGGAAACAAATAACTGGCCTGCTCCTCCCATAGATGGGGAAGGAGCCTTTTCCATTTCGAAGGGATGATGGTCCTTCATGCCATGCTAAGTCCATTGTGGACACCTCACCTCCTGGGGAGACCTTGGTTTCTGTGATGTCCCAGAGACTCCGCCCACATTCAGTGCCGATAGTTCCTAGAGCCTCTCACATCTTGTCGCCTTTGTACTTCCTAGTGCCCACGAGTGGACTCATTTCACCAGGTAGATGAGCAGAAACCCAGGTGAAGGCTTTTCCTGCTTGGCACGATTTCAGTCATCATGGGGAGTGTGTCGGGAGCTTTCTTCATCACACTAATCCAGACCTGTCACAAGACACTCTCATGTGCCAGTCTGTATAGTTCTTACCACATCCTAAAGTAAGATGAACTGTGTGTTTTGTTTTGTTTTTCTTTTTCTTGTTGGTTTTTCAAGACAGGGTTTCTCTGTATTGCTTTGGAGCCTGTCCTTAAACTGTAGACCAGTTTCTCTGTAGATCAGTTCTCTGTAGACCAGGCTGGCCTCAAACTCACAGAGATCTGCCTGCCCCTGCTTCCCAAGTGCTGGGATTAAAGGCATGCACCCCCAACGCCCGGCTGACCTGTGTGTCTTTATTACTATAAATGAGGAGACTGGAACACAGGGAGGCTTTTACAGGCCTGAGTCACAGACTATTCATGAGCCCAGGTCACCTGGCCATATAGGAGCAGCTTAAATTAAATGAAACTGCCTCCTACCCTATACTTCAAGACTACCTGGGCATGGCTGAGTGGTCTGGTGTCACTGGTGGCAGCGCTATAGTTCCTTTTTGTGTCCCATTTCCATTCTGTGGTAAAGGCTTTTAAGCTTAATATCTTGATTATTTTTCAGATCATTCTAGAAAACTATGCATACCCTGGAGTTCTTCTGATTGGTACTGACTCCCACACCCCCAATGGTGGTGGCCTAGGAGGCATCTGCATTGGAGTAGGGGGTGCTGATGCAGTGGATGTCATGGCTGGGATCCCCTGGGAGCTGAAGTGTCCCAAGGTGAGGCTGGGGAAGGACTTGTCCTGGTCTGGCTGGAAGGGAAGCTGGTGGGGCTGCATGGGGGAATGTGGGTCCCAAATGGCTGAGCCCGGCTGGATTCTCTTTAGTGGAGAGTAGGGCTGATGAAGAGAAGTAGGAACTCAGTATGTGGTGCGTAGGGCCTGTAACCGCCTTCCCCACTGTTTCAGGTGATTGGCGTGAAGCTGACAGGCTCCCTCTCTGGTTGGACCTCACCCAAAGATGTGATCCTGAAAGTGGCAGGAATCCTGACGGTGAAAGGCGGCACAGGTGCCATTGTGGAATACCATGGGCCTGGTGTGGACTCCATCTCCTGTACTGGTGAGGATGACAGCCCCACACGGTGTCCCTAACTCTGGCCTGGCTCTCATGTGCCTGAAGCAGAAGTTGAAGTACCCTTCCCTTGAGGCTGTCCAGGCAGTGTGTGTGTGTGTGTGGGGGGGGGGGCTAAGATCTTACATGCTGGAGGTGGAAGTCAGGGTGGATTCGACCTGTTGCTCTGACGGAACAGCTGACAGCCACTGTGAGGGCAGTAACTTCCTTATGGCTACTCAGAGCTGGGAGCCACACCAATTTTAGCTTCTGCTGCTAGGGCCTGCCCAAGACTATGGACTATCTTGGGTGATGGATACAAATCCAGAGACTCTGGAGTAGCCTGCAGAATTATTATACCTAATAGGTAACAAGAGCTCACTCTTGCTACTGTGATACAGTCCAGCTGTGAAGTTGCTAACAGGCCCTGATAGAAGCCAAGATATTTCTGAGCCACACCAGTGCTACAAGATGCTCTGGTGCAAACACTGAGAAAGACCATTCCATTCTTTTTTTTTTGAATCTCACTTTGTTGCTCAAGCGGCCTTAAACTCCCTGAGCTCAAGCAGTCCTGTCTGTTTCTCCCAAATAGCTAGGTGTTGAGGAATATTATGAGGTGTGTGACTTTGTTTATGTTGCATTCATTTAACTCTGTGAAGCTGTGTTACTGTGCCTGTCTAAAACACCTGGTGATCCTAATAAAGAGCTGAATGGCCAGTAGCAAGGCAGGAGCAAGGATAGGCAGGGCTGGCAGGCAGAGGGGATAAAATAGGAGGACTGAGGAACAGAAGAGAGAACAAGGAGAGGAGGACTTCAGGGCCAGCCACCCAGCCATGGGCCACTAGGTGACCTTGTAGATCAGAAAGGAAGTGATGCAACTCACTGCAAGAAGAGCTTTGTGACCCCCTGGCAGGGACTGGGTGGAGCCCACACCTAGCTGCCAACAGCCTCATGCCTTGGGCTCTTTCTCCACAGGCATGGCAACAATCTGCAACATGGGTGCAGAAATTGGGGCCACCACATCAGTGTTCCCATACAACCACAGGATGAAGAAGTACCTGAGCAAGACAGGTCGAGCAGGTGAGCTCATAGAGCCGAGTGGTGTGAACATGCAGTCCTGTCATACTCCGGTCCTGAGGGCTTGAGTCCTTACCTGATGTCAGTGGGCTGGCTGCATGCAGAGTGACGTCAAGCTAGGTGTGAGTGACTGCTCCTGGTCATGGTGTCAGTACTTCTTTCCAGCTTCTGGAAGGGCCTGGCACTCAGATTAATATCCCTGCCACAGGTTACCATGCATGTGAGTGTCACAAGAAAAGGGCTGAACTCTGGTCCTTTCTGGACTAAGCCCAGTACCCGCTACAGGAAGCTCTGGAAGTGACATAGGTTGCTAATGTGTGACTGTTCCCTGACTGACAGGGCTTCCCAGCTTCCCCCAGCAGCTTTCCTAGGCTAGTTCCATTTCTCTGAAGCTCAAAGAAGGAAATAAAGAGCTGGAACCTGGGAAGGGAGGGGAGTGTGGATGAATCATAGAAACTAAAGGTTAGGGGTCCTGGGAAGCAGGGAGCCCCTGATTCCTGCCTGAACTACCCATCACTCATTTCTCCACCTAGTGATTTTTTTTTTTAAGATTTATTTATTATGTATACAGTGTTTTGTCTGCATGTATGCCTCCAGGCCAAGAGAGGGCACCAGATCTCATTACAGATGGTTGTGAGCCACCATGTGGGTGCTTGAGAATTGAACACAGGACCTCTGGAAGAGCAGTCAGTGCTCTTAACCTGTGAGCCATCTCTCCAGTCCCCACCTAGTGGCTTCTTAAAAAGTCTGTTCCTCGGAGCTGGAGAGATGGCTCAGCTGTTAAGAGTACTGGCTACTCTTATAGAGGACCCTGGTTCAAATCCTAGCATCTCACAACTGTCTGTAACTCCATTTCAGGGGACCCAAAACACTAATACACATTAAAACAAGCAAACAAAAAACAAAACTCTCAAAAATTCTGTTCCTCACTCAATGTGTGGTAGAGTGTGCTTGTAACTCCAGTATCCATTTTCCATATCCTGTCTCATGATGTCTCTGAATTCTTGGTTCACTGACAGCCTCCAGGAGGCTGAGTTCCTGTGGGCAGGGACAACACCCTGTAATGTTGGATTGTGTCTGTTGGCTTAGTTGCTGCCTGGAACCTGCTGTTTGGTAAGTGGCAGGTATCTGGCTCAGGTGTACAAAGAAAGTCTCAAAACCAATTTCTGTTTCATTTTCTTCCCTTGTTAATTCCAGACATTGCCAATCTAGCTGAAGAATTCAAGGATCACCTAGTGCCTGACCCTGGCTGCCAGTATGACCAAGTGATTGAAATTAACCTCAATGAGGTAAGGGGGGGGGGGAGTAGGGTTTGGAGGATTTCTGGGGTGGGACTTTTAATTTTTAGCACTGGGGATAAGGGGGTGGGGTCTGTCAGATTGCCCAACAAGGCAGTTTGCCCAATGTTCCTAGGGCCTAAACCAAGCAGGAATGGAGTATAGATAGACAGAGAAGATAGCATATAGCCATGGGGGAAAGCAAGTCAGACATTAAGTGTCCATTTGCCACCCCCAACTTCAGTGGAGGCCAGGGACTTGTTCTGGAAGCTCATAGGGCAGTGGGTTGGCATCCTGAGGCCTACAGAGCAGGTGATCAGGGAGTCAGGAAAGGCCTCTAAAGCAACAGAAGCCAGGCTGTGTGAAGTTCTATGCCAGCCTTGGTTCTATGGACCTGTGTAAGCTGATCTGCTTCTATAGGCCTCAGTTCAAGTGTGAAACCCAAGGTGGGGTGAGCTGAATGGGTCAATTCCTGTAGTAACTATCTGTCGTATCGATGGCCATGTGCCAGACACTTGGCTGTGCACGTCACATTATTATCCCTGCCACATGAAAAGCATTTGGCCATGGCCAGTCTGTCGGAAGGTTCCAGTAGGTATGTTTTTGGTCCATCCTGACCCCTGATAGCGCAGCTGAACCCAGAGCTCTCAACTTGTAGACAAGCATGCTAGCACAGGTGCAGGCAGGTGACGTGGAGTGGGTCATTTCACTCTGACCTTCAGTTCCTGTGTATACCATGTGGAGATAAGGATAGCCTCATAGGGTTGGGGAATTCTAAATGCTATGTGTGACCTGTCTGCTATGACAAAATTTAGGCCATGGGAATAGGAGCCTTTCCTTATAGAAACAAGAAGCAAGTCCATCCTCACTCTTTCTTTTGGCCTCTCTCTGCCCCTTGCGCCTCTTTCAGCTAAAGCCGCATATCAATGGACCCTTTACCCCTGACTTGGCTCACCCAGTAGCAGAAGTGGGCACTGTAGCAGAGAAGGAAGGCTGGCCTCTGGACATCAGAGTAGGTGAGTGCCTTCCACCATATCAGGTTAATAGGCGTCTAGGCCAGCAGCTCTGCCCAGAGCTATGAACAATCACCTTTATGGAGCTTCCTGAGGCAGGCCCTTTCTGCTGTAGGTCTATAAGTATTCAAATATTACCTCTGCTTGGTATAGAAAGAATACATATTTATTGTAGTATAGTGAATATTCACAAGTCTTAAAGATACCTCTAACTCTACCCTCAACCAGAATAATGTTCTTTGAGACTGTTACTATGTTATTGAGTATATGAACATGCACATCTTTATATAAATATACTTCTGTACAAACACAAACCAGTCATGCTGCCACAGATGCACTCGCATGCTGCTGTTATCTGCACAGCCTGGCTCTTCAGAGCCTAGGTTTGCCCTCACAAGGCCTTGGTCTGAATCCTGGCTCTGCTATTTGATAGCTTAATAGTTTGTGCTCTCAGCAAGGTGCTTCCAAACACAAATCAAAGAGGAAACCAGCTCACTGTCATCAGAAGACGTCACTGTGCAGAAGGGGTGCTCAGAGTTGCCAGATACAGCACTGTTACACTGGGCTTCCAGATAAACAGAAAATCATTGCAGTATAATACACGTTCTCACTTAAGAGAAATTGCAGAAAGCAAGCCTGGTTCCCCATCTGTAAGCAGGCCCTATACCCTGGCTATCCTGGAACTGTCTATATAGACCACAGTGGCCTCAAACTCACAGAGATCCTCCCACCTCTGCCTCCTGAGTGCTGATATTAAAGGCATGCCAACTGTGACCAATTGAACAAAATTTTTAAGATCTTTTGTAGCTGTGATTATAAAACAAGCAGGCCACACAATGGGGGTGCATACCTTTGATCCCAGTGCTGGGGAGGCAGAGGCAAGCAGCTCTCTGAGTTCAAGGCTAACCTGGTCTACAGAGTGAGTTCCAGAATAGCCAGGGTTAGAAGTCCTAACTTAAAAAACAAAAAGAATAAACAAAACAATAAATAAAGCAAGCAGAAAACAGAAAATCCTAGATAGTATAAAGCAAAATTGGCCTATTGGCTTCCATTAAGCACTAATCATTGTGAATGTGTACTATTAGCCCTAAAGTGGGGCTTATTATCCTAGCACTTACTCAGGAGGATCAGGTGTTCAGGGTCAACCTGTGCTACATGAAACCCTGCCTCAAAAAAATAAAGCCCTTTAAGGTTCTATGGGGTTTTTGCTTGTTTGTTTTGTTTTTGGTTTTTTGAGTTAGGGTTTCTCTGTGTAGTCCTAGCCGCCCTGGAACTCACTCATAGACCAGGCTGGCCTTGAACTCAGACTCACTTGCCTCTGCATCCTGAATGCTGGAATTAAAGAAATCTGACACTACACCCTCACCCCACCGCATCCTGGCCCCAGCCTTTGGGGTTTTATGGACACTTATACTTGTGTATAAAATTGGTGTGGAAGTGGATTTGTTATGACCTATGTTCATTGTCATGGTTAGTGAATGTTAATGACTGGGTCGTGAATACCTTTCTTTATTGTTGATACTTAGTAGGTTGCTTCCAACATGTCTACTAGAAATAATCTGTGTGTCAGAACAGTGGGTGAACTCTCTCCAGATGGAGAATTCTGGTCACAATCTCCTGACTTTTGACTTTCATCACCTACAACATACCAGGTTTGATTGGCAGTTGCACCAATTCAAGCTATGAGGATATGGGACGGTCAGCAGCTGTGGCCAAGCAGGCACTGGCCCATGGACTCAAGTGCAAGTCCCAGTTCACCATCACACCAGGCTCTGAGCAGATCCGAGCCACCATTGAGCGGGATGGCTATGTAAGTGTCCACCCTGGCTTCCCACCAAACATGCCTGCAGGTGTATATTTCAAGACAGGACAAGCCACAGCTTTCTGTCTTCCAGACTGCTGCCCTACCCATTGCCTTTAGCACTGTACCTGGCCCTGACAATTTCCTGTCCTCTTTGTCCTCTGCAGGCTCAGATCCTGAGGGATGTGGGTGGCATTGTTTTGGCCAATGCCTGTGGCCCTTGCATTGGCCAGTGGGACAGGTAAGCAGAGCATCTTTTGAGAAGTCAATCTCTGTCTCCTTGGGTTTAGAGTTCTAGAAGAAATGGTGGGAAGAAGATTCCAGCCCAGGGCCTCTGGTGCCAGGAATTGCTACACATTAGAAATCGTTGTCAGAGCCGGGTGGTGGTGGCACACACCTATAATTCCCAACACTTGGGAGGCAAAGGCAGATAGATCTCAGTGAGTTCAAAGCCAGCCTGGTACAGAAAGCAAGTGTCAGGACTGTCACACAGAAAAAAACCCTGTCTTGGGGTGAAAAAAAACGTCATTGTCACACATACCTGGCAGCCATATTAGAAAGAGCCCTACAGAGGCTGAAGCCCTGGCTGGCAGGAGAAGCCAACAAGGCTGCATCCTAGCAGGCAAGCCAATGGCTCTGATGGAGCTGCCCAGTCAAGGAGACTCAGGCCTCAAGCTGGTCTGTGCCTTCTCATCTTCACTCTTAGATGAGATCCAGTGATCTTGAGGTTGTCCCCTGTGCCATAGGCGAGTCTCAGAGAAGGTGATGCTTTCAGGGCCTTCTTGTTCCCTCCTGTCATTAGCTAGGTATGCATCGCAAGAACCCAGACCACGTGGCCTCTGGACAGCCCGTGTGACAAGGTTAGATATTCTAATGCTGTCCCCTCTGCTCTGGCAGGAAAGACATCAAGAAGGGGGAGAAGAATACAATTGTCACTTCCTACAACAGGAACTTCACAGGCCGAAATGATGCAAATCCTGAGACCCATGCCTTTGTCACATCCCCAGAGGTGAGACTACATGACCAGGCACAGGCTGAAACTACCTTGGGGGTCAAAGGAAAGGTGGGGAGATGGGCTGTTTAGGGTTGGCATTATAGACAGTCCCAGAAAATAGAAATGGACAAATCAGCCTCTCCTATCAGTCCCTACCCAGCAGCAATCACTGCTAATGTGAATTACCCAAGGGGGAAGCCATGAGCCATGGCCTTGTCATTCATCAAACAGAATGCTGACTTGTGACTCCTGCCTGGGTCTCCCTCAACTCTTAAGGGTCTCAACCACCTAGCATGGTTAGGAGAGATGAATATAGGCTGTGGCATTTTACTGCCTGAGGCAAGTCCTTGCTCTCCAAACTGCACGAGCTTGGTCACCTTACTTGCCTTCCAGGTATGTGAAGTGCTTGCTTGCGGCTCTCTCCCTCCCTCCCTCCCTCCACTCCCAGTTCCTCTTCTCTTCCCTTTGAGTGACTGAGACCACAGCTGTGTCTCAAGCTCAGTTTCTGCATTCTGTAAAATGTGCCTTTGTTGTTACTCTGGGCACAGAAAGAGTGTCCCACCTTGGCCGTCACTAGCACAGGGCCAATCTCTTGACTTTACTGAGTGTTCCAGCTCCTCTCATATTGCTAAGTGAGGAAATGGTTCTCTGCTTTTCCTTTGCTGCCAAGCAAGAATATTTTCAGTACTGAAGCCTTTGTGTACTTGGCCTCCTCTCATCTGTCCAGGACATCTGCAAGAGACAGGAAAGTACCATAGTAGCGCTGGCCTGGCCTGGCCTGGCCCCACCAGCCATTGTAGAGGCCAAGTGGCCCTTGTGGGTTCTTGAGTAGCCTGCAGGCCTAGTGGTTCATGGTCCCAAAGAGAGCCCTGCAGCTGGGGCTTCAGAAGAGGGTTCTGGGAAGGGAGATGGGTCAGTTGGTGCACAAGTGTGAGGGTCTGAGTTTGACTTTCCAGCACCCACATTAAAAATCCCCTGGGGCAGCCGGCTGTTGGTAGTGCACGCCTTTAATCCCAGCACTCGGGAGGCAGAGGCAGGTGGATCTGAGTTCGAGGCCAGCCTGGTCTACAGAGTGAGTGCCAGGATAGACTCAAAAAACATACAGAGAAACCCTCTGTCTCGAAACCTACCCCCCACCAAAAAAAATATATCCCCTGGGCTTGTTGGCCAGCCAGCCAAACAGAACAGCTCCAGGTTCATTTTGAGAACTTGAGGGCCAGCAAGATGACTCAGCAGACAAAAGTCCTTGCCACACATAACCCTAGAGATCAGAGTTCAGTGCCCAGATCCCCATTCCCCTTATCCCCCACACAAAGGTGGAAGGAGAAAATCAACCACACAAAGTTGTTTTCTGACCCCAACATCTATGCTTTGGCATCTGTGTGTACACACATATACCATACACACATTCACACACAATAATTTAAAAGATAATAAAGAGGAGCCTAGGTGGATAGGGGTGGGTGGGTGGTGCTAACTAGCAAACTGGCCTCCTCCATTTCAGATTGTCACAGCCCTGGCCATTGCAGGAACCCTTAAGTTCAACCCAGAAACTGACTTCTTGACAGGCAAGGATGGCAAGAAGTTCAAGCTGGAAGCTCCAGATGCAGATGAGCTCCCCCGATCGGTGAGCAGATACTACTGCCGTCCTTGTGTGTGGTTAGCCTTGGCCTAGCTGCCTGGGCTCATGTGAGGTGGGGGACACTGAGAATGAATGAGGTTTGGGGCACAAGGAAGCTTGTGATCTGTGAGACATCATGTGAGGATTAAGACTCAGTGCCCAAAGTGTCTCCAACCCTTCTGTAGGACTTTGACCCAGGGCAGGACACCTACCAGCACCCCCCCAAGGACAGCAGTGGGCAGCGGGTAGACGTGAGCCCTACGAGCCAGCGCCTGCAGCTCTTGGAACCTTTTGACAAGTGGGACGGCAAAGACCTGGAGGATCTGCAAATCCTCATCAAGGTTGGCACAAGCATTGGGTATGGCTGGGGACCCCCTGGGAACAGGAAGGGAGGCTTCAAGGAGGATCAGATCACAGCAGCCTGCAGGCAGAGCCTGTTCTTAGGCAGTTACTATCAGGCTTCAGCCATCTGGCGTGGTGAATGCATCACATGAGTCTGCTCAGGTCTGGATTGACAAGACTCCCACAGCATTCCTATGGGTCATTACTGGATAGACTGTTGGGAGCTCAGCCTTTCTGGTGTGGTCGAGGGCCTCAGACTCATGTCTGACAATAATTTACAGGCTTACTAAGGGGTGTTCAGACATAGCCAGTATTTAGCTCATGTGAGCCAGGACCCAGCTTCTGTGTCTAGCATGGAGTCACTGATCTTCCACTCTTGGTAGCTTAGCTGAAAAAGCAAACAGCTGCAACAGCTGCATCTATCCTCCAGGTCTAGCCTGTCCTGTGAGAGAGTCTTGTCATGGAGACTTTTGAGGGGGTGGGCGTGGGGAGCGCTAGGACTCACTCCATAGACTGCAGGTCCAGACATAACCCTCACCTCCTCTCCTTGTAATGGTCACTGCTGCCTGTCTCTAGGCTTCTCCCTTCCTCCACTCCTCACTGGTCTAACATGGCCTGTTCTCACTGTTCACCCATCCAAGGTCAAAGGGAAGTGCACCACTGACCACATTTCAGCTGCTGGCCCCTGGCTCAAGTTCCGTGGACATCTGGACAACATCTCTAATAACCTGCTCATTGGTGCCATCAACATTGAAAATGGAAAGGCCAACTCTGTGCGCAATGCTGTCACCCAGGAGTTTGGCCCTGTCCCTGACACTGCTCGCTACTACAAGGTAGGCCAGCACTGTTGGGCATAGCCGTGTCAGCAGCTACACTCCTTTGGGCTAGAGGGAAGGGGGCATGCCTAGAGAAAATGGCTATCCCTGCACCCAGGAGACCCTGCCCTGGAGTCAGATGAGCCACAGCAGGTGTACAGGCCAGACCCAAGAAGGTTGAAGAAAGCTTCATAAAATTGATGCTTTAGGAATGAAATCCAGCTAGAAAGTGGAGCTCAGAAGAACCACAGGTCTCACATAGACCAAGCAGTGAGGGACTCAGCCTAGGCCTGAGCCGTCGTCCCACCTGGTTTTGATTCTCTGTGCAGCCTTGGCTGTCCTGGAACAGGTTCTGTGGACAAGGGTGTCCTCAAACTCAGAAGTCAACCTGCCTCTGCCTCTCGCGTGCTGGGATTAAAGGTGTGGGCCAGCACTGCCCCAAGTAGGTTTTTTGTGTGTATGGCCTTTGCATGCATGTTTGTGCACCATGTCCATGTCTGGTGTGCACGGAGGCCAGAAGAGAGTGTCATATCCTCCTTTAGAATTGGAGCTGTATATGGTTGTGAGCTACCATGTGGGAACTAAGACTAGGACCTGGTTCCTGGAAGAACCGGAAGTGCTCTTTACTGTGGAGCCATTTCTTCAAAGGTTCCAGGACTGATCTAGGGTACTGGTGAGGGTCATCAGGCACCTCGTTGTGGCTGACCGAAACAGTGCACATGGTTAAGGAACTGTAGTCCTCAGGCCCATACCATGGACCAAACAACTAAGTGGCCCTTCAGTGCCACAGGGGCCCCAGTGAGTCTCTTGTTCCCACTGTACCAGTCATAGTGTCCCCAAATGGGGCCTCCACCCACTTTGTGTCTGCACTGCTCCATGAAGGCAGCTGCTTTCTTGTCCACTGCAGATGGGCAGGCAGAGACAACCTGCCTGCTCCTTTGGGACCTTATCAAGCCCAACTCACCCCAAATTCAGCTGCTCATGGGCAACAGGAAAGGAATTGCCTCCCCCAACATTGACTCATGAACCTCACTTTGTCCCTATTACCTGACAGAAACATGGCATCAGGTGGGTGGTGATTGGAGACGAGAACTATGGTGAGGGCTCGAGCCGGGAACATGCAGCACTGGAGCCTCGCCACCTTGGAGGCCGGGCCATCATCACCAAGAGCTTTGCCAGGATCCATGGTGAGCTAGAGCCCTAAGTGCTACTCCTCACTCAGGATCTTAGGTCACCTATTCTGTCAGTGGCCGACTTGGGCTTAGAGTCCATGCTCCCATATTCCACAGAGCGGGTCCCCACCTATCCAACGCCAAGTTGACACTGCCCTGGTCTAATGCCCATAGCCTCTCACCAACACTGGTCTTAGTTCTAAGCTTATCGGTTGAAATTGAAGGCATGTGGCAGTACATCTGCACTAATGCAAACCTGTTTGGAGTGCTGCTGGAAAAGGAGTCAGTGGGGCCCAGCAGACTAGTCACTGCTTGCTTACCTCCCAACTGTTTCAGAAGATACTCCTGGGCTAGTAACGGTCCCCGGGCAGAGGAACCACACTTTTGACGTCATGTATGTCTTCCAGAAACCAATCTAAAGAAGCAGGGCTTGCTGCCTCTCACCTTTGCTGACCCCTCTGACTACAACAAGATCCATCCAGTGGACAAGCTGACCATTCAAGGCCTGAAGGACTTTGCCCCTGGCAAGGTTAGGAGGCTAGGAAGGAGAGCACAGACGAGGGATCCCTTGTGTGGGTGGGGCTGAGCAGTCGCTTGCTTCCTGTCCTATGTACCAAGCTATACTTTCAGCTCTTATGAGTCCATGTTCCAGCTGAGAAAAACCAGTCCTTCCCAGCTGAGGGAAACCTAACCTAGGCCTGGCCTGGCTCAGTGCCCAAAAGCTTATGTGGTGCAACACCTCAGAGTCCCCGCTGAGGATGGTGCTCTGGGAGCACCCTCCTCTTCCCACCCACACTCATATTACCTTTACAGCCTCTGAAATGCGTCATCAAGCACCCTAATGGGACACAGGAAACCATCCTCCTGAACCACACCTTCAACGAGACTCAGATCGAGTGGTTCCGTGCAGGCAGTGCCCTGAACAGGATGAAGGAGCTGCAGCAATAAGGAAGGAAGGTCCTGGTGGCTGTCATGTCCCACTCTGGACCCTGCTGGGTATCAGAAGTACAGGTCCATGTGCGTCATCAGGAGCCAGAGCTGGTCTGTGCAGCATGGCCTCCCGTGCGAGGACCAGACCTGCTTCCTGCTCTCCCCATCCTCAGCCCACTGAGTGATCCACCGGGGAGGGCACTTGAGGTTATGTCCCAGCCCCTGCCTTCCTTTTCAGTTTGGTTCTTCCTTCAACGGCCCATGCACCTGTATTTATTTTTAATGACAGCACTCCCTCTAAAAGTTTTCATTCTGCCTCATCATTTCACTGGTGGCTGAAGGATTTTAAAGAACCTTTTGTTCTTACAAGAAAAAAAAATGCAAATTCATTGACTGTTCTGTTTGAGAGTGGTTGGTGTCTGCTATGTTTTCAGTTTGCATTCAGGGAGGGTCTTTTACGCCAAGGTCAACAGAGACCTCATCAAGCCTGGGTCACATCTGGACCTTGGCCACTGTAGCAAGGATGGGAACACTAACAGAAAACACTATCCATCCCCATGTTCCTGCAGTAGGCTAGAGCTTCAGGGACCAAGAGCTGCCTCCTCTATTCCCTTGAGACTGTTCTACTAGGCCTGAGAGTAGGTGTGTGAGCACCTATTGTGAAGTCAGTGGTGGTGGTAGCACATGCCTTTAATCTCAGTACATGGGAGACAGGTGGATCTGAGTTCAAGTCCAGCCTGGACTACAGAGTAAGATAAAGCAAATTGAAAAGGAATCTGTCCCCCAAGCCACACCTAATAATATATGCTGTCCCTATCCTCCTCAGCAGAAGGTTGTGGCAAAATAGGTCCTTCTTCATTAGTCAGCATCAGATGGCACTACCTCGTACCCCCCAACACATGGAAAGACCCAGGCAGGCCATGAAGGTTTGTCACAAAACAGTACTTACCACAAGTATCCTAGTGTCAGTGGGAGAAAGGACAACAGGACTTAAGAGTCATTTACCAAGACCTGGGGCATCACTAACACCACATGGTACTTGTGGTCACAGCTTAGGCAGTGGCAATGCCAGGCTTCTTAGAAGACAGACCTTAGGACAGCAAATCCCATGACCTCTATTTCCTAGACAAGGGGCTGGTTTGGCTCATTTGGGATGGGGGGCTACTCCTTCCAAATGCTGGGGAAAGATGGCTACAGCTTGATGCTCCAAATGTATCAGCAACTGGCAGCGCCAGCCCAAAACACCTGCTCAAGTGGCCTCTCCGTCTTTGCTAAAGAACCACCAAGCTCAGCTAGAGTCAGTCTGGTCTCATAAACGCCAAAGTCCTACATCTGTGGGGCTTGGGAATGCTGTCCCAGGTTGGCAATTCAGTGACCTCAGATCATCATAATGTCAGCTATTAAAAAGGGGAGGGTGTTTACTGCTGTCATTATTTATTAAATGTTTCTTCAGTCACTAAAAAAACCAGTTCACAGGAAGGGATAGGATGAGCCTAGCTCAGCAGTTCAATACCTGCTAACATGGAAGAGGGCCCTGGTTCCATTTACAGCACTGAGGAGAAGCCAGTCCAAGCCCTGGCCCCATCCCATCCTCACTACCACATAAACTCAACGTAGGGGCGCACACCTGTAATCGCAGCACTCAAGAGGTAGAGGCTGGAGGATCAGAAACTCAGCAAGTGAGAAGCCAGCCTGGACACATGAGACTCAAAAAACCAAAAGCAATCCAGTGCAGACTTCAGGGGTGACTCCAGAAGGCAGAAAACCAGAGCTGGGAAGGAAAAAGACAAGCAGGGACTCATGGTCCCACCCAGCCTGGCTCTGGGCAGCACTGCTCAGAATTTGCAAACTGTTCCACTGTTGAGGGTCTGTGCAGTCACTGTTAAGTTCAGGGCTAGTTGCTGGTCCACCAAGAGAGAAGGCCCAAGCCTGGCTCACTGATAGATCCCTGTCAAAGAAAAACATGTATACTGGTCACCACTCAGCTGGGCTGCCTGGGACAGGAATGCCACTAGGCCCTCCCTACAGCACCTGGTAGGCCTGGCACAGGCAAAAGGATGGTTAGGGCTCAGAGCAGCTCGGAGGCTGTGCAAAGTGAAAACCATAGTGCCACACCTGCCCCAGATCTCCAGCTTCTAAGGAAAAGGCCTAAGTGGGATCAGGTAATCCTTAACCCCAGCCCCGGAACCCTGCTCTAGTTCCAACTTTGATCTCTCTAGTCCCTCCTTGGTTTTCATTCTTAAAAGATCCTCATGATCTAATCCAGTCTGAGCTGCCCCTCTGGGAGGCCCAGAACAGACTCCCACCTAGCCTGCTCAAAACCTACGTTTTCATCTCATAGCCCGAGTCCACAAAAGCTGGCTAAGAAGTTGACAGGTGACAATCAGAAGAGACATGACCTGCTAAGGAGGGGTTCTAGAAGTGGAACCTCAAGAAAGCAGCCCTCTTGCAAGGGGTGGGGGGATTGCACACCTTTAATCCCAACACTTGGGAGGTAGAGGCCAGCTGGGTCTATAGATCGAGTTCCAGGAAGGTCGGGGCTACACAGAGAAACCCTTTCTAGAAAAAAGGAAAAAGAAAGCAGCTTCCCACCACCTTACCACAAGCGTGTATGGCGCTTCCTTCTTTGGCGGCTCGTCGCTGGAAGAGGCAGCCTCAGCTGAGCTGGGTCCTGTGGGGGACGTATCCACAAAGCTCTCATCCACTACCCTGAAGCGGATTTCCTCGCCAGTGTCCATGTATAGGTCATGTGCTCCCTCTTCTGTCTCATACTCCCACACCCAGACTTGTTCTGTCTCATCACTGGAGACCAGGGTCAAGGCCACAATCTTGTTATGGGAGTTCATGAGGCTGAGGGTCCTTAAATACTTACCCACGTTAAAACTCCAGGTGGAGCCTATTTTAGCTAGAAAGTACCAGTAAAAGCTGCTCCTGCTCCTTGGAGAGGAGCCAATTTATGTCAGGACCCAAAGCGAGAACTACATTCCCAAGTCTGGAAATTTGAATGACCAGGGACCCCACACATCTCATTCAAGCCTCGTAATTAATGTGACAGGTAGATCATGGACTTGCCCCAGTCTCCAGAAGATGAGGTAGATTTGAATGTCACCTGTCTGAGGAGCATAAGGCTAGGCCAGATTTGCTGACAAGTCAGAGTCTCTATCTCTGCCTGCCTAGGCCTGGCTCAAGCAGAGGCTGAGCTCTGTTATTCCCACACAGCCTACAGAGCCATACTGCCCTCCAGTGGCACATTGCACTCTCCAAGTCATGCTACTGCTGGGAGCTATGAATAGGGTTGTGACAGGTCACCTGAGCCTCTACCAAGACCAGTGACCAGTGACAGTCCCATTAAATCAGCCCCAGGCAGGTGGTGATAGTATATGGTCTCTATGAGTTCAAGGCCAGTCTGGTCTACAAAGTGAATTCCAGGGCAACCAGGGCTATACAAGAGAAACCCTGTCTCAAAAAACAAAACGAAAAACAAAAAGCAAAACAACCAGCCCCAGATTTGGGAAGAGGACAGGGATTCTGCACTCCAGCCCAGGCTCCAGACACCAGTCCCATGCCCTGGAAAACAGGGAGGCAACCCTGAGGGAAGCATCTCTGAAATGATTTCTGCAGACACAACCTGCATGAAGTGACCGTGAGTGACTGAATCCGCAAAGGTGTGCAGTACTGTTCTATCACCCTGCCTGACAGACACAGGCATAGGGACACCATGGTCAGAGTGGGAAGTAGAGACCCTGGCAGCAGTAACAGATCAGAGCTCCAGGTCAGCACAGGAGTAGGGATGTCCACTTGCCCCTCATTAACCTTGAGAGGATACAACTTGGCAGGCTGCTGCAGTGACTCAGGAGGGATGAGAATGTCATCGAAGAACCCTAAAGAGACTGGAAGAAATGAAGAATGTGATGGCATGGGATGGAGACTTCAAAGGGACAGCCCGGGTCAAGTGTCTCCAGGGCAATCTGTCCCTTCCTGCCTCAAAGCCCCACATCTAATATACTACCAACATGACCTGAGCAGCCCTGGGCAAAGCTCCAAGTACCTAGTCCCCAGCCCAAGTGCTCGCTGCACACCCAGGGACGCATACGCATTGTGAGACTGTCTCCACCAGCTCAGTACCCATCCTCAGATCCTAAGCTGGTAGCCTTAGAGTGACAGTTGAACGAGTCTCTTACTCCATGCATGGGGCACCTCTTGCTTGGTGCTTTAGCTGGGCAGTTTCTCTGATGCCATAGGGAAGATTCAGCTGGATACACTGCCCACCCCATGTGCCAGTCTCACCCCACAAGTCACCCCTTACCATGCACACCCTCTGGGCTGCAGCCTTTGATCTTCCCAATGAGAATCTCATCCAGGAATGGGTGAAACACCACGTATCGGAAATGGACTAGAAAAGAAGGCAATACTGTTGTGAGCTACACCAGAACCTCCCTGACAGCCTTGGAATCTGGGGCTGATCATGTTTGCCAATATCCACCTCACTGCCAGCACATTTCCCCAATGATCCACGCTAAGTCCTTCGGCAGATCTGGACCTGTCTGCCAAGCCAGAGAACTGACCCTCCCTCATTTCTGCAAGATCACAGCTTGGTCTCCAAAGGGACCAGAAGCAGCTACTGCCCTAGACTAAGGCTGGTTTCCAAATAATCTCCATCACACCTGAGTCTTGATTCCGGGCCACGAGTGACTCTAAAGTCAATTCCAAACTCCCTCCCAAAAGGACAGCAGCAACTGGCCAGACTTGGAAGGAAGTCACTGGCTCCTGATGCCTGGGCAAGCTTATCCTCAGCACAGAGTTGACCTGGGATAGGATACTAAAAATGCCAAGGCTGCCTGTGGTGACAAAGTCACATGGGAAAGCCTTCATGGGTTCTCAGGCCATGTCCTATGTACTCCCCACTCACTTGAACCCGAGGGAAAGGCTAGCTAAAGCTGTACCCACATCAGAATGACTGCTGGCCTTAGCAGAAGCCACACCTGTCACAGACCCTCTCAAACAGGAAAATGCCCTCTGCCATTAGCCAACTGCCTGTATGAACCACCTGTGCCAGATGTCATGTTTCCACCAAACAGGGAGAGCTAGCTCAGAGAGGCTGGGTGACCTACTCCAACCATACAGCTCTCCTGCTGTTTCTGCCACGGGAAGCCTCTAGGCCAGTGATTTTCAACCTTCTTAATGCTCACCCCCCCAATCAAATTATTTTTGTTGCTACTTCATAACTGTAATTTTGTTACTTGTGTTATGTATGCATCACAATGTGAATACCTGATAAACAGGATATCTGATATGCGACCCAAAGGGATCACAACCCACAGGTTGAGAACCACCACTCTAAAGTCTTTCCGCAGAAAACTCAACCCTAGCACAGGTTTCTACCAGGAAACCTTCAGTGTCCTCCCTTGCTCATCTCTGTCCATCTGCCTTCCTGCACAATACCCCCTGAGGTGACAACACCCTAAAAGCTGACTGAGCCTTCTGCTACCTTTGCAGAATACAGCCAGGAGCAGACATGGGCCACCTACCCATGGGTGGAAAAACACCGCCTCCACATGACATAGCATTCAATTCAAAGCTTCTGCCAGGCTTCGTTTGGCACAAGCCTAGTGGGCAGGGACATCGTGTAAGCCAGTACCCAGGGCCTGAACACCGTATCTAAAAGCAATTGGTAAGCAGCCCATCTCCACTGACAAATGAATGAACAAAAGCTCAGTGTGTGCACACAATACAACATTAATCAGCCTCGAAAAAGGAAGACTGAAGCTGAACATGGTGGTGCACACCTTTAATCCCAGCACTCTGAAAACAGATCTCTCTGTGACTTCAAGGCCAGTAAGGTATACAGGATGAGCTCCAGGACAGTTAGGACTACAGAGAAACCCTGTCTTAAAAAATCAAGGACTAGAAGATGTGGCACAGGGGCTGGAGAGATGGCTCAATGGTTAGGAGCACTGGTTGCTCTTCCAGAGGATTCAGGTCCAATTCCCAGCACCCACATGGCTGCTCACAACTGTCTGTTCCTTCAGTTCCATGGGATCTGATACCTTCACACCAATATACATAAAGTTGAATAAAAGAAAATATGGCATAGTGATGAACACCTAAGTGACATGAGGCTCCGGGCTGCCACTCTTAGGACTGTATTCCATCCCCACCCCAGCCCTGGCACAAGCATGAGGGAGGATAACCACTTGTCCTCAGTTAGCATATGTAAGCAGATGTATTCCATAATAATGTACTCCACAACCCTTGAGATGTACTGAGTTTGGAAAAGAACAAATCCCTATTCCACTCACATGAGGCACTGAAGTGGTCATCTTCTCCAAAATGGCTAAATGGATAAAGGGGCTTGCCATCAAGTCTGACCACCAGAGTTTGATCACCAGGACCCAAATGCTAAAAGCAGAGAACAGACTCCTAACAAGCTGTCCTTCTGACCTCGACCTGCATGCGGCATGGCTGGATGCTCTTACAGTGCTCATGGCCCTCAAAGGACTTCCCACTGTATGACAAGTAAACCTAGCTACCCAGGCCCCCATCCTAGGGGCCAGAGCAAGAATGGAAACACAGATCTGTGGAATGTGCTTAACCCAGTGCTCAGTACTTATACATCTCCATAATGAAACAAGAGACCCAGGGTGAGCAGAGTGTGGGGAACAAGATTGGAGACCAAGTGCCAAATATCACCAGTGTAACAGGCAGCATTTCCTTAAAGTGGATTTGTTTCTGGTATTCCTGTAGTTCTCAGCACTTGCCTCTTAGATAATGGGCTCTTGTCCAACAACACAGCCTGGCTCAGTTCAGCAGCACACTCTGAGAACAGAGGCCTTGCCCTTGTCCAAGTGCAGAGCCCGGCTCAGCTTGCTACTCCTGAGAAGAGAGTTCCTCATAGCTGTTTCCAGGCTCTGGGCTTGCTCATGAAAACACCTAGTCCACACAAAAACAGCCTGCTTCCTGAGGCTCTCTGCAGAGCTCAACACCATGTCAATTAATTAGTCTCAGGAAGAAGCCAGCACAGACCCCAGGCTGTCTCTGCACACTCCAGAATGCTTGACCACCCATCATCCCTGGACTGCAAGGCCAACCAACATGGGCAAAAACAAGGTTCTCCCACTTGTGACAGGATTGTCTGTCACAGAGCCCTTGTTAAAACACTCATCTCTACCCCATTCCCAGGCTGATAATGCAAGCCCTTGGCAAGCTGAGGATGCAGAGTTCCATCCTGTGGATGGCCCAATGCAAGCAGGACTGAGGAATGCCACAAACCCTCCAAGAGACACCTAAACTGACCTGTCAAGAAGCCCCAACACCAACTCCTCACACCACCTCTCCAGGTTCTGCCCACCACCCTTTCACCCCTGATGGGAGATGTCATTCTGTAAATATGTTTTCTCTTATTGGTTAATGAATAAAGCACTGTTGGCCAATAGGAAAGCAAGATGGAGGGACTA
Organism: Cricetiscus sungorus; assembly: GCA_030556225.1. Lineage (NCBI taxonomy): Eukaryota > Metazoa > Chordata > Mammalia > Rodentia > Cricetidae > Cricetiscus > Cricetiscus sungorus. The sequence goes on along the minus strand of JANBXA010000031.1, from coordinate 20,452,999 downwards.
GGAGACAAGGAGAGAGGAAATAGTAAGGAGGAGTCAACATGGAGAGACTGGAGAGAGCAGAACGCCGGCTGTCTCTCTGGTAAGATAAGACCACATGGATTAATAGAAATGGGTTAATATTTAAGACAGAGCTAGCCAGTAAAAAACAAGTAACTTGCCAACAGCATTTCTATCTAATACAGCGTCTCTGTGTGTTATTTGGGGCTGGTACGGCTGTGGGCCCAGGCTGATGGGAAAACCTACTCCTAAAACACTCCCAGATGCATTTTACTACCAAGAGGTAGTCTGTCTCTCTATCCCTTAGTTTTAGCTAGGGGACAACTTTTGGTCAATTGCATCTAGGCAAGGCTAAAGACATACTTCGGCACTGAATTTCAGACCTTTGAAACCACCAAGCCAGACAGACATTCCAGCCTTGACCAAGACTGCCAGAAGATCTCCACCCAAGGAACCCATAGAACCAACAGAAACAAGCAATCCCCATTCTCCCTAAGTGCCTAGGCCCCATCTTGAGCTCTACTATATTAATTCCTTAACCCTCCTGACAGTCCTGGAATACAGAACTACTATCAACTGTTAGATAGCCCAGGCTGGCCTAGAACTCCTGATCCTCCTGCTTCTACCACCCAAGTATTGTATTACAGGCATAGATCACCCACCATCCTCACTCAGAGGTCACACATATATACCCCATAATGTGGAGATCAGAGGAAAATTTTGTGCAGTCAATTCTCTCCTTCCATCTTTCAGTGAGTTCTGGGTAGATTTCTACAGCAAGCACCTTTACCTCTGACCCCCTCGCTGGCCCCAGAGGGCAGTTTTAATTGCTGGGTCCTACTTATCTCTCCAGGTCCCTGATCCCAACTAGCCTGCTCTTCCCTCACCTTCCCCTCTTCAACCAGTAACAGCCACCACTTAGGGTCCTTGCCTAGCACCTTCTCACCACATACCCATGAAGCAATGAGTAGCCTAAGGGCTGGGCAAACATCAGGGGGCACAAGGTAGGACCCAAGGGATCCACAGGTTGAACCACAATCTCAATCTCAAAACTACAGCAGTCTTGAGAATCTCCCCATCCACAATGCTGTCTTACAGGTAAGGAAACTGAGGCTCTGAGAGGACAAGAGTTCCCATAGTTACTGAAGTAAATTCCTAGAGAATTAGGACTCAAGGCCCAGGTCTACTGCCACCCCAATAGGCATGGTACCTTCATCTTTTGATACAAAAAAATGAGCCCCAAGAAATACGGCACCCTACGAAGAAAAAGGCACCCACCTTTGGTGTGTGATGCTCCATCCCCTGGGAATACATAGGCATCTTCCAGCTTGGTGATATCAAACAGACAAATGCAGAGTCCTACGTTGTATACGACCTGTGTACACATGTGCATATATACCAGTGACCCCAGAGCCTAGCTCCTCCAAAGCCTTCATGATCACAAGCAAGCTCCGAGTCCCCATTTTCTAGATGGGCATGAGCTAAGACTCTGCAGGAGGTGACTGTAACAGGGGCCTCAGGATGCAGAACTCTGGAAGAAGCAGGGCCTGAATGACAAGCCAGCTTCCAATGACAGCTCCACCTCACTGTGGAACCACTAAGGACTCTACTTTGCCCCACTGAGCCTCAGTTTTCCCATGTTCAAAAACGGTGGCGCATGCCTTTAATCCCAGCACTCAAGAGGGTAAGTCAGGTGGATCTCTGAGTTTGAGGCCAGCCAGATCTTCAAAGTGAGTTCCAAGAAAGCCAGGGCTACACAGAGAAACTCTGTCTCAAACCCCCTACACACACCCCCAAAAAGACACCAGTCAAAGTGTTGTTATGTGAGTAGGTTGGACACGAAGTATCCTGGTGACAGGTTCAGAGACCACAAACAACTAAAGTTTCCTGTCACCACGGGTGAGGACTGGCAGTGGCAATCCCTGCTTAAACCTCTATTTCTCAGTATCCCAGTCTGTGCCCCAGATCACAGGCAGGAAGTGTGAGAACCCTGATATATTCACACCACATTCACATCACCTCATACACACAGAGACCAAGCTCAAATAAGGCTGCAAGGCCAAAGCCCTTTAATAGAGCAGAACCCCACACACCCCAAACCCACACTTTGGTATTCTAAATGACCTGGCTCAATGTCTACACATCTACCACCCCCTGGTCCCACACCTCACAAGAGCTGCTCAGGGACTAGAGACATGAGAGCTCCCTGAAATGAGCTCTCCTGCAGAACCACCTCTTTCTTTCTGTGGGAGTGCCTCTCATGGGATTCAGTGAACTGGCCTCAGCCAAGCATGGTGATGCCTGCCTGCAATCCCTGCCCGAGAGTGGCAGAGGCACAGGCATCAGAAGTCCAAAGCCATCCTTGGTTACATAGTGAATGTGAAGTCAGCTCAGGTCCCATGAGACCCAGTCTCAGAGATAAGTGGGGACGTGATGCTGGCTAAAAGGCTGAGCAGTCAAGGTGCCTGCTGACAATCCTAACAAGTTAAGTTGAATCCCAGGACCATGTCGTAGGACCATCGCCTTCTCCCCACAGTTGTCCTCTGACTTACTCATATGTACACCACATCAGAATAAATACATGTGACTTAAACATTAACAAAAGGAGCCCTGGATGTGGTGTCTGTGGGAGTTTGAGTAAGAACTGCCCCCACAGGCCTATATATTTGAATGCTTAATCATCAGGGAGGGTGCTACTTGAGAGAGATTAGAAAGATTAGGAGGTATGGCCTTGTTGGAAGAAGATATCCCAGGGGTGGGCTTTGAGATTTTAAAAGCCTACACCAGGTCAGTGTTGCTCTCTTGGCCTGTGGATCAGGATGTAACTCAGCTACTGCTCCAGCATCATTTGTGGCAACATGCTCCCAGCCGTGAGAATGGATTGTTAGCCAGCCTCCAACAAAATGCCTTTTAAGAGTCACCTTGGTCATAGTGTTTCTTCATGGTAATAGAACTGTGACTAAGACACAGTGGCACACACCTTTGATCCTAGCACCTGAGGAGGCAGAGGCAGACAGATCTCTGTGACTGAAAGGCCAAACAAAAAAAAAAAAAAATCAAAGTCGGTGAGAAAGAAGCCTCCACCTGACAAGCCTCAGGCCTGCATGATTACCTCCTCCTCCGGTCTCTGTCTCCCATAAAGGGACCACCTGTCTCCTATCTAAGCCAGCCCATCATGCCCATCATGCCCCCCACATAACACACACACAGAGAGAAAGAGAGACACAGAGACAGAGAGAAACAGAGAAAAACAGAGAGACAAAGAGAGAGAATACCATCTCCCACTGGCCTATAAAGAACAGTACTGAGACTACAGAGCCTCCAGGGCTCTGGCCTAGCTTCAATCTGGACCTCCCTCACTGTGCGACTACAGCAGCTCCTCTGTGTCTTGTTAGGGTCTCAGGACCTTTGCATATGCCAGTGACGCCACCTGCACGGCTCTTCACACTCAGCCTACTCCCACCCTCAAGACAGAGCCTCTACTTGGCTTCTCCTCACCAAGAGGTCTCAGTTCAAACACTATTTCCCATTTCTTTTATCCTGGGTGACGCTCCTTTGTCCCCTAGGTGTATGTGAATGCCTGCCCTTCATGGCATTTATCCCCAGTCACCATAATACGTTCAACTGTGAGACCCTCAGTCAAGTCTTTTCCCCCCCTCACCGCACGAGGACAGAACTTCTGTGTCTCTCCCCTGCCACACTCTAAGTGTTGGAGACAGTGAAAGAAGTCAGATAAGACCCCTGTAGCCATGGAAAGGAAAACACAGTAACCAAATAAATATAAGACACCAGTGAGAAGATGGCTCAGCTAGGAAAGCCACCTACCTCTAACCTGACAGCTGAGTTCAATTCCAGAGATCCACACAGTGGAGGGACCCACAAGCTGACCCTTGACCTCTCATGCACTGTGGCATACACAGGAATACACAAACATAAAAAATGTAAAAATCTTAAAAAATATTTATGTTCAGATAAACAAGAAAGTAACTGTGGTAAGTGTTAAGCGATACATGAAACAGGGTAACTGAGCAGTCCCCACAGGAGAGCAGAAAGGCCTCTCCAGCTGGCCCTGGGGCACACTGGCATGACTCACAGCAGGTGTGCAAAAAACTTTAATTTTGAGAATGAGTAACAAACCTCTCAGACTACCCATCCACACAAAGCAGCTGGTTGATATAAAAACAATTATCCCCGTTTTACAAATGAAAACTGAGGCCCAGAGAGGGTGACTTGGCCAAGACTGCACAGTAACTTAATGTGGAAACTGGCATTTTTCAGTTTCCCTATTACAAACCCATTTTGTGCTGCGCTCTCAAAATTTGTTTATTTTGTTTTCTGGCCATAAGAAGAATCGAACCAACAGTCCCGCCAATGCCAAGTGAATTTAAGCACTGTTCAACAAACACCCCAACGTTTTTTTAATTGTTTGAGACAGCAGCTTACTATGTTGCTCACGTTGGCCTCCAACTCACGATTGTCACAAGCCTCGGCGACCCAAGAAGCTGGGATTACAGGTGTGCGCTACCTCGCCCGGCCCATTAACTCCTTTGGGTACCTCTAACATCCAAGTCTGGCTCAGAAGGAAGAAAAGGAAAGGAGATCCTGGCATGAAGTTACTTGAGTATGCATGGCTAAAGGTGAACCAGGAGACAGCCAGGCTAGCAGTGGGGCTGGTCCGGGCACTGGCCGCCAGCCCGAGGGCCCAGTACCTTGTTGGCCAATTTCTTGTTCAGCTCCTCGGCAATGGAGTCGTTGAGCTTCCGTTCAAACTGCCACGGAGGTATGCGCACGGTGTCCACCATCTCCACCAGGACGAACATCCTGCACCGGGTTCTGGAAACCGGAGAGCCTGTCAAACACGGGGGCCTGGGAGCCGTGGGACACCCCAAGCCACCTCGGTCCCCTCTCAGCCTCTGACAAACCAGGCCGGCAGCCTGGGGAGCCGCTTGCGGTTCCACGCTCCTGCCCGGGGGAAACTGAGGACCGCTCCCTCCAGCCACCCACTCCCCCAATCCGAGGCCACCCTGCCCCGCTGCGCCCGCACCACGCGCGGCAGCCACGCGCCATTCACGCGCATCCACCAGCTCCGAAGTCACAACCCAGCGCTCGCGAATCTGAATCCCTCAGCTTCCGGAGGACTGACCAATTAGAAGCCTCTGCCCGCCCCAGAGGGCCACGGAGCCACGCTAGGCTCCTGCGAGGGGCGGGGCCAGGAAGTGGGCGGGGTCTCCTGCTGCCTCCAGCCAGTGAGGGAAGAGAGAGCCGGACATCCCTTAAGCCAGCCAACCTCAGGCCCCTCAGGGAGTTTTGGTTGCTAGGCGACAAGACTTTCAGTCTGGTTCTCTTTGCACCTCAGAGAAATGCTTTGAAAATACTAATATAACACGCTCAAAATTAGCCCTTATAGCTGCACGTGGTGGCACACGACCTTAATCCCAGTACTCGAGAGTCAGAGAGAGAGACAGGTGGATCTCTGAGTTTGAGGTCAGCCTAATCTACATGGAGAAACTCTGCCTCAAACAACAACAAAAAAGTCCATCCTCCAGACCAGTACCCAATATAACTGGGCAAGAAAAGATCACCAGAACCTTTTCTGGATGACAGAAATTTTAATTGGTGAACATTGATGTACTCAACAAAACTCAGCACACTCGGTAAGTAGCTGAATGCAAACAAATATTCTCAAGCTTGTGATACCAACACTAGAGAGGTGAGACAGGATAACCACCGCAAGTTCAAGGCCAGCCTGAGTTACAAAATGAGAACCTGTGTTTTAGCATCTCATCCACCAAAAATTAAATAAATAACTTTGGAGAACCATACATCGTGGCAAATACAGCTGTAATCCCAGAATCTGGAAGGTGAAGACCCGAAATAGGAAGTTCAAATCAGCTATATAGTGAAGTCAAGACCAGCCTGAGTATAAAAGACCCTTTCTTGAAAAGGAAGAAATGGAATGGGGGAGGGAGGGAAGAAGAAGGAAAAGGAAATGTGAAAAAGAAGATAATAAGGGCCAGGTGGTGGTAGCACACACCTTTAATCCCAGCACTCAGCAGGCAGAGGCAGGCAGATCTCTTGAGGCCAGCCTGGTCTACAGAGCAAGTTCCAGGACAGGCTCCAAAGCTACAACAAAATATTGCCTTGAAAAACAAAACAAACAGTAATAATAATAATAATATAAAAAATAAAAAGGTGTTTTGGGGTTGGAGCTGTGAAATGGAGCTTAACAGTGTAAGACACTAATGTCCCTTCCTACTGCTTAGAAATAAAGTATTTCAGGTGACTGACATGGGAGGTAAGAACTACTTAGCTATGATCTTTATGATACCAATAGGTACCTTGTTTTAAATTTGTATGTGTATGAGTTATTTTGCCTGCATGTAAGTGTATCAGAAGAGGACCTCTAATCACCTTGAACTGAAGTTACAGTAAATTGTAAGCTACCATGTGGGTGGTGGGAAGTGAACCCTGGTCCTCTGCTAGGGCCAGGTCTCTTCACTGCTGAACCATCTCCCCAGCCCCAACAGAAAACTTTTATTGGGTTCTTAGTATATATTAAACCTTGTCTCAGTGATTTGCAGGTGCAAATGCTCCTAGCCCAGTGGTTCCCAATCTTGCAACCCTCTAATACAGTTCCTCATGTTGTGGGGACCCTCAACCATAAAACTACTGTGTTGCTACTTCATAACTACAGTTATTCTACAGTTATGAACCATAATATAAATAACAGATATGCAGGAGATCTTGAAATTTTACCTATGCTGGTCTCCAATTTGGATTCAAACCACCTTCCAACTCAGCTTTCTAAGTAGTTGGCATCACACACACACACACACACACACACACACAGCAACAAACTCAACTACTTTTGTAGTATCTCTTTAATTTTAAATTTGCATTTGTGTATGGGCTCACACACACCATGGTGTAGATGTGGAGGTCAAAGGGCAACTTGCTGGATAGGTTCTCTCCTTCTGTCATATGGGACATGGGGATTGAACTCAAGTCCTCAGGGTAAGTTACAAGTACTTTTTAATTTCTGAGCCATCTAGCTGACCCTGTCTAATTTTTAAAATATTTTAAAATTATACTTTTGTTTATTTTGTGTGCACATGTACCTTTGGTTAAAACAGGGAAATGACACAGATACCCATTGGCTGGGTGGACAGTGGATATGAAAGGGCTGAAGGGAGCAGGAAGACTAGAAAGAAGGATTGTTGTGTGGCTTTGGGGGAAGGAGAAACAGGCTGACAGCAGGAGACAGCAAAGTTGGTCAGAGTGAGAAGGTCTTAGACGCTGAGGAAAGGATAGCTTAGTCTCCAGAATAGAAGTGGGCAAAACCAACGCCCGAGGGCTCCAGCTAAAACGGGTGGGGGAGTGTGGGAGGAACGGGGGCAGGCGACAGGCTGTTGGGCTTCAGAGCCAGGTCCTCTTTTGTGGTATTCAGCTCAATAATTTGTTGGCACAAACTTTTGGTTTACACGTTAGTTAAAAAAAAAAAAAAAAAAAAAAAGATCCGGCCTCTTCACTAACTCTGTGCCTTGCTCCATGGATGATTGAGGTGGTTTACTGAAAAGAATGGCTCAGTCTACAAGCCTCTCAGCAGCCCAGGACCATTGTATGGCTTCTCCCCACCATATCCGGGCCTACATCAGTGCCTGGCATTCGGCCAGGGCTTGAAAATATGGCTCATTTGAATGAACAAAAGGGCAACAGAATTGTGATTGCCTAGAGGAAAAGAGTGAAGAGGGAAAGAGCTGGGAACCCATCTGGGTGTGAGGAGTCTAGTGGGGGCTCCCATGCCGCAGCTCAGGAACAGGGAAGAAAGGGGTGGCCTGGACAGTGAAGTTCCCTGTACCACACACTGCTCTGCAAAACAGCACTAATGACAGAATGGGTTTCAAAGGCTTCTGTAGCTGCACAAACTGGAGCGCACTTACAGCCCCAGCATTGGAGAGAATGACGGAGGGGCATCAAAGTTCAAGCCCAAACCAGGCAACATGAGACCTCATATTAAAAAGACAGACTGTCCTTTGATAAAAATATATTCAAAAAAGAAATATAGTATATCTTTTAATAGAAAAATGTAAAGCCGCAGAAAAGAATGATGAGATATAGCTGTGGAATGACATTCGAGATTTATTGTTAAATCTAAAAATGCAAGAATTGTGGTGCAGTATGCCTATAGTCTCAGCCACTCTGGGCCCTGATTCAGGAGGGTTGCTTGTGACTGGGAGCTCAAGGCCTAAATACAAATGACTCAGTCTACAAGACCTCCGGCTCAAATCATCATGGCCAACTTAATTACAGCAAGCAATATATTAAAGTAAGCTCAGCGGGCAGTGGTGGCACATGTCTTTAATCCCAGCACCTGAGAGAGAGAGGCAGATGGATCTCTGTGAGTTCGAGTCCAGCCTGCAGTACAGAGCAAGTTCTACAGCCAGGACTACACAGAGAAACCTTATCTTGAGAAACCAAAAACTGAAATCAAATCAAATAAAATAAGCTTTTTTATTCATGTAGATGGGTTTTCTCTCCCTGATGGGGTTCAAGAGATCATCACTGGACAAGGGCTTAAAGATAAGGGCTTTTATAGCCCAGAGAAAGGGAGTTTCCAAATGGGGAGTTTAGCAGGCAAATAGGTGGGGTTAGAGGAGCAGAGCAAAACAAGGTGGCCATAATAAAGTAGTCATAACAGTAGATGAACATAACATCCTTTTGAAAAAAAAGACAAGGACACAAGATGGTTATAACAGCTTTTTGAAACTAAGACATGGTTGCTGTGTCCTCCTACAGGCAGTACAGAACCATTTGTTGTTGAAGGTACAGGTGGGCCACAGCCAAATCCTTGAGAAACAGGTTTAATCACAAACAGGAAGGAGCCTAGTTTTGTCTTTACATTAAGATGTCGATGGTGTTCAAGCCTAAAATGGAGGCAGGCTGGTTCATCACCAGCACCAGTAATAAAATAAACTCTCTGTCCTTGCATTGTCAGTCTTGGGGAGGAGCCAGGCTGGGGCTTACCTGACTTCCTATTTAAAACCACAAGCCACCCACCACCAGCCTTACTCCCTATTCCACTCCCTGATCACTAGTTCTCCGGAATAGTCACTGCCTTCTAACATGGCAGCACTCTGTTATTAGGTTGTTTTATTGCCTTCTCCCTACTCGACTGTCAGCTCCATGAAAATAGAGTTCCTGCTTCGTTGGCTGTGTGTGTGTATATATATATATATATGTGTGTGTGTGTGTGTGTGTGTAATATTTTTTCTTTCTTTCTTTTTTTTTTTTTGTTTGTTTGTTTGTTTCAAGACAGGATTTCTCAGTGTTACAGCCCTGACTGTCCTGGAACTCACTTTGTAGATGTTGGCCTCAAACTCACAGAGATCCCACTGCCTCCCAGTTCTGGGATTAAAGATGTGTGCCACCAATGCCCAACACAATACTTTTTCTTTAAGTGCTGAATAAGAGGGGCTGGAGAGATAGCTCAGAGGTTAAGAACACTGGCTGCTCTTCTAGAGGTACAGAGTTCAATTCCCATCACCCTCAATAAATACATTTAAAAAAAAAAAAAAGAAATCTTATAAGTGTTGAATAAGAGCTTGTCTGGCAGCTAGACATTGGTGGTGAATGCCTTTAGTCCCAGCACTCGGGAGACAGAGGCAAGTGGATCTCTGTGAGTTTGAGGCCAGCCTGGATAGGCTCCAAAGGTACACAGAGAAACCCTATCTCAAAAAACAAAAAAAAAAAAACAAAACAAAACAAACAAAAAAAAAAAAACCAAAAAACAAAAAAACTGCTTGTTTGGCAGAACAGTATTTAGATTAGTGGGGCCAGATATTAGCTGGGGGCAGGGAAGCAAGAAAAAGAACCATCCTAATTTACAGGGCAAAAATATTAGCGAAGGCTGAAGATGAGTCCCATGGCAGAGGAGATGAGTGCTAAGAAGGTACTGTGGCACAGCAGAAAGAACAAGAATGTAACAGCCAGAACCTGTGTGTCTTTTTTCACAAGATAAAGTATGACCACGTAGCTCAGGCTACACTCAAACTATTTCCCAAGTGCTGGGACGACAGGCATGTAGCATCATGCCTTACTGAGACCCGCATTTTTAAAAGATTCATTTATTTTATATGTATGGGTGTTTTGTTTTTGTATACATCTGCACACCAGAAGAGGGCATTAGATATTTTTGAGACAGGGTTTCTTTGTTCAGCTTTGATTGTCCTAGAACTAGTTCTGTAAACCAGGCTTTCCTTGAACATAGAGATCCACCCGTATCTGCCTCCCTGGTGCAGAAACTAAAGGCGTGCACCCACCACCACCACCACCACCACCACCACCACCACCACCACCACCACCACCACCCAGCTGACACTGGATCTTATAGGATACAGTTATAGACAGGAACTGAGGGCCTCTAGAAGAGCAGCCAGTTGTCTTAACCACAGAGCCATCTTCCCAGCCCCCTGAACCCTGCATTTTAATACCAGCTCCAATATCAGCTATGTAATACTGAACCAGTTTCTTGTTTGTTTTCATTTGAGGCAGCCCAGGCAGACCTAAAACTCAATAAAAATCCAGGCGATTCTTCTGCCTCACCTTCCTGAGTGCTGGGATTATAGCTATCAGCCACTATACCTGGGTGGACAAGATTCTTAAAGTTCCTGTCATCTATCTATTTCGTGTATGGACACCACAGGGGTCTGTGTGCATTGAAGGGTTAAGTCAGTGGATGTCAGGTCCAGGGCTGGCACCATCGGTTGGTTATAGCAGGAAATTAGAGTGAGATGTGATCCAAAGGACTGCGATGCTGTTTGGCTCCGCCCACCTCTCTGTGGGCTTCTCCACCGTGAGGAAGGCTTTCGAGGAGAAGAGCTTTTAAATGCTCAGCTGTTCACAAAAATAGCCTTCCCGTAGAGCCCCTGGATGCAAGCAGACGATTTCTTTGTTACTCAGCGGCTGGTGGGTGGGTGGGTGTGTCTGTGCTGCTCACTTCCTGAATGAACAGCTGTGCCCTCTCCGTGCGTGGGGAGATAATCACCACACTATTTCAAACCAGGGCCAGCCTCCTTCATTCACTGTGCCCTGCTGCCTGGCAGCCCCAGCTTGTGTTTACCAGTTGCAAGGACAGAAAGGAAATTGGATGCAAAGGGAGGAATCAAAACCTTGGCCCTGGCCTTACCCTGCTCCACAATGAAATCCCAGCCTCCACTGAACTGGCCTTTGACGCATGGCGCCCCCACCTTGTGTCTCGGCTCCTAATACTGACTCCCTTCACTTTTCCTGCCATATCAATCCCTTCCTATTGCTCTGCTGAGGGATCCTTCTGCCCTGCTCAGCAGAGGGCCTCTCCCCACAATTCCTTTCAAGGCTCAGGCAAGCCTGCTTCATTCCAAGCATTGAGCTCAGAGAAATTCTCCTTGGCCAATCCCTTCCATTGAATCCATCACTCAGTTCAAGGCCACTGGAAAGACAGCTGGCCTGGGTAGCAATATTTCACCCCAGCTCTGGTCACTGGTTCTATTGGGTCAGGTTAGGCTAAAGGTCTTGGGGTTGAGAGAGGATACTAAGGTCATACTACCATGTGACGCCAAGCAGGTCCCAGAAGCTGGGAAAGTGGATGGCAGGCAAAGAAAAGTTACAGGTTTTCATGGCAGCTTCACCTTCCTCTGTGAGGAGTTAATGTGTTTAGAAGATTGCTATAAGCTCAAGGCCAGCTCAGGGCTCTGCTCTGTCCCTCTGTTACCTCTGAGCTGTAGACAGGAGGAGCAAGAGAAAAAGTGTGTGGAGAGAAAAGGTGGAGGATGGTACCACATGCTTGTAACCCCAGCATCTGGGATATAGAAGCAGGAGGCTCCGGAGTCATCCTCTAATGCATGTTCAAAATGTGCCTGGACTACACAAGACCCTGTCTCAAAAACAGTGAGGCAAGAACTAAGTAGCACATATGTATGTACACATCTATAACCCCAGCACTCAGGAGGCTAAAGCAGGACTGTCACCATCTTGAGGCCCAGCCAGGTTACACAGCCAGACCCTGTCTCAAAGAAGCAAAAATTTGTTTCTCTAAGGTTTACTTATGTATTTTATGTACATGAGTGCTCTGTTTGCATATATGCCTGCTAGATAGATGGCTGTGAGCCACCAGGTGTTGCTGGGAATTAAACTCAGGACCCCAGAGCTCTTAACCACTGAGCCATCTCTCCAGCCTTTCCCCAGCAATCGAAAAAGAGAGGAAGGCCCCTCACTGTGGGCCAGCATCAGCCCCAGTTTCTCCCGTGTTGACATGACTGAGCACAGCAATAGTGGCTCAAACCTTTAATCCCAGCACTTGGGAGGCTGAGGCAGGTGGATCTCTCTGAGTTCAGGGGCCAGCCTGGTCTACAGAGTGAGTTCCAGGCCAGCCAATGTTCTCTAGTATGACCCTGCGTAAAACCAGCCAAACCAAACAAAAAACCCACAACAACAACAAAATCATTTCCAGGCACGTGGCGTGCATGGAGTTGCATCCCACGCTCCTATAACCAGGTGACTAACACAAGCAAATTCTTCTCCCCTACTGACTGTACTGACTGCCTCCCCCCAGCACAGTAAGACCTACAAAGATAAGTGAATCTGTCTAGTGCATAAGAAGGGGAAGGTACAGTTTCTGGCACAGAAGAACCCTCAGCGCACCTTGACTATCCTCACTAGTATTTTTGTTTTGTTTTTCTTACCTTTCCTTTCCATCTCTTTATTCCAGTGTTTGTTTGTCTGCTTGAGTTTTTAAATTATTTTTATTTATGTGTATGTATATATTCGCGTCTATGCGAGAGTATCTGCCTGTGTGCAGGTGAGCTGAATCCCCCTGGAGCTAGAGGAGCAGGCATCTGTAACCTGCCCTACGTGGGTGCTGGGGACCACCCAGGTCCCCTAGAAAAGCAGCTTAACTACTGAGCTCTGCTTTGGTTGTTGGAGATAGGGTCTGTCCCAGGGTAGCCCAGGGTAGACTCAAACTTGATCCCATGCTCCAGAGAGCTGGGACTTACTGGTCTGTGCCAGCTCACAGGGCCCCTCCTTGTGACTCAGGAGTACCAAATTGACCCCAGGGAAGACTTCTTTCTAAGCTGAGGAAAAGTGACAGGAGGGAGGCAGAAAAGCCCTCTATGGAGGCCCCCTGCAGCCTGGCCCTGAGCTCATAGACAGTTGAGCCTTAGCTGTCCTCTTGGGGAAGCCTTGAGTCCCTTTTAAAGGCTTTGCCTAAGGACTGAGAGCCAAATCCAGGATTGTCTGAAGAGAGAACCCAGACCTAAACTGCCTGGACTGAATCTGCTGAGTCTGTCTCTTTTCTAGGAGCCTCCCAGCCGCCTCCCTGCCCCTGCCCCCCCTCTCCACTCCCCCATGTGCATGCACATGTGTGTGTAGGAAACAGACAGTTGTCCTCACTCTTTTAGATGTCTTTTCCACCGGATACAGTAGCCCCTGCCAAGAACCTAATGTGTGCTGAAGAGATTTGAGCGTTGTTCACTTGGAGACCTCAGATTCTCTTGGGGGGACAGAGTTCAGCACCAGCTCCTGTCTTCAGTCTGAGACTGGGAGGTAGGGATAGGCGAATAGAATATCTGGGAGTCCCTAGGAACCTGGCTTATTCCCAAAGGGTCTCCTCTCTCCTCTGGCCTCCTTCCTTCTCCAGGTTGCATCCTCCCGCCTCCCAGTATGAACAGATGTACATGGTCACCCCTCTGCACTCCATTTGTTCCCCAATCATCAGGAACGCCTGCCATTGGCCCTGGATCTTCCTCCCCTGCATTCATTCCTCAGCAGCTACTCTGACCTAGCAGGGCAAATTATACCTTGGTCCAGCAATAAAAGCCACTTTCCAAAACAGGAAGCATTAAAACTCTGAGCACAGACGCAGCTTAGCCACTCACCCAGCACTGGCCTAGCTCAGGAGGTGGTGTATGGGCAGAGAGGAGAGAGCCTAGTGTCCCTTTAAGCTGGGAGTACAAATTCCCATCCCAGTCCCTCCCTCCTGCATATCCTGACGTCACAGGGAAGGCGTGTGTGAGTGAGTGAGGGGCCGAGGTGCCTCCCGCACACCACACACACACACACACACACACACACACACACACACACACACCACTGAGTGCATCATCCAGACCTGACCCTTGCCAGCCAGCTCCACAGTCCGGAGATAGGGCGCTGCCCACTACAGGAGGCAGTGCCTGGCCCCCGCTGCCAGGGCGAGGTAAGGGGCTGCATGGGGGACCTGAAGGAAGCTTATGATGGAAACTGTAGCAGAGGCAGGGGCAAGGGCGGTTGGTACCAAGAAAGGATGTGTGGAGTGAGGCTGGAAAGGTCGGAGCTGAACCAGCCCCAGCCGTTCTTAGAGGATGCTTTGGATGCCCAGGAGCCCACCCCCCTTCCCTTCTCTCCTCTTGACCCTTGAGAAAAGCCGAGGTGGACTGGCTCCCTCGCATCCCAGTGTGTGTGAATGTCTGTGTCTGGGACTCACTCGTGTCTGGGCTAAGAGGCTAACAACAGCAGCTTCCTGCCAAGCCGCAGCCTCCAGTCTGGGAACTGGGTGAGGGAAAGCCAAGGCTCCTTCCAGACCCTAAAGGGCCAATCCGGAGCACTGCTAGCTCTTGCCCCTGGAATCTGTATTGAGGCCAGGGTAGAGGAGAGGGACTGCCTGGGGCAGGCAGGGGTCCCAGAGCAGCTGTCTTCTCCACACTCTATTTTTTCCTGGTGTGGCAGAGATAATTGTGTCAAATGGCTGGAGGGATGGCTCCATGTTATTTTTGCCTTTATGTCACCCCACTGAGTCCTTGCTCTCCCCTGCTTCCTTGCTAGGCTAGCTCTGACCTCCCCCTTTACCTGGGTACAACCCACTGTAGGGCAGGGCTGACAGGCCAGCTGGGCCACCCTTGCTGTGGATGCAGGGACTCAGGTTGGCCTTGGCTGGCATCAAGCCCCTGAGTGGTCTGACCCTGGCACAAGGAGACTGAGTGGAGATAAGGGGCGATGCTGGCACCCACAGCAGACAGCAGGTTCCTGCCAGGCTGCCAGGCTGCAGGCTCTTCCCAGGGAGGAGGGGACAGGAGTGAGAACAATAATAAATCCAGAGTGTGAACTATTGCGCCCACTGGGGCTGGGGGAGGGGAGAGGGACGTGTGCCTGGTGCCTGGTGGGGGGCGGATACCCTTTCTGACAGGCTGGCACTGGGTTGCCTGGATGCCCTCCAGTCAGGCAGGGCTTTTCCTGGGAAGAGAGATTTCCAGGCCTTGTGTGGGGGCTTGAGGGGGGCTCTTTCCCAACCCTGACTGCATCCCAGAGGTCTGTGGGTGTGAGTGTCCAGACTCTGAGTGTCTCCTCCCATTCTTGCCCCACATTGCCTTGAAGTCTCTTCCCAAAGCATCTGTTTTCCATCCTTGCCTGTCTGGCCCCACCTTCAAAAAACACAACTAGTGCAGACAGAAGCTGTCTGCAAAGGGTCCCAGCCCAGGGGCAGAGAGCTGGACAAAATCTGAAGATGCTTATTGGCTAGGGAGAGGGCTCCCTTGTGGCCCTCAAGGGCCCTCAGGGACGCAAAGACAGAATAGAGATATTTGCCAGCCCATCCAAAGGCAGTGCCCCCCCCCCACTGAGCACCCCTCTTTACAAGTGATACCCAGCAGAGGGTGCTCTGAACCAACAGCTGTCACAATCACTATCACAAGCTCGGTGCCCAGGACCCAGAGCCCTGTGAACAAACAGCTTGGGGGAGATCCACAGCAAGGTGAGGTAGTAAAATCAGGGGTGGGACCTGCACACATTCCTCCACAAATGACAGTCGCAGGACAGGGGTGACTTAACACCCTGGGATGCCCAGGGACTTTGAGATCACACTGAGCATTCCCACTGCCACTTTGTGTGACTTTGGCCAGTATGATCCTCTTTCCAGGGGACCCAGAATGGAAAGGTGACTTGCTTAGGCTCACACAGTCAGGTAGGGGTAGAGTTTGTCTGTGAACTTGACTCTAGGAGATATCTTGGCTTTCACTTCCTCCACTAACGCCAGAGAATCCCCAAGCCTTAGCAACAACAGCTCCAGAGCTGCCTGGACATGTGACCAGGAGGTGAGTAAGGGTCACTTAAATAATTAATTTTTAGTATTGGCTGGGACAGCCCCTTACACACACACACACACACACACACACACACACACACACACACACACACGAGCACACACACATACCTTGGAAGGAAAGAAAGGAATCAGGTTTAATTAGGTCACTTCTAGCTGCAAGGGCAGCTTTTAGCACTGATGTCTTTTAAGGTAAGGAGTGTCTGAGAAACTTGCGGGGGGTGTCCCAAGGTGACTCTGTCACCTTCCCAGGATCCAGCACAGACAAGCCTAAGACATTCAACCAGCTCATTCACCGCTTCCTTCGTGTCTCCTGTCTTTCTATTTTTAAACAGATGTACCCATTCCTCCCTAGTGGCGCCCCCATAATGGGGACTTGGGGCTGGAACACTTTTATTTGGGGGAATTGTTTTTAAGCCTCACAGAGTTGGTGAGTGATTCACCCAAGGTCATGGTCTGAGTCAGCACAGCACCAGAAATAGACCCCAAATCCTGGTTCCCCAGTTCTTCTTTGGCCCTGTACAACATTCTCCGGGGGAGGCCCAAAGTGGGAGATTTTGTCCAGGGAATTGAGGGTTTTCTCACCTTACCTCGGCTGTACACCCCTCTTCCAAGCCTCTCTAGGGCTCAAGAGGGCTACTGGGCCAGATGGGTGACTTCAGTGAGTCTCTTCACCCCTCTGGGCCTCTGTTTATTCTTCTGAAGAATGGGTACGTTGGTGGTAATTACTATTTAGACTTCTTATGAGGCACAAATGGGACAAGAGACTGACAGGTGGTTACAATGATAGAGAGTGGGAGAGACTTGCCAAATGAGGACTAGACAGCGAGTCTCATATTCCACAGTAGATGGGGAGGGACCCTTTATGGCTAAGGCCGTCTCTCCTGCTTATATTGCCCTAGTGTTTCTTGCTCAGTTTTATTGTGTGTGTAGATTTTGTAGGACACATGTTGAGAACTGCACATGCCCACATGGGTATTTAACCTCAGAGGAAAGCTAGGCTAGCCTTCATTAGTCATCTGAGTCAGCAGTGGTTCATGTGTCTAGGGATAAGATGAACCCCAGAGAGTAAGCGACAGCTTCTTGTCCCAGGTCACACAGTGTTGATGGCAGAGCCACTTGCTTTCACTGAGCTGCCACATTAAAGGGGGGGGGGGGTTTCTCATTGTCAAGACAGCCACTTGTACTCCAGTTTTTAGAAAGAAGGGTCTGAGGATTGGAGCCAAGTTCCAGCTGGCTCTGGCCACCTATTGGCAAGGCTGACTTGCTTGTCCTGAGTGCCATGGTCCCATGACACTGCATCGCACCTTGGGTTATCCCCAAATAGTCCTGATGTTTTGGCTTTGCCTCTTCTAATCCCACCACTGCAGAAATGGTCTGTTTGGTTTTTAGGTAGGGAACGGAGAGCCACTATGCATGGCCAAGGTCATGCCTATTCATGATGGGTCTTGCTCTGAACCTCATATGGGTGTTATCCCAGTACCATATAGACTAGGTGTGATGATGATACCTATAATAATCCAGGATCCAGGCGGTGGAGGCAGGAGGATTAGACATTAAAGACTAGACTTGGCTACTTCCTGTGCCCCAAGAAAAACAAAGCAACAAACAAACAAACAAACAAAAAAACCCAAAAGGCTTTTTGCATCGTGTACTGGCATCCAAACAATAAAAGCCTTGATGCCACTTGTCCTTTCCTGCATCAATATTCTGGAGGAGGCTCTATATTTTCTCCTTCTCATCTCCCTGGGCTCTCTAGGTGTCTCACGGCCTTTTCAACTCGGGTCCCTTCCTGGTCTCAGACAGCGTAGAGCCCTGACAGCAATAGCAAACCAGGGCACCACTCATTGCTCAAGCCTGCAATCCCGCTACTCAGAGTGGAGGTAGAGGGTCCAAAGTTCATCCTTGATCATAAGGCTACATGTTCAGGAGCTGGAGCAATGGCTCATCCATTAAAATCACTTGCGCCCAGCATATACATCAGGTGGCTTGCAATCACCTGTAACTAGCCAGGCGTTGGTGGCGCATGCCTTTAGTCCCAGCACTTAGAAGGCAGAGGCAGGTGGATCTCTGTGAGTTCCAGGCCAGCCTGGTCTACAGAGTGAGTACCAGGATCGGCTCAAAGCAATACAGACAGACCCTGCTCAAAAAAACAAACAAAAACAATACAATCACCTGGAACTCTAACTCCAGGGAATCTGATGCCCTCTTTTGGCCTTTGTGGGTACTGCACACATGTGTGCATACTAGCATGTATAGTCAAATTGAATAAACATTTTTAAAATATCTATTTTATTTATGGGATTTTTGTTTTGTTTTGTTTTTGAGACACAGTTTCTCTGTGTAACAACCCTAGCTGTCCTTGAACTAGCTCTGTAGGCCAAGTTGGCCCTGAACTCACATAGACCTGCTTGCCTCTGCCTCCCAGGTGCTGGGATTAAAGGCATGCACCACCAATGCCCAGTTCAAAAAAGTGAAGATCTTATTAAAAAAAAAAAAAAAAAGACTACAAACCTAGTTCAAGGCCAGTATGGACTACATAAAACCTTGTCTCAGAAGAAAGGGGAGGGGACACTGGAGAAAAGGCTTAATAGTTAGGATTGGTTACTGCTCTTCCAGAGGACCTGAGTTCTTTCTGTTCCTAGCATCTATATTGTAAGGCTGTAACTGCCTGTAACTCCATCTCTAGAGGATCCATTGTCCTCATCTGCACTCTGTAGACATTTGCATTCATATATGACACATGCAGAAACACACACATAAATACATGTAATTAGAAACAGTAAATTTTTTTTTTTTTTTTTTTGGACGTGGTTTCTCTGTGTAGCCCTGACTGTCCTGGAACTTACTCTGTTGACCAGGCTGGCCTTGAATTCATAGAGACATGACTGTCTCTGCCTCAAGGTTGCTGGGATTAAAGATGTGCCCCACGACCGCATGAACCAATAAAATAAATCTTTTTGGGGGGAGGGTAAAGACATGGTTTCTCTGTGTAGTCCTGGCTATACTAAAACTCTGTAGACCAGGCTGGACTCACAAAGATCCGCCTACCTCTGCCTCCCAAGTGCTGGGACTAAAGGCATGCTCCTCCACCGCCTGGCAAATAAAATAAATCTTTAAAAAGAAGTAATAGTAGCTGGGTGTTGTGGAGAAGGCCTATAATCCCAGGACATGGGAGGCTGAGGCAGAAGAATTGTAAATTTTAGTCCAGTTTGGCTTACATAGGAAGTTCCAGGCCCAAGAGGGGACCCAGGGCCTGGGACCAGGGCTTCTCCCGCTGGATGGCCCTGGGACTTTGGTGCCTGCCTCATCTTTGGCAACAACTTTATTGTACAGTTTGTTTGGAATCGGGGTGGAGCTCAGTGGTAGAGAGCTTGCCAACCATGCCCAGCACCAGGAAAACAAAAACAAAAACAAAAACCCACGAACCTCAGTGGATTCACCAACTGTTACTACAGTGCTTACTTTTTAGCAGTCGGCACCCTAAAAGAAACAATCTAACGTTAGTCACCCACAGCCTCCTCCCCCGACAGCAAATCCACCCCATGTGTGCTATTGTAACTGCTTCTTCTGAGGTGTCCTCAGGGTTCATTTGTGTTGTGACAGGAAGCAGTATTTCACTGCTTAAGGCCCATGTTTTATCCTATGGCTGGTAGATTGCTGGCTTACCCTACAGAGTGCTTGAAGTACCCGTCAAAACCAGAAGAGGGCATCAGATCCCTAGAACTGGAGTTAGACAGTTTTGATCCACCATGTGGGTGCTGAGAACACAATCTGGGGTCCTCTGCAAGAGTATTACATGTTCTTTACTGAAAGTCACTGACATTTGAGCCAGGCTTCCTCCCTGCCCTCCTTCTCTCTCTCTCTCTCTCTCTCTCTCTCTCTCTCTCTCTCTCTCTCTCTGAGTTTTGAGTTTTGTTTGAGACAGGGACAGGGATCTTACTCTGTAGCCCAGACTAGCCTTGAACTTACAGCATCCTAGAACTTCTGTCCCAGCCTCAGGAGCACTAGGATTACCCTTGTGAGTGTCCATGGTTTGCCTGAAGCTTCAGGTTAGGGGTGGGGCTGGGGTTGTTCATTTGTGTTTGTTTGTTTCCCTCTAAAGCATGCAATGGCTGAGGGGCAGGGAGTATGGAGTTGGAAAGCATTCCCAAGCAAACATGAGGACTTGGTTTGAAGAAAAGGGGGATGGGTCCTTGGGTACAAATCTCAGTGGTTGAGCCCTTATTGGGGAGAGAGAGGGAAGGTGAACCAACCTGAGCAATATAGATCTTACTTAGCAGAGCCTTTAATCCCAGCACTAGAGAGGCAGAGGCAGATGAATCTCTGAGTTTCAGGCCAGCCTGGTCTACAGAGCAAGTTCCAGGACAGCCAGGGCTACACAGAGAAAC